>CAJQZJ010009649.1:7807649-7829572 GCA_907164525.1 Lophiomys imhausi | reverse complement strand
GAAGAAGAAGAAGAAGAAGAAGAAGAAGAAGAAGAAGAAGAAGAAGAAGAAGAAGAAGAAGAAGAAGAAGAAAAAGAAGGAAAGAAACTTAGACTAGACATAGATCCCCACTATAAAAATATAGAGGATAGTCAACTTGATACTCATACAGATTCCCTAGCAAGTGAGGGTGTGTGATGCAGTGATCTACTATGTATTCTAATTGTTAATTAATTGCTCCCAGAAGCCTGCTTTCTGTACACCAAGTAATGCTTGTTACCTTGCTTCCTAATCATTGTCTCTGATTGGTTTTAATGAAATGCTAAGGCCTGTGACTGAGTATAGAAAGAGGTAGGTGGGGTTAAGATCCATGGGCTTCTAGGGCTGAGAAGATTATGGGAATAAGAAGCCAGAGGGAGGGAGAAGGAGACACATGATGGGGTAAGTGGAAGATCATTCCTCGTGGCCTGGAACATTGGCATATCATGGAGAGTAACAGTCCAAGGGAATGTATGTACATGTTATGGGGTTTTATCTGGGGAATCACATTATAAGGTACAGTAGATGGGCCAAGATTACACAGTCCAGGTAAAGACTTGTTAAAAATCCATGAGGTGTCTCTGTGTGCTCATTTAAAATGTCAGGTTAAGGATTAACACCACCAAACCATTAACAATAATATAAATATTGGTAATAATTTATTTATTTCTACAGAAGGCAGCCTCAGTGATGGACTTGGTTACTTGTTAATGGGACACTTTACCATAGCTGAGCTTCCATGTCAGTTCCCAGAGAAAGAGGAAGCTCTTAGCCCTCATGTGACTGATGAACTGTGGGGTGATGTTGTAGGGGAACCCTTCCACACCATGTGAATGGATAGGTGGGAGAAGGGGTAGAGGGTGGGAGGGTGGAACAAGGAGGGGAGGATAGAGAGGGATGTGATTGAGATACAATTTTAATTAATAAATGAATTTTCAAGAAAAAAGAATATATAATACATACTTGAATACATAAAAAGATAATATAGAGAAAGAATATTAAGTTCTGACCTTTTTTCTATGAGTGTTCAGCCCCTGTGGTGGGAGAAATAATACCCCTTATTAATTTCCATACATTTACATCCAGAAAGGTTTACAGGTTATATAGTAAATGGGAAACTGAAGATACAGCTCTTATTAAATGTACCCATTACTGGAACTTGACAAAAAGATACTGTTCCAAATTATTTCAATGTGCCCATCAAAGTACCAGTGTAACTTCAGAAGCAGTAGTGAAAGACAGTGGAGGAAATGTAACTGAAGAAGAAAGCCACAGATAGTGGCTTTTGTAAGAGTCCAGAAACTCACAATGCCCATGATTCTTCATTAAATGCCCACAATAACCTTTACATTTTCAAGGTTATATAAGGAATAAATGATTAAAATTTTACTCATTGGTAGGGTATCTGTTCACTCACTAAGCAATATAACACTCTTCTGAGTCTTCATACTCCTGTAAGTAACTTCATCATATTCACTAATTTATCAAGCTGGACATAATCACAAACTTTCCTTTTTATCTTAGACTCCCTTATTAGCTGCATCTTGATGACTCATTTTTCCCTGTACTTTTAAAGGTCTTAGAGACAACTGCAAAGCCATTTAAACATAGTAAGATAGTGTCTCCATCATAATGCAAGTAACCTTCATAATATCTGAATGTGAGGAGTTTATATAGTCACATTCCAAGGATTAAAGGGTTGACCATATTTCTGTCAAATAATTAATATGCTTATGATATTATTATGATAAATTTAAGACAAACAGATATCATGCAATTGTGTATTTTTTTCCATGTGCAAACACCAAAGCATGTTGTGAAACCTGATAAATTCAATATTTTTACACCAATACCTAAATTTATGTTTATAATTTTCTTAAGCTTATTTAACACACATGAATAACTACATAAGAGCTATGTTTGTTTACAGAATTTATTGACATTTATATTGCATATTTACTGTAGCCCTGCTACTGTAATGTGCATCTGTAGTTTATAAGAATATTTACAATAAAGTGTCTTAAGACAGACACTTAAAGTTATGCTATGCTATGACTGATAGAGCGAACCTAGTCTTCTTTGGCTTGAAAATATGAACATAGCATTAAAATGGTCAAAGAAATGATGCAATCAAAAAGAGGGTTTCCAAAAGACTTAGTGATGAAACAAACACTGGGAAAATAACACTAGAAATAAAAGAAATGATACTCCTCTAAGACATTTCTAAGAATGTACTTCCAATACAAAATTGATGGAGTCCACAGAGAATGAAATACAGTGGTGAAAAAATACAGATTTTCAAACAAATAAACAATCCACTTATTTTGTCACTTATTAAATGAAGATAGCATATTCTATATAAACATAATATGGTCCCAGTCTTTCAGACAATGGCATATGGAACAATTAGCAATAAGAGGATATAAACAAGGAAAAGTCACTCTCACTTAGCCATATGGTATTATTTCTGTGAATATGCAACTTTTCCTTGGTGTTTCAAATTTCAAGACAGCTGATTTACATCGTCAATATTATTCAACACTTCTGTAGAGTATTTATGAAATTTGAAATTCTTTTTCCTTGATATTTATTAGAACATATTGATAATAAATATATCACCATGATTTAAGATATAATGAAAATGAAAACCCATGGATGGTATACTTATAGACCCTACAATGCTGAAAAATGTGAGGATAGTTACACAAATAAGGTGATATTTGCTTGAAGACTGAACATAGGACACATAGTAAATGTTGACATTCTGAGTCAAATTTCTTCCATATCTGTAAGTGTCCCCCAATCTATTCAAGAAGTACCAATGATGTCAGCAGTGATTTTTTATTGGCCAAGATGAGACTTTTAACCTACTTCAACGGAAATACCCACCTACCATGACATTTTCCAGACTTTTCACCTAAAAATTGACACATACACTTTATCAAAACAGTAGATATGTATGATTTATTTTAAGTGAAAATGGCACATGAGTTTGAAAGAAAAGAATAATTCTATATTCACTGAAGCTAACAATCTCCATATCCTGTATTACCTTAATTTTTATTCAATATACTATTGTGAAAAAATTAAAAGGATATAGGCTATTGCTGTTTTTCTTGGTTGCCCTCCAAATATAGGAATTTATTCCCCATTTCTGAAGACACCGTGTACTTTAGAAACAGGGCCCAGAAATTCATGAGCAGGAATTGACCAGAATTCCCTCTCCAGGAGAACTAGCTTTATAGTACTAAAAGGTACCATGTAAATCTTCAATGAAAGGAGACAACCATTACCTATACAGATATGAAATGATTCCTATGAATCACATCAATGTACAGCATGGCATAGCTACACTGTGTTCATGTACAGTAGTGACATGCATACACTGGTAATAGCAAACAGTTCTCCAATTGGACTTAAGACATGCTGACAAAAGATGAAAAACGTGTGCTATTTGATCCTACCTACTCACTGTTAGTGAAGTCATGGTATTAGATGAGAATCTATAACCACAAATTTACTAAACAAGCAAAATCCCTAACAACAGCTCCATAAATACTTGTCCATTTACCTACAAATAAGTATAGTTATCACCTCTCATTAGGGAATTTTTTTCTTTTTTTGCAATAGACAGAGATAACTAGGCAGCTACAATCAATCAAAATGAATAGTTTTGGAGCCCATTCCAATGGATGTATCAAAAAAAAAAAATTCCAAAACCTTGGGTCAAGGAACATTATGGAAGAGACTGTAGAAAGATTGTAATATTCAGGATATTTGCGGTGAGATTGTGTTTCTAGAAATATCAGAAGCTACACTCATAATGTTTCAACAAGATGACTGTCCAAAAGTGAACTGAGCAATGATGGCACACTAATGAACATGCCATCATGGACAGAGAAAAAGATCATAAGGCCTTAACCCTACACAAAGTTCTCCAAGCAAATGAGAAAACCATGGCATAGGAATGGTGGCCCTCACTATGAAGGAAAACACGAATTGGTTGTACAATGCCAAGTGGTCAGCTCTCGGCTGAAAGCAATAATTTAGAAACCAAGAGAACAATACAAAGAATCAACCAAACTAAAATCTGGTTCTTCAAGAAAATCAACAAGATAGGCAAACCCTTAGCCAAACTAAAAGACAGAGAGACAGTATCCAAATGAACAAAATCAGAAATGAAAATGGGGACTTAACAACAGACATGAAGGAAATTTAACATTATATGGACTGAGCAAGTTATATCTAGAAATACACACACACACACACACACACACACACACACATACGTGTGTGTGTGTGTGTGTGTGTGTGTGTGTGTGTGTGTGTACATCTGCCCATATGCATACAATAACAATTGAGGAAAAGGGCCATGAATTTGAAGAAAGGGCAAGGAGCATTAGGGGGAAGAATGGGAAGAGAGAAATGTATTTTTATTATTCTTAAAAATAATGCAGAAGATTCATAGAATAAGTTTGGTAGCTCTTTTTTGAAGGTCTGGTAGAAATCTGTGCTAAAGCCCTCTGGTCCTGGGCTTTTTTTGGTTGGGAAACTTTATGGCTGCTTCTATTTTCTTAGGGGTTATAGGAGTACTTAGATTGTTAATCTGATCTTGATTAAACTTTGGTAAGTGGCAACAATCAATGAAAATGTCCATTTCATTTAAACCTTCCAGTATTGTGGAGTATAGGCTTTTGAAGTGAGACCTAATGATTCCTTGGATTTCCTCCATGTCTGTTATGTTCCCTTTTTTTTTTTTTTTAGTTTTTTTATACTTTATTTTTTTATTTCTTTAAGTTACATCTCAGTTACATCCCTTCCCTACTCCCCCCTCCTGTCCCACTCTTCCACCCTCTTCCCCCCAACAGCTCCCCTTTTCAGTCCAACAATTGGTTCCTTCTCTTATAACAGTAAATACTATACAAAACAGCAGAAATAAATATGCTACAATTATGAGAGTTAAATGGCTTAGCATACATTCCCAATGTCCAGTCCATACATATTTGGCCCCTGACTTTACCATTCTACTATCTAACCATCTCCATGAGTTTAAAGTTCTATAATTGACAGCTTTCATACAAACTTGCATCACAATTTTAAAAACATCTTCTTAGATCCAGAACACCCTCTTGATTCCAGAGATTATTATCAAGGAGGAATCAAGGGATGTTCTTGAATCTTACTTAGAAAGAGAGAAATGCAACTTAAGATGATTCTGAGATTCCATCTCACACCTGTCAGAATGGCTAAGATCAAAAGCTCAAATGACAGCACATACTGGCAAGGTTTTGAAGAAAGAGAACTCTCCTCCATTGCTGGTGGGAGTGCAGGCTTGTGCAACCACTATGGAGGTCAGTCTGGCAATATCTTAGAAAACTTGGAATAGCTCTGCCTCCAGACGCAGCCATAACACTTCTGGTTATACATCCAAATGATTCCTCACCAAAAAACAAGGAAGTTTCCTCATCTATGTTCCTAGTAGCCTTATTTGTAATAGCTAGAAACTGGAAACAATCCAGATGTCCCTTAACCGAGAAATGGATTAAAAACAGTGGTACATCTACACAATGGAATACTACTCAGCTATCAGAAAAAACGAAATCATGCAATTTGCAGCCAAAAGCTCATCCTGAGTGAGTTAACACAGACTCAGAAGGATGCACATGGCATCTATTCACTTATAATCAGATTTTAGTCATATAGTATAGGATAACTATACTACAACCAATGCACCAAAGGGAATATGAACATCGACTTTTTTTTCCTGTCAGTGAGAAACTTTGCCCTAGTGGTGCTGCCTTGTATACCCCTAGTGTATGAGGAGGCTCTTGGCTCTCATATGATTGCTGAACTGGGGTGGGGGACTGTTATATAGGGACACTCCAATCCAGAGGAGTGGGATAGAACGGATGGGGGTAGAGGGTGGGAGGGAGAGACTGACTAGGAGGGGTGGAAAGAGGACACTGTGATGGAGATGTAGCCTGAAATAATAAATAAATATTAAAATAAATAAATAAAGGGGCTTAGAAAAAAAGAAATGTCAGAAATAGATGAAGAAAAGGCAAGGGGCAGGAGAGGGGATGGGAAGGTGAATGAGGGTGGGGATCAGTTGAGGGAAAGCAGGAGAGGGAGGTGGTAGGGCTGGGAGAGAGAAGGGAATTTATGGATGGGACCTCTGGGAGAAATTGGAGACCTGTTAAGGGGTAGATCCTGCAAGGATATATGGGTAACTCTAGTTGAGAATCAGAGCAGCAGGGGATATGAAGTCTGAAGTGGCCATCTCCAAAAGTCAGGAAAGACTGCAGCTGGGGGGACACCAACCCACTCATAAAACCCATGACCCAAAATGTACCCTTTATACACGACATGCAGGGATAAGAATGGAGCAGAGATAGAGGGAATGGCCAGACAATGACTGGCCCAACTTGAGACCCAACCTATGGGAGAGAATCAACCTCTGAGACTATTAATGATACTCAGCTATACTTGCAGACAGGAATCTTCCATGACTGTCCTCTGAGAGGCTCCATCAAGCAAAGGGTTGAAACAGATGCTGAGACCCACAGCCAAACAGTGTACAGAGACCTGGGAGTATTGTGGAAAAGTTGGGAGAAGTTAAAGGCACTGGAAGGGAAAAAGAGTTACACAAGAACAACAGAGGCATCTAACCCAGGACCATGGGAGCTCACAGAGACTGAACCATCAACTAAAGAGCATACATGCATGCATGAAATGAACTCAAGCCCCCTACAATCATGGAGCTGAGGGACAGTTTGGTTACTATGTGGGCCCTCTACCAATTAGAGCTGGGTCTATTCCTGGTATGTTCTCTGTTGTCTACAGTCAGATACCTTTCTTCTAACTGGACTGCATTGAGTGGGTTCAGTGGAAGAGGCTGCAGTTAGTTCTGATGCAACAAGAAGTACAGGTAAGGGATGGTGGATGGGGTACATTCTCTGAAAAGAAAGGGAAGAGGGAATGAAGGAATGAGGGCAGAGGATGGAAATGTAAGATTGGGAGAAGAGGAGGGAGGGGCTATGAATGGTATGTTAGAGTGAATAAATAAAGAAATAAAAATATAATAAAAATTCAAAACATGTAGGATAAACTTTTTGTGATTACAAATTATATATATATATACAAGAGTCAACCAGGCCAAATGCTCTTTAAACATTGCAAACCTTTATGAGTTAATAGGGAAAAATTTACAAGATGTTTTATTTATTAAAACAGAAAAGCTATGCAAAGAATGATGCTAATTGTGTTGAAGAAAAAAGATACATATTTATGGCTACAAACTTTTATATGCAAGTAAATTTCTGGAAGCTTACAGTTTAATTTGTATCAATCAGTATACAAACAAGAAACAGATGGTAAACTCAAATTAGAATAATTTGAAGGGGTTTATTTACAAAGAAATTAATTACAAAGGTGTGGATGGATATATGAAATTAAAAGCAAAGGATAGTAAAAGATCCTTTATTATAAACACCAGGACTCACCCCTAAAACAAGGAGAAGGAAAGAAAAAACTTCACATGCTAAAAAGAAGAGTATTGTATATTCTTTTTGTTTTGTTTTGTTTTTGAAAAAAAAAAAACATGCTCTCATGCACAGCCAGCTACATGATTAAACACCTTGACCTCATTTCCTTTCTTCATTCTGTGTAAACCAGCAAATCCAACCTTAGGAAATGAATCCTGAGAGCACAAGTGTGAGGGTTACATGGATCACAGGGAGCATCTTAATCAAGTTAAAACACAAGGACGAAAAAGAAGATATTCTGAAGTAGAGGTAGGAGAGCAGGTGGAAGATATGCACCATTGTTTCCCTGGATCTTTCATACTGTATTCACTGCAGAGAATGTCTGTTCCCTCAAGAGATTTCTTACAGTTATATTTCCTGGTTATTTATCAATAATGGTTCATAATGCATGCATGTTCACAGGAAGACACTAAATTACACAGTAAAATATTATCCTTTAGAAATTCCTAATACTTCTTCCTAATAAAAATGGGTTATATCATTAAATGTGAAGTTATGCTAGTTAAACAGACCATTTCTAATTTTTTTGAGAATTGAATATATGAGTACTGTATTTATGCCATTCTACCCATCTCTTTCCTTCCTCCTATTTCTCATCTCTTTCCCATTCTTTCTAAAGATATTTGATACATCCATACATATGCTTATAGATACAATCCACTGATATTATTTAGTGCTACTAGCACATGTTTAGGGTTGGCCTTTCCAGATTGGCTGACCTATTAGAGTCCTTGTTGTCCCTCTCAGTGTTATCTGTAGCCTGGTGTTCTTCTAAGGATAATGCTGTAATGGTTTCTTTATAATGTTTTTAAATAGTACTATATTAAAATGATTTGTAGTATTTTCTTTATTGAAAGAAGAGGAATGGATAATGACTCAGAAGATTAAAAATAACTCAAAACAATTGTGTAATAGAAATATAATCAAGTTGCTCATACAATTGGAGATGGTTACCTTGTCAATAGTCAACATTGTAGCTGCCTATTCTTGTTTTATAGCATAATTACTTTCTGTGCTAAATTGTTAAGCAAGACTTTGGATTCAATTCTGTAGATAAATCACTACTTCCCCCTGTTTTGTCTTTTATAATAAATGTTAAAGATCTGAGAATTTATAATGAATGAGATTTGCTGTTCTATACTTCTGGAATGTAGATGTGTAACAACAAAATGTCAGCATCTGCTCAGAGCTTCTTTTTTTATCTCATGAAGAAAAGTAGAAGGAGGTTAGGGGAAGGAGAGAAGAGAGGGAGGTGAAAAACAAATTCAGCATACCCTTCAAAACACCCTCCACAGGCCACACCTGTCTATACTAAATGAGGGTTAAATTTCCAAGTGATTTTCCAAGGTACAATCCTTTAAAGGATACAAGGTGTATAATGTGGAATATTCAACTGTTTCATAATTTGGCTTCAAACCCACTTATATCACACTTAATTGCACATTTTGCTTAATCATAATGTAGACTTCTCTGAGTCTAGATAGTATTTGTTTAAACAGAAATTATAGTTAAGATATGTTCTTCACGGATATCGTGGTGTGGCATCTGAGAAAGTGCTGAATCAGCAAAAGGCAGATGTGCATTGTTACATGTAGACTGTAGTACAGACATCTGTTCATCCTCTCTCCACTTAACATCTCCTCTACCTTGCCCTCCTCAACCCATTCCCAACCTTATCCTTTCCTCTTCTTTTAGAAGCTCCTATTTTCTGTCACATACAGCATATATATAAGCTTATTATCTTGTCTACTATAACTTCTACTAGACTAAAGCAGATTCTTCTAGGCTTGCTCATAATGTATAATAACTGTAATATTTTTAAATAACACAGCCTTCTTTAAGTTTTATCTCTAGATAACTATAAAACTATCTTAACATTCTAACTATAAAATGGGAATTAAATATTGTTTTCCTCTTTGGAAATACTAGCTACTTTAATTTAGCTCTCCAATCATCTAATCCCTCCTTTCCTATTTCTGTTTTGCCGATTACAGATTTCAAGAATATTTTTCATTTTGGGGATCTTTATTGTTGATGTTTTGTTTTATTATTACTTTGCATAAGCAGTTTGATTTCAAAGATTCTATACATGTGTTTTGATCAAATGCACACCGCTCCTCCTCCCCATTCCATCTCTCCCCATATCCTCACTAGAATTTTCCTTCTATACTTTATGCACAATTTTTAAAAACTCATCAGGTCCATTCAGTGGTTTTTTTTCAAATGTGTGAATGGCTATAAGGCACTGAAAGTGGCCATCCTCTATGGGATCACTTCCCTAAAGAATAGGCACTTTCTTTTCCTCATTATCCTTTAGTTTCCAATAGTTTCCCAACTAGGTGCTGGACCTAATGAGCCCCTCCCTGATCCAGGCATGGATATTTGGTTGAATAAGCTTCCTTTTACTAATAAATTCTTAGTCTTTGTGATCAAGAAAGGATAAAAATTGCTCTCCTCTGTTTCTTAAACATGCCCTTCACTTAAGAAACCAGAGTATGTCTACTTAAGAAAGAATACATTAAGAAAAAAATGCTTTCTGCACAAGCATGAGGATTTGAGTTAGCATCCCAAAAAGGTTTTTTGTTTTTAAAGTCTGACACTGAAGCATACCCCATACACTCTAGTGCTATAGAGACACATATATAAGGATCACACTCAAATTTTCTGAACAACAGCCTCACTAAAAACAATGCAAGCTCCAAGTTCTGACAGAAACACTGCCTTAAAGGAATGAAGCCAAAAGTGATAGAAGAGGATATTTCTCACACACACACACACACACACACACACACACACACACACACACACACAGCTAGCAGAAGGCATTCTTACAAACTATAAAGAGAATCAGGAAACTGGAGAGCGTCAATTAGTGTGTAGGTGTGTGGGGGCTCTTTACCTTGCTCTTTAAGTTTTCCCAGAGATGTCTCAGAATTTCTGGTAACACGGTTGCAATATTCCCAGATTCCACAGCAATCGCAGAAGGCAGAGCAAATAGAGGAGGAGCCTATAAGAGACAAACTAAAGAACACATAGTGCCATGTATGATCATAAATCACAAGAGCACTCCAGAATCTTGTTTTGCTGCTGCCTATGATCAACCTTGAATTTATCTACATGACAAATAAATAGGAGTCAAACTTTAAAATTGGAATAATTTTATGATCCATTCCACTTAAATTAAAATATGGTGTTTCTCACTGTATATAATGATTCCGTTTTTCAGATATTTCTGTATGAAATATGGTCTATGTTTGTGGTTTGGTAGATTTATTCTGTGAGAACTGAGTTTGAAAAATATCTGTTATAGCAAAAACTTTCTCCCAGGATGGCCTTTGCTGAGATGGAAATCTAATGAGAGACACCAGCCATCAAGAACACCAACCTGAAATGGGGCTTAGATTATTATTGAACCACAGGGAACTCACTTGTGTTAAGTGCTGTGGTTTAATTTAATCACAACTTCTGTTTTGTTAAACAAAGATCTCGCATAACAAAATGAGGTGATTTTTCAATGTCTTTACTACAGCTTTCTTTTTGGAAAGAACCCAGCTTGACTGACTTAACACCCAACAACCTACATGCATTTAAATGAACATCAAGAGAACTTCATAATAACAAGACTCACTCTCAAAGCTTCCTCCTTTCCTCATATCTCTCTTTTCTGGTCCATATACATTACAATTTTGCCTCCACAAGTAGCCACTGGTCAGTTGAGTTACAATAGATTACCCTGTACTTAAATAAATGTGACTTTATTATGTAAGATATTCACTTCAGGCTTCTTTCCCTTATCATAAAGAATTGAAAAATTTTCAGTTTTGTTCCATCAGTACTTCATTTTTACTGTTGAGTAGTTCTATATACAAATGTATATTATACATTTGTTTGTTAATGAATGTTTTGAGTTATTTCATTTTTTGCTAATTAAAAAATAGCATGGGTATTTATATAAAATTATATGTAGAAATATATTTTCAGTAAGAAAAAATATGTAAACTCTTTGAAGAATTACATGTAGCATTTCAAGTAAGTCCAAATGTATGTTCCAACATATGTGAACAAAAATTCCATATTCCACATTTATAAATACCTGATATAGGTATATACTTAAAATTACAAAAAATCCAATTGATGTGCAGACATCTTCCAGTGTGCATTTTCTTAATGACATATTGTTTATATCCTCCTTCACCATCCACACATGCCTATTCAGAGAGTAATCATTTATTTTTTTACCATTTATGCTAATTTTTGACATACATATAATTTCTAGGACTCTTGATGCAGACCTTATTAAAAAGCTTTTATTAAGTATGTGATTCTTGAGTGCTCTCTCTCTCTCTATGTGTGTGTCTGTACATATAAATGAATGTTTCATGTGATTTTTCCAAAAATGTTATAAATTTAATAAATTATAGCATGATTAGAATATAGAAAACCAATGTACACAAACAAAAACTTGACTCTCTGAGATTTAAATTATTTATGTTGGGAATGATAAAACAAATATACCCAGATCCAAAACATAGTAAGAGTAATTTGAAAGAATACTATGGATAACTAACAGCTATAAATTCAACATATCATTAAAATAAAAACAGCATTAGATTAGTATTATAAAACATTTTCAAAAAGAAACTTACTTGGCACAGGAGATTCCATGATCAAGTAGGAGCTTTTCTCAGGATGAGACTTATCTATTGCACTCCTCATGTACTGACCCTTGCGATTTCTTCCAAGGCAGTACATTAGGCTACATGATTTGTGATAGTAAGAAACTATGTTCACACTTTCCCCTCAATTAAAACAAAAAGAAAAATAAAGTTACATTATTATGTTCCAATTTTAATTAAATATTTGAAGGACATGTAAAAACTCTCATGTTTATCTTCTAAGGAAATAGGAGATAAGTGACATGGTTTTAAATATCTTAATGTTTAAACTAGAGAGATATTTTACAGGAGAACTATAGGATGCCATCTTTCATATACTTAGAAGTAAATACATTTTTGAGGTAAATAAATTTAAATGTGAATGTTGAAAAACAAAGTGTATACCTTTAGAGATGTGTATGCACATACTTCAATTAGCACAGATGACGCTGTTTTAGTTAGTTTCTATAGCTGTGAAGAGATGCCTTGATCAAGGCAACTCTTATACAGGAAAATATTTAACTGGGCCTGGCTTACAGTTCCATTATCATCTAGACTGGAAACATGCATCCAGACATGGTGCTGGAGACGTAACTGAGAGTTCTATTGGCAAGCAGCTGGAAGAGAGAGTGACAGAAGCCCTGGCTTGAGCATCTGAAACCTCAAAGCTGTGACACATTTCCTTCTGAAAGGCCATGCCTCATAATAGTGCCACCCCCTGTGCAGACACACAGGTCCATTTTCATTCAGACACCACAGACACAGTGGTCTTCAGCCTATGGTTTTTCTTGGTTTTTGTTTCTGTTGCTACTCAGAGTTGATCTACAAACTGAGTCATGATTTGAACCATGAGTCTATTCTTGCTTCTAACTGCTATTCAGCGCTTAGTCACATTTCTCCATCTACTCTCTATGTAAAGGTTGTTCCCTATTTCCAACTTCATGATTGAGGCACTGGGCAATAGTAAATGCCTCCTCTGGACCTGTGTAAGAAAAGCTGCATTATACATCTCCAGGAGAATTACTAGAACATGAAATATGCATGAGTGTTTTGAGAGACACTAGTAGTGCTCTCATCAAGGATTCTGTGCCCACGGTGACACAGACGCAGACATGTTATATTCTGATGCACAACAAGCATACAATGTTCCTATTTTTAATGTACTTTTTTCAAGGATATTGGTACAAGGAATTATCTCATTGCTATTGTCACCTTTGTGATTTTAATGACTATGTATGTGTATATACATGTTAGTAGTAGCATATTAGAATTTCTCCCCCATAAAATGCCACCATTTGTCTTTCATGAATTGTTAAGTAATTGATATTGATTCCATTAGCTACTTTTGTGCTATTTGTGAAAATGACAGGGGATATTGCCAATCTCACTCTTTCTCCCTTAATTTGTGGCACTCACAGTTAAAACAATTTCTACATGCTCTCTCCAAGTAGACAACATGTTTTTTTGTTGTTTATAACTTTATTCTACCTAATAGTAGCTACTGAATATGATGACCTGAGATATCTGAAAACAGAAACCTGTCTTATGAGTCTTGATGGAAAAGTCCTCACAATAAGATTCAAGACCAATTAGTTTAATTATGAAAATCCTATACCCCAGTATATGTTTAGGGAGCATTGCATGCTGATAGAAACTACTGTTCTGCTATAAAATGTCAAATACATTATTCATAACACATAGCAGTAAAGCTGAATAATTAATACCTCAATATCACTGATAACCAAGGCTCCCCTTCCTCATGTCAATATACAATTTGGAAATTCTTTTTTGATGAAAGCCCAAAGCACACATCACACTCTGCAGGAGTTCTGCATTCTGAATGATATATGTATGCACTCAAAATCTGAACCACAGCTATTGTAAGTCTCAGCAATTACTTCCACCAAGTCCCATAAATAGAGGTGAAAAATGTTGCCTACTTAATCCTTTCATAAAATCAAAGAGTTGGTACATCTAGGTAAAGTACTCACTTTAAAATAATGATGACTAAAGTCAATGCAGAGCTCAGTATGTATGCAGAAATGGACCTTAACAATGCAGCTTGAAAACTGTCTAAATGCAGAATTAGACTGAATGAATATATAGGAAGAGATTGCTAAGGAATAGAGTTCTTTGATTGTTTATAACCCTGAGAATTAATATACCCAACAAAGAGGAAGGGGACTACTTTCTAGTTAGTTGATGACAAAATACCACTTATTATACAGAATCTAGAATTTCATTTAAAAGATATCATCTTCCCCTTTACCAATAGTAGCAACTGTTAATATATGTCTAATGCGTACAGAATATATACCACACTAACCAAGATCTTTTTTCTGTGGAATACCATTGTTTTCTTTTGTTTTTTTAACAACAGTGGATTCTTCAGAACTGCTGTTGTAATTGTGAGATCAAAATTAACTATGAAAATTATATATTTATAAGAAACTGCTGCCATTTATTTCATGAATCTCAGTTCATATATGGTGCAATCTAAATAGATATTTTCAATATATGGCTTGGGGATTATTGTTGTTGTTGAAATTACAATAAAATAAAACATAGAGGCATAGTCAGAAATTTTAAATGCAATTATAAAATTACAATTCTGGCAATGCAATTTCAAGTTAGGGTGATAAGCAACAAATGCACAAATATATACATGGAAATAGTCAAATAATTAAGAACTGGAGCTATGAATGTTTAACATTCAATGTCAAATTCTGATTCTCTACTGGAATACTAGGAAGTATGTTCTCTCTGCACCCCAGGCCATTTAGGTGTGTTTTCTCTAACAGTGACCTGGTTTCACAGAGAGTCATTTTTATTTCTCTTGAGAATACTGTAGCCTGAAGCATAAAGCTCTACATCTACCCATGATAGAAATTTGCCCCAATCTGACCAAGACAAGATGATTTCAATTCTTATGTACAGGATGACTTCCTGCTGCTCCTGGCTTTATATAAGTCTTTGTTGTTCACTCTCCCTGAAGTTGTAGAATTTATTTCTTTCCATTAACAAAAGAACATTTCAGTTCTGCTGGTGTCCTTTTAGTGACTGAAATGGCATTGCCAGTAACTTCAGCACTTTGAAATCATTTCAGTCATGTTTAGATCACAATCCTCAAAACACTGCTAACAGTAACAGTTTTCAAACAATGCACCTGTAGGAGAAAACCCGGGAATTACATGGGAAAGGAAGGTGTGGAAGGAGCTCTAATCAAAGGTGAGGAATTCCATGGACTGAACAATCTTTATGCTTTGACTGAACTTCAAATGGGCCTTTCCTATTGACGAGTGAAAGGTATTTCTCATAATGGTATAGTAAAGCAACAAAAACTCATTTCCTCTCAATTGAGATGAATTGCCAAAGTTACCTCATCAAAGAATGAGCTCTTCAGAAACAGGGCAGAACATTTTTAACTCTGCTCCTCCTCCATCTGTATGCACTTAGCAAGAACTTGTGTTCCACTCCTTGTCTTACTATAAAGGGATCCTATGAGTAGGAAAGGAAGAACAGTGCTTATATGATAGTATGATTCTTAAAAAAAAAAATCACACTTATTCTCTACTTAACTACATTGTTAATCATCTCTGTTGTACTCTTTTTTTTTAGCTTCTGATATTTTAAATGACTTGGATCTTTGTAAAGATACATATGAACATTCACATGAAGTTCATTTAGTATTTTACCCTTGGTAAAGTGTAGAAATACAAAGTGACAGCCTCCAATATGATTTCCCTCTGAGGGAATGGGAGATGCTAACCAGATGATTGTGTTTTGTCACAGTCTGAAGGGAAATGTCTCTGGGTGACAACTTTTCCTTACTATTTTCTTAAGCTAGTATGAAAATCTTTAAAATGAGAGTCAAACATTTCATCATTTCTTTTTTTTAAATATTTATCTATTACTTCAGATTACATCTCCATCACAGTGTCCTCTTTCCACTCCTCCTAGTCCTGCCCTCGCATCCTCTACCCCTTATACCTTCCATCCCACTCCTCCGGAGTGGAGTGTCCCTACATATCAGTCCCCCACCCCAGTTCAGCAGACATATGAGGGCCAAGAGCCTCCTCATACACTGGGGCCTACAAGGAAGCACCATTAAGGCAAAGTGTCTCATTGATAGGAAACAAAGTCTATGTTCATGTTCCCTTTGGTGAGTTGGTTGTAGTATACTTATCCCGTAATATATGGCTAAAATCTGACTATAAGTGAATAGATGCCATGTGCATCCTTCTGAGTCTGGGTTAGCTCACTCAGGATGAGCTTCTCTAGTTCCATCCATTTGGTTGCAAATTGCATGATTTTGTTGTTTCTGATAGCTGAGTAATATTCCATCATTTCTTGATACCATTCAGAACATTGCTTAGAATTTTACTCACCTTTCTATTGAATGAATATGGATATTTCATCATTAACCATGTTTGTAATAGTGTAGTTACCTCCATTTTTCTGACAGAAAGAGCAAATAAGTACTCATAGAAGAGCTTTTCATAAAATAATCATAGAAGAGCTTTTCATAAAATAATCAGTTTACCATACATAAATCAAGAAGAACAACATCATTGTGAATATATAACCTTTTAAATTTTTAAAGAATTTGTACTAATTTAGCATATCCTCAGGCCTTTGATGATAGATGCCCCTATACAAATATCTCAGAGGATAAGCAACTTGGTCTTCATACAGATCCCTTAGAAAGTGGGAGAGAGTTGCCTTAGTCATGGTCTTTGTTACCTGTTAGTGGGACACCTTACCCTAGCTGAGCTGCCATGGTGGGTCCCAGAACAAGAAGAAGCTCTTAGTTCTAATGTGACTGACAGAGGGGGACTGATATGTGGGCCCTCACACACACACAGTAGAGGAGTAGGATGGCTGGAAGGGGGGTTTGAGAATGGGAAGGTGGGACTGAGAGGGGAAGAGGGAGGGGACTGTGATTAAGATATAACTTGAATCAATAAATAAATGTTTAAAAAAATTCCAAACATTAAAGAAAATAATAAGTGCTCTCAGACTATGTTAAACTAATATTCTATTTCATCAAAAAATTATGATATAAAGGAAAATACAAGTAAGTAATCAATATAAAATAGTGATGAGTGATGCATTTAAGTTATGTCCGTATGTCTATGCATAGATTATAATAATCACTTAAAGAGAAATATAGACCATATCCTGAGCCAAATACATTCAGTAAAAGTTTAAATTATTAGTGATTACTACTGTGGATGTTATAATTATATTTGTCATGTTTTACTACAATAATTAGAAAATTTAAGTAGCATTGCCAAATCCTAGTTAGAAAACTTTGCTTTCAAAATATTCACTGGTTCTGTATGACAAAATGGATGTGTTTTGAAAATAGAACAAGACATTGTATTTTCTTATTCTTTTTTTAAATTAATTTATTTTTTCAAGTTACATATCATCAAAGTGCCCTCCCTCCTACCCTCAAGTTCCCACCCTTCCTCCCTCTTCCCCAACTCTGCTCTCTCCTCCTCAGATGAGGTGGAGTCCCACATATCAAACCCTCTCAGTTCATCAGTCACATGAGTACTAAGAGCTTCTTCTTGTACTGGGGCTTGATATGGCAGCGCAGCTAGGGAAGGTGTTCCTCTAATGATCAATAGGGTCCATGACTCATTGCTGGGTGGAGTTTTTTTTTTTTTTTTTTAGTTCTTTTTGCTAAGATATCATATGTTTTAAGACTCAATAACAAACAAGAATATCCATCTGCTAAATTAACTAGAAAGTAATGTTAAGAACATGCATTTCATTCTATCCCTATGTTTCCTTAGAAACGGTCATTTCCAAGGCATCTAAAATGGGAATGTAAGCTTCAGTTTTGGGTGATAGTACATCAACAGAGATGCAAGATTACTGCCGATTTTTTTTTTTTTTTTTTTTTTTATCAGAGTGGCCAGTCAATAGGGGAAATCTGTCCTAGACAAGTCTGTTACATCTAGAGGTCATATGAGGCATGGAATGTTGTGTAACATCTGTGTTTGATCTTGAACACACCTGACATGGTTTTTGAAACAAATTAACACTAAAATGGTATGGTCAGAGAAAGGCATCAAAAAGAAAGAGAAGACTAATTTAATTGCCTTTGTTCCTCAGCGACATAACTTAAATTGAGCTTGTGTTTCTGAGAGCACAGGGGTATTTGCATACTTAGATTTTCATAAGTGGAAAAATGAACTCAAAGCATGTGGCCTACAGATAATGTATCTGTTGATATTTGAAAGACAAAGAATACAGTGGGAACAGTGGGAAATTTAAGAATATCTGTAAATTCTTTTAGTGTTTACTCCTGAGTTAGAGAGAGGTGCTTCTGGTATCTAGAGAGCTTCCATTCAAATGCAAAATACAAAACAATAAATACAAGGGAAAAAAAGCCAAAAGTCAAAATACATACCCCCAGTATATATTCTTGGAGAATGGCCATTATTCATGGCTAAGTGCAAGTAAATTGTATATGAATCAGTGCCGCTGATTTTAAGTGTTCTAATTTTAAACAAACAGACAAATTTTTCTTTGAAACTGGTTCATATCCTGACACTATTTGGCACAAACGTTTTTTTTTTCAGAAGATTTTTGTGTATATAACTGAATTTATAAATATTAGAGAAATACCAGGGTAATGATTCAAAGCTAAGAAGAGAAATAGAAGTTGGATGATCTCCATCAGTATTCAAGTGTTGAAAAACTCTTTAACTAGAAATCTGTTTGTGCTATTATTTTGTGGAGATAAATATAATTCACACACACACACACACACACACACTTACCATAAATTGGATCTATAGCATCAGTTAAATTTAGATTTGAGTTGAGTGGACTTCTAGATGTCTTGGACTTTGCTGTAACAAATTAGGTGAGTTATTTAAATAGGTAGAGACTTTTAATCATACCTGCCATTTTGGCATACAGAGAGTTCTTTGTTAATTTTATGTAACAAGTGTTTTATTTATCACATCAAGATAATGGGATAAAAGTTCAAAATATGCTTTGTAATGTTGTTTATATATTTTAGAAGGGTGACAGGTAGTAGTTTGCAATTAACATTACAGTAGGTGCCTGGTAGTGCAAGCTGGGTATTAAAAATATAATTTATGATCCTGTATTTTTGGCTCTAACCTCCAAACCCAAGGTGCCAATCCTAGCAATTTTAATTTTACATTTAGCTCTCCTACAGCATATAAATTGAAAGCTAGGCAACTTGTCACTCAAACGAGTTATTAAAAATTGAGATGCTGGATCTCACCATTACAGAATCCTGTGTAGTCAGCACTATATGAAGAACAATTTATGAAACCTGAAGTGCTATTGGTCAAATGTTAACCATATATGTTGGCATTGTTACTTTAATTAGTCCATGCCCTTTTGTAAAATGAGGGATTTGCTCTATGAAAATGTATTGCCCTATTCAGCAAGTAATAACTGGTCCTTATCTGTGTCTTCTTGTACACCTTTAATAATCGATGACATTAGTATTTCCTAGCTAGGATTGCAATCCAGTGAATCATATATCCTGAATGGATTGTGAAATCCCACTTGTTACTGTATTTTTTAAGTGACATGTAATGAATTTATATAAAACTCTTACAACACACCAAATTAATGAAATAGATGATACAACACTTACAATTTCCTTTTATTCCAGCCTTTAAGTTATGGTCTCATAAAATCATTTATATGGAAAAGAAGTGCACACATTTCTCCCCAGGCAATATGCTTGTTTTTATATAAGCATGACATCCATACTACAATGGCGTCATTACTGGCAGTACATATAATGAACCTCTGTGCAGAGTTCTATCTAAAATGACAACCACTGAAATTCAGTTATGCTGGCTAAGAAAATAAACAAGAAGAATGAGCTCCATGCATTTTGTGGAGAAAAGAACATCACAATGAATTGCTTTTATGGGGGATAATGTAACCTAAGCCCAGCTTCCGAAAACAGGGATGCTAGCTTCACATTTTCTATTTCACAATGATTTGTCTAAATTTTGTTTGGTTTATTGCACTAAATTGTCTTGTTTTTGAAAAACACCAATAGATTAAAAGAAATCTCTCTGCAAGAGAAGCATATGCTTCAGGAAGAAAATAAAATAGAACAGGCTTTACTAATATAGCTAGTTAAAGGACTATTCTCTAATTCATTTTTGGAAACTGGTACAAGGTTTTGGAACTCATTTTGCAAACTGTGACTCTTAATATATTGTGAAGAAACCAAAGCCATCTTTAGTAGACAAAATTGGAGTCTATCTACTACAAGAACAGAAGCAGGTATGTAAACATATAAACAGAGGTCAGCAGTCCTTGAAAATTAATTCCATTTCCTAGTCTGCCAAGCATGCAATAATTCAGAGGAGATGATAATATGTTATGGTCTAAGTCCATAACCTTAGAATATAAAAGCCTACTTGCTGAGTGACTTACAAGAACAAAACAAGCTTACAGTGCATGAGTCTGCGTTGTTTGGCAAGTAGTCGATAAAACTGTACTTTATGACTTTCTCTCCTAAAGGTTCTAATCAAAACAATTTATTTCAGGCATGTAAACCCTGCTTTTCACACTGTAGCTATTGTCAGCTTGTGCAGCAGCATCAGCAATAGAGGATGCAATTTTGGAATTGAGAGTCTCAGAGCTCCCCCATCTGTCTCAGTAATGGTTAGATTTTGTGGTAGATCAATACAACCTGTCAAGTGTAGTATAAGGATTTCCCTCCTAACCTTTATAACAGCAATTTCCCTCCACCCAATGTTGCCCATCCTAGGAGCGATGCCTGAGGTATTATGCAGAAGATCAAGGCTGATAGAGCTGGAGGACCTTACCTAACAGAGCACTAAGTTCTGGAGCTCAAATTCACATGTTATATAGCCCTTTCAAAGACTTACACTTAAGCTGTGAACAGAGAACTATTGTTTTTCATGGTTGAAGTTAACTCGCTTGCCTCTGTGAACGCAAGGCAGAAGGGAAAGACAGAGAGTGATCTGTAAACAAAAGCACCATTTATTTCAGTGTGAGGTTTATCAAGATGCTCCAGTAGGTTCTCTGAATGTATTTCTCTCTCATCAGCTGTAGGATGGGAGAATTGAAAGTGATATGTTTGTCTTAGTAGAAGGTATAACCAGATCCTGGGGGGAGACAAAGTATTTTGGTTTCTTTCTGCTCCAGTTCTCAACTGAGAAATAAAACCAAGAGGATTCAATTCTTTTCCCTGCAATGGGCTTGTAGCTGCTGTGACTCACTGCTCAGAGCCGCAATGTGCTCATGTTGTATGTCACTGCCCCTTAGTGGTTGTCCAATAGCAAACATTGTAAAATACTCAACTCACATCACAGTTTTCTAGGTAAACAGATCATACACACTTACGCCCTTTACTAAGTTCCTGCTATTTTTGTTCTTCTTGTTGTTGTTGTTTGTATTGTTTTGTATGTGTGTATTTGTGTGTGTGTCAACAGATTGCTAAGAAAGGGGAAAGTATTCTCATCAACAGATTTGACATTCTTCTTCCTCCCTGCTGGCCTATAACTTTGTGATCTCAGAAGCTTCTTGTCTCCTCTCAGCTGCAGTAGTTTTTCCTAGCCAAATGAAATTTTCAAATGATTTATATTATTTTACTCTAGGTAAGATAATAGGAATAGGAGGATCCAAGATGGCGCCGACCATAGAGCAGTGCATCTGAGTA
>CAJQZJ010009649.1:7789814-7807249 GCA_907164525.1 Lophiomys imhausi | reverse complement strand
AGAGTACCAAGTAGAGGAACAAGGAGGGAGGGAGGGAGGAAGGGAGGTTGGGAGGGAAGGAGAGAGGGAGGGAAGGAGAGATGAAGGGAGGGGCCAAGAGGGGAGGAGGGAGGAAACTATATTCTAGAAATAAATAATACTATTTTAAGAAAAGAATTAATAAGCTTAAAAATATAATAAAAATACAATATAAAATTTTCAAACTATAATTTACCTTACTGGCATGAAAAGAAAATGGCCTTAATTTCAGATTAGAATGTTAGACTGCAGGTGGCTACAGAGATTACACAAACTTGATAGCAGCTTAAAAGTTTTTTTTGTTTTTTGGTTTTTTTTTTGTAGAGGTATAGGCTATTTCCATGGTTTGGCATTAAAAAGCAGGTAACAGGTTTAAAACACTGTAAATAAATTAAAGGTGACAGCTGTTCAACCTGGTTTTACAAACCTCCAAGAGTTGAAAAAACTTAGAGCTAAGGTAAAATAATGCATAGTGTTAGCCCATGCCTTTACCTCCAGTAGAGACAGGAGGATCACTATAGAGTTAGTTGTCTTATAAATTCTAGAGTTACAAGAAACAGGGTGGTGAAGGTGCACACCCTTAGTCACATCATTGGGGAAGAATACACCCTTAATCCCAACACACTAGAGACAGAAACAGGCAGATCTCAGAGCTCAAGGCCACCTGATACAAAACAAACTCTAAACAGAGAAAAATTTTGATCCAGGGGTGGAGGAGCACATCTTTAATCCCATCAGTTGGAAACCACATGTCTTTGATCCCAAAATTTAGAATGCAGAGACAGGCACATAGGATTTGGAAAGATTTAAGTTTAAAAGCTACTTACAAAAGGCAGGCTGCAATTCAAACAAATTGTCCTTTGAGATCTCAAAATATATACACTAAAGGTTTGTTTAGCTCCAAAATATCAAAATAATTTCTTCTTTAATCCGGATTGAAAGGTAATACTTTATATATTATCAAAAAACCAAATTTGCTCCAGGAAAAATATTACCTGACCCCCCCAAAAAAAGGTAATTGTCCCAGAGTTAGGATTAGGGCAGGGCTCTGTTCTTATCTTTCCAGGAGATTTAAAGCATCCATTCAAGGAATCCAGGGACAACTGGACAACGGAAACCTCAGCAGAAAACAGATCAGACACCAAAGAAGACGAGTGGCCCAGATGATCCAGCCTTGCAGACTTCTTCAATAGCAGTTTCCTCAAAAGTCTATAACCACAACAACTCAAAATCGCTAAGATCGTTCAGCTCCACAGACTACTCCAGCCAGATCTTCAGTAAAGTTCTGAAGATCAGCTTCTGTCTATGAACTTCGTAGGACATCTAAATAGCTGAGCACAAAGGGACTGAACATCAAATGATTCTATTAACATTTTTAACCATTTTTCCATTCTTATTTGGGCCCCAAACAGGTTTACTACGTCCCAAATCAGCAGGAAGTCATTTTAAGAGAACAACGTCCCATCCCCAGAAGGTGGGGAGGGTGTTCTTCCCCTTTGGTTATTTGATAGATAATAGAAAATTTTGTTATTTAGGGGACAAGACTACAAGCTGTTAAATGGTCTTGTTAAATGGGTTTTGGAGGTTAGACCCAGGGACTTCTCTCTTTTGCTTTTCTGTATCCTCCTTTCTCTCCTATATAGGAGTGAACAGACTTGAAAAAAATGGGACATAGACATAGTATAGGAAAGAACAAGAAAAAAGGACAGATTATTGAATATAGCTTTATACCTTTGTATATTGATACAAAATTAATATTATATTTGGCTAAATTGGTATTGATCATTGTATATTAATGCAAATTTAAGATTGTATAGGGCTACATCGGTATTGATCTTTGTATATTGATACAAAATTAAGATTATATTTGGCCACAATGGTATTGACCCTAGTATATTAATGTAAAATTAAGATTGTATTGGGCTACATCGGTACTGATCTTTGTATATTGATACAAAATTAAGATTATATTTGGCCACATTGGTATTGATCTTTGTATATTGATACAAAATTAAGGGTAACGCTTCTTAAAGGTATTGTTTGTAGTAATATTTAAAAATGAAATGTCAAGTTTTGACCTCTCGCTACCAACCGACATAAACTGTTTAGGATAATTAAGAAACGGAAACTAATAGTCATGAAAACGTGTCATTTTGTTAGTTACTATGACAGTCTATCACAGTTATTTTCTAAGCTACTCAGAAATCAAGTTGCTAAGAGACAAGCAATATTTGCTTATCTAAATACAAGAGATAGATAGGGCATCTTCAAAAACCGCAAGAGATCTGCAGAATATGGCATTCAAAGATGTTTTCTTAACTTAAGATTTTTTGATATCGAGACATGTCAGCTCCTGACAGCACCCCCTATATTACTCCAAGTAGAAGATGAGCATCGAAGAATCTCCAGTGGGAGATGATTAAATTGGTGGTAAGCCATTCTCTTGGCAAGAAAAACCACTTGCTTCAACTGTAGACAGACTTCTGTCCAAAAAGGACAAAACTTGGAAGCAGGTAAGTCGACAGCCTAGCTCTGCCAAGACAGGGTAGGTAAGTCCTTCATAATTCCTGCTCTACAACCAATGTCTGTCAGAGAAATGGGGCCAAATGGCTGAAGATTGATGCTGTAATGTATGGAGAGAAAATGGGAACTGTCCAGGCAGCCACTGGTATGTCATTTTTTAGTTTTGGAAGCTGCAGGCCCTGCACTTCCTATATAATCAGATATATTCATCCCTCTCAGGTCTCTGAGTTGGTTGAAGAATAGATACCTAGAGTCTCATAGTTAAATTTTGAGTTGTTTAGGAATCAAGAGGGTGTTCTGGATCTAAGAAGATATTTTTAAAATCATGAGGCAAGTTAGTATGAAAGCTGAGTTAGATATAGAACTTTAAACTCATGGAGATGGTTAGATAGTAGAATGTTAAAGTCAGGTGCCAAATACATATGGACTGGACATTGGGAATGTATGCTAAGCCATATAACTCTTATAATCGTGGCCTATTTATTTCTGTTGTTTTGTATTGTATTTATAGTTATAAGAAAAAGAACCATTATTTGGACTGAAAGGGAGAGCTGTTGGGGGGAAAAATAAATACCTTAAACTAAAAAAAAAAAAAAAAAAGAAGGGAAGAGGATGGTGGGGCTGAGGGGGAGGAGGGTGGAAGGGTGGGACTGGAGGGGGGAGTAGGGAGGGGATTGTGATTGAGATGTAACTTGAAGAAATAAAAAATAAATTATTAAAAAAAAAAAAGATAATAGGAATATCTATATTACATGTGTTATTGTGGTTCCACAATTGTAATGATAATATTAATGTTAATTTGAAAAACATTTGTAATTTTATATTATTGCTTAAAAAAGAAAATCGAAGTTATTATGTAAACTGTAAAATAATCATGAAATTACAAATATATCCTGCCTGGATAAGTAAGCCCTATCAATAACATAATTCATTAATCTCTGCTTACATTCTAAGTTACATATATATTTAATTGATGTGGCTTGAATTATGGTTTTGTAAAATGCTTTGTAATATAAATCACTACATATTTTTTAGAGGCCTACTGTATTGGATGTGCTAGTCTGTGTAGTGAGAAAAGAATGATTTGTTAGCATATATTTACATAAGTTTTATAACATTGATGATTTACAGTAAATGATTCTGCATTGGAGAAGAGAAAGAGAGCCACTGGCATCCTAAGAGAAGGTTTAAAAGAGCAGGAATTGTTTAAATGGCATGTAAAGATGTATTGTTAGAACTGGACAAACAAAAGCAAGATGTTACAACTAGAGAGAACATCAGAGGCACTTAAGTATATCCAAAAGTGTGAAATGTTCCATGAACAATGAAAAATAATTAAACATATAAAGATCTGAATTTTATGTTAAGAATAGTAACCAATATGCTCAAAGGTAATGAGCATAATAGTTCCCCTTGTGGCCAACAGAAGTTTCTTTGTAAAACAATGGGTCAAAGAAAACAAGTGATCTTGTAATACACAGCCAAGGCTGATGCATCTACAGGCACCGTTCCTACCCCCAAGACTCAGAGAAGAGCTTGGAAGAAAGGTCAGAAGATCATAACAGCGGGAGAAATTGGAAACATCCAGTAAGACTGGCTATCCTAGGTATGTCAAGAAAGCTATACCCATGAAGTCTCAACAACCTGGCTGCCTAAACGACCCGAACAAGGATGACAACAATTGACATACTAAGCTGAAAGAGGGACAGCTCACAAGACCTCAATCCCAGAAAAAGAACCACAGGCTATTAAAGAATGCTGAGAGCAGGTGGCTATCCAGTACAAAGTGACTAGCCCTGAAGTCACACACGTACAAGAAACTTTAAATAGACTGAGGAAGAGGTATTTATACATTTAGGAAAAGATATGTAACAACAATTAAGGAAAAAGAAACCATAAATTTGAGAGAGCTAGGAGGAGTACATAGCAGGGTTTGGATGGAAGAAAGAAAACAGGAAAATGATGTAATTATATTTTAATTTCGAAACAACAAGACATTAATTAAGAAAAAAGGAGTGTTTATGATGAACTCCGAAAACCTTTGAATACCATGTTCAGGACTTGAATGCTTTATTCTCTGAAATGAGGAATAACAAACATATTTACATCCTAGGAAAGTTTCTCTATGTTGGTTTAAGAAAGTAATATGATATCTGAGAGGCTTTATCCAGCAGATAATAGAAGAAGATGCAGAGATCCACAGCCAAACATTAGGTGAAACTCAGGGAGTCTTGAGGAAGAGTTAGGGAAAGGTTTGAGAGAGTTGGAAGAGTCAAGGACACCAAAAGAACACCTACACACCCAATTAAATCAGACAGAGCAGTGCTCACAGACACTGAACCACCAACCAAAGCATTTGCATTGACTGATCCTAGGCCCAATACACATATGAAACTGATGGGGTGCTTGAACCTCAGGGGGACTCCCTAACCATTGGAGCAGGAACTATCTCTGACTTTGTCTCTGTTGCCTCCCTCTGAACCCTACTTTCCTAGCAGAGTTTCCTTGTCTTGCCTTAGTGCAACAGGAGGCACTTTGTCCTGATGCGATTTGATGTGCCAGAGTGAGTTGGAACAGGGCAGGGGCTATGGGGAAAGTAGATGGGAGTGTGGGACTGGGAAGGTAAGAAGGAGGGGAGTTGCATTTGAAATGTAAAACAAACAAATAAATATTTTTAATTAAAAAGTAACAAAATAAAATTATACGTAAATAAATCCATTTCACCAATATTCAAGGTCAGACATCATTAAAAACTGTAAGCAAATGTTCTCTTTATTTTCATTGTACTTATTTGTCTCATTACAACACCAAATTAGCATTTAGTTCATCATTTGGTTCTATCAGTTTATTGTAAGTAGTATATCAGTATTTTTCATTGTTTTTTTTTAAATATATGTTCTGCTTAAAATAAATAATTATTGGGGAAAATCCCATATGTGTCCAGTTGGGATCATTCAGTATGAAGGGACCAGCTTTGGGTATCTTACGAAGATATATACTATAAAGTAACACTTTTATTCTGCAAAGAATCATGATATTGTATTAAAACTTGACCCACAATATAGATTCATATACCTCTGAATGTCTCTCAGTTGTCACAAACGCTGTCAAATTCAGTGCACCAGCATTGCTCTCCTCCACTGCTTTGTTGGTAGGTACTATTTTCAGCTTCAACTTAATGACTTAAATCCCTCGTTGGATTTCTCATTTCATTAAAAATAATACTCCGATTTGTATTCACATCTCACAAGGTCCTTATATAGTCCTCATCTCACTCCATAAACTTGCATAGTTTGGTCACTCTGCTCGCAGGTCTGCCTGTTGTTATATAGCAACTGAATTCTTTTGACCATGATGCCTACCCCATTCCCGACCTTTCCTGAACATTGACCTCCCATGTATTTCCTCTTTGCATTTGTTCACTGTCTCAAAGTTTCATTCTGCATATTCAAAAACTGAGTGTGGTCTTGATCATTCAAAGTGAAGTATTTCCTTGTTTTCACCATTCTCTACCACACTGTCATGTTTTAACTTCTTATAAGTAGTTGAGAATGTTAATCATGGTAAATCTTACCTGTTTGCTTCTTATGGCATATCGTACGGGAACTCAGTGATATTAGTTAGTTTGTTTATTTGTTTGTTTTCTTTTGTATCCTGAGTACTTTAAGCAGTACAAGCAGTTGGAGAATTTATTACATTAAGGAATAAGTGAATGAATGATTCAGTAAAGCCTAATTCACCTGGGAAAGATAAAGAAACAGAAACTGAGAGGCTAAAGATACAAAGAATAATACAAATAGAAATAAGACATCTAAATGACAAAAATAATGTCATTGTCATGTATATCACCAGTGGTAAACGAAAGAAATGAGGTAGACATTGCCAGTAGTATCCAAGTGGCCATATTTACAGTCAAAGACAGCACAATTTCTGTGTATTAATTTTTTAAGTGTACTAAGTTTATTTTTTTCATTTTACATCCCAATCATAGCCCATTCCCTCCCCTACTCTGGGTTCTACCCTTTCACCCTCTTCCCTCTAGTCTGTCCCCTTCTCCTCAGAAAAAGGGAGCCCTTCATATCCTACCATCCCAACACATCTAGTCACATCAGAACTGAGTGCTTTGAGGGTGTGTATCACAGCCCTATTTGGGGGGAAGTGGTCAAAAATCAGGAATCAGAATCTATGTCAGAGACAACCCCCTTCTACTTGCTAGGGGACCCTCATGTTGACCAAACTGCCCACCGGTTGGTTACATATGTGATTACATATGTGTTGGGAGCATAGGTCTAGTTCATACATACTCTTTGAATGGTGTTTCAGTCTCTACCAGTCTCTGTGGACCTAGGTTAGTTATCTCTGTTGCTCTTCTTGTGCATTCTTGCCTCTGCTGTGTCTTTCTATGCTTCCCCCTGTTCTTCTACCAGACACTCCTGCTCCTCCTAATGTTTGGTGAGTCTCAGCTTCTGTTTGAATCCTCTGCGGCATGGAGGTTCCCAGAGGGAAGTTATGCTATCTATGCTCCGATCTGTAAGCATGAGAGAGTATCTTAGCAGTGACAGGGGTTGGCTCTCTCCCTTGGGTTAGTTCTCAAATTGGGCTCATCATTGGTTAGACATTCCCTCAATTTCTGGTATATCTTTATCCCCACATTTCTTCTCTACAGGGTAACTTTTGGGTTGAAGTTTGATTAGGTGGATTGGTGACCTCCTCCTACCCATGAAGGACTTGCCTAACTGAAAGGAGGCCTCTTCAGTGTCCATATCCTCTGCTTCTGTGTGTCTCACATAGGGTCACCCTCATATCCTCCCAAGAGCCTAACTTGTTGCTGGTCTCCAGTCTGTCTCAGAGATGCTCCTCCTCAGTTTCTTATCCTTCTTCCTGCCTACTTGCTTCCCAATCTCGCTCTCCCCATACCAGTCAGAATGGCTAAGATCAAACACTCAAGGGACAGAACATGCTGCAGAGGACATGGAGAAAGGGGAACACTCCTCCATTGCTGGTGGGAGTGAAAACTTGTACAACCACTTTGGAAAACAATCTGCTGATATCACAGAAAACTGGGAATAGTCCTTTCCCAAGATCCAGCTGTACTCCTGGGGATATATCCAAAAGTGTTCCCACCATACTTCAAGGACATTTGTTAAACAACATTCATAGAAACATTGTTCATACTAGCCAGAAACTGGAAACAACCTAGATGTCTCTCAAACAAAGAATAGATAATGAAAATATGGCAAATTTACACAAGGGAATACTACTCAACTATTAAAAACAAGGAAATAATGAATTTCACAGGCAAATGGATGGAGCTAGAAAAGATCACCCTGAGTGAGCTAATCCAGACCCAGAAAGTTACACTTGCTATATGTACTCACTCATAAGCATATACTAGGCATATAATGCAGTATAGCCATACTACAATCCACAGACCCAAAGAAGCTAAGCTACTAAGAGGGCCCAAGGGAGGGTACTTGAATCACACTCATAAAGGGTAATAGAATAGACAGTGGAAGTGGATGAAGAAAGGGAGCTGATAATTTTTAAGTGGGATATCTTGGAGTCAATCCTTTTCCTATGCTTGCATAGGCTTTTGAAACTGCTAGATGGAGACTAAAACACAGCAGCTTGTACCTGTTACTCCCTACAGTCTGGGTGAGCAATGAACTGTTTTTCTAATGTAGTGGAAACATCTGCAATGTTTGCATTCTTTCCCCATGTCTGCTCATGGAACTTCCAGGTATTTCAGGATTCTCGCAAATACAGCTATCACCGACTAGAAAACTTCACATTTCTTCACTTAGTTCTCATTGCAACGAGCTGGAATTTAGTGTCCAGTTTCTGCTCTTTAACAGAGAAATGAGAGAAGGGTGGAAGATTATGTCAAAGAAATAAGATTATCACTAGGTAGGCCCACGAACACTGGCCTACAGTTCTACAGAAATAAAATCACAAGTTTAATACCGGTTTAGACAAATGGGTCAAACCAAATAGTAAAATAAAATAATAAGTTAAAACTTAAAATTGAAAGGGTTTCACACACAGCTCTGTGTTGAATTGTTTCCCTAGTCAATGCAAGGTCTTACAATAGCCTTTAGTACAAAAGGGAAGCAAGGGAGGTAGAAAAAAACGGAAGGAGAGAAAGAAATGTAAGAAGGTAACAAAAATGAAGAAAATGAAAGAGGAAAATTGTGTAAATTCTTCCAAACAAAAGGCAGTCTTGCTACTGTCTGAAGAGTTCTCATGTAAATAGGTAAAAATATAATGAAATAAGAATGAAGAAATAAAGTAGGTAGTCTCTATATCAGGCTCAAACTATTGTTTGAAGTATGTTTTTGAACCATTAGCCCAGGTTGTTGATACCACAACTATCCCTGTGGATGAGATTCTGAAGCCTGAAAGCATTGATTGCTGAGACAGCATTCATTGCTGTTCTATTCATAACAGCCAAAAGTTGGAAATAGCCTAAAACTCCATCAAGGGATGAATGGATAATGAAAATAGAATACATTTATACTATGAAACATTATTAAGCTATTTAAAACAATGTTTTACCATTGAAAAGAAGAGATAATAACATAATATTTAGACCATGGTTAAACTAGAAGTGTAATATAAGCTTCAAGAAATTGAAACTGGTATCAAGAGGCCAGAGCTTCACATTTCATTTTTAAGTATCTCTAGGTACGATACCATTAGGAAGCGTTACTTTTAATTTTGTATCAATATACAAAGATCTATTCAAATGTGGCTAAATATACTCTTAATTTTGTATCAATATACAAAGATCAATGCCTATGTGGCCCAATACAATCTTAATATTGTGTCCATATACAAGGGTCAATACCATTGTGGCCAACTATAATCTTAACTTTGTATCAATATACAAATATCAATACCGTACTGTTTAGGATAGTTAAGAAAAACAAACTCCTAGTCATGCATGCATGTCACCTTGTTAGCTACTATGACAGTCTATCACAGATATTCTCTAAGCTACTCAGTAATCAAGTTGTTAAGCGACAAGCAACATTTGCTTATCTAAATACAAAAGATAGATAAGGCATCTTCAAAAACCCCAAGAGATCTGCAGAAAGTGGCATTCAAAGATGTGGTTTTAAATTAAGATTTTTTTTTGATATTGTGACATATCAGCTCCTGACAGCACCCCCTATTCTACTCCAAGTAGAAGATAAGCATCGAAGAATCTCCAGTGTGAGATGGTTGAATTAGTGGCAAGCCTATCTCTTGGCATGTAAAAACTCCTTGCTTCCACTGCAGACAGACTGCTGTCCAAAAAGGACAAAACTTGGTAGCAGGGAAGTCGACAGCCTAGCTCTGCCAAGACAGGGTAGGTTAGTCCTTCACAATCCCTGCTCTACAATAAATGTCTGTCAGAGAAACAGGACCAAAAGGCTGAAGACTGATGCTGGAATGTATGGAGAGAAAATGGGAACTGTCCAGGTAGTCACTGGTTTGTCATTTCTTAGTATTGGAAGCTGCAGGCCCTGCACTTCCTATATAATCAGATATATTTATCCTTCTCAGCTCTCTGAGGTGGTTGAAGAATAGACAGCTTGAGTCTCATAGCTAAATTTTGAGTTGTTTAGGAATCAAGAGGGTGTTCTTCTAGATCTAAGAAGATGGTTATAATAGTGATGCAAGTTAGTATGAAAGCTAAGTCAGTTATAGAACTTTAAACTCATGGAGATGGTTAGAAGGTAGAAGGTTAAAGTCAGGGGCCAAATATGTATGAACTGGACATTGGGAAGGTATACTGGGCCATTTAACTCTCATAAATGTGGCATATTTAATTCTTCTGTTTTGTATAGAATTTGCTCTTATAAGAGAATGAACCATTTGTTGGATTGAAAAGGGAAGCTGTTGGGGGGGAAGAGGGTGGAAGTGTGGGACAGGAAGGGGGAGTAGGGAAGGGTTTGTGACTGAGATGTAACTTGAAGAAAAAAAATACTTATATAAAGAAACTAATGGAAAAAATTAATTAATTAATTACAAAAGACAAAAAAAAATGATAAGCAAAAAAAAAAAATAAAAGAAAGAAAGAAATTGAAACTGTATTTGGTAAAGAGTTGTGTTCTAGCAATTCTTGTATCATTTTGAATGTTCTTCCAGAGGAATTTATTTTGGTCATGTATTAACAATAGTAAATCTATGGCTTCAAGGCAGGAATACCTCTTACTATCATTAAAGGTAAATGTTATAGTCTTTGGTGACATAACCTAGGTTCTTCACATGTTAGGCAAGTACTCTGCCACTGAGCTCTAATCTCCAATTCTAATTTCCTAAGTTTATCAATGCTATAATAGATTCATTCCCTTGACTCTCAAACAATCAAATTACCAATAATTATGAATTTTAGTATCTATGACAAACGTTTGCAAACATTTCATGATATAACCTTAGTAGAATATTCATCCAGACAATGGAAGCCTGGGTTTTGCCTTCCTCTTTGTATGACTGACAATTTTTATGATTTGTCTTGCTAGAACAAATTCTCAAGAGAATATATAAATAATTTTATAATCACACAAAGTGAATAAGTTCATTGCAGGGAGCAAAACCTTATTAGCTATTAAATATTATCTTCATTAATTTTAGATTTTTAAATTTTTTTAATGGTATTAAGGTACGTTAACTATCCTCAAAATATTTAGCTACTGGAAAAGATAGTAATATATGCAGGATACAATGGAAAAAGAGGAGCCATCTTGATGTATAAAGAGAGGCTGTTCTAAGTAAATGAAATTGTATGATTCACATAAGAGTAAACAAATTATCTCTATTCTTCTACAACTTTTCTCAATCTTCCATGTGGCTTGTTGTACTTTCAGGGCTCATAGAGATCACACTTAGATGTACTGCTGCTCCTGAGTCCAGGCAGGAAGAGGGAGCTTCCTCTGTGTAAAACCCAGAGGGTTTTCTAAAAATTAAGAAAAGAGTCATTATTCAATTTTATCAGCAGAACATCTTTATTCTCCTAATGGAACATTTTCTGTATGATAATTAATTTAAAATTATCTCTACACATTATCAGATTTATAAAAGTATCAGAAGGTAAGAAAAACCTACTTCACTAAAATCAGCATTAAAATCAATGAATCATTTAAATGTATAGAATTTATAGTATGATATGATTTAAAGAAGATGCCTTCAGTAAGTGGAATAATTTCTTATAGTCTACATTTCAGGATGTATATTTAGATAAATATTTAAAATAATTTATATAAAAATGGATATGACTAGTAAAGATCCAATAATTATTTCATAAAATGACAGTGAATAAGAAAGAGAAGTCATGTTCAACTATTAAGTGAATTAGAATATGTTGGAGGAAGATCTTATACTTTTTCTCAGAGGCTGATTTCAGTGCTCAGAAATCTGGTTACCACTCTTTCTGAGGCACTCTCTGATTGGTTAATAAAAGTTGCTGATGGCCAATTACCTGGGCAGAAATAGTAAAGGAGGATGGGAGTTCCGGGGATGAAGAAAGGAACCCTGGGTTTTACACAGAGGAAGCTCCCTCTTCCTGCCTGGACTCAGGAGCAGCAGTACATCTAAGTGTGATCCCTATGAGCCCTGAAAGTACAACAAGCCACATGTAAGATTGAGGAAAGTTGGTTGGGTTAATTTAGATTAGCTAATTGAGAGTCAGCTAAGGCCTAAGCGTTAAAACACTAAAATGCCTTGGTGTATTTAATATTCATGAAAAGAGCCGCTGTAGGTTTCAGGACACCAACTATGGCAGGCTAGGCCTCCTGGCCTCCAAGCCCAGCAGCTGCTCCACCAGGCCACAGGCCTCCAGCTTAGGTGGGTCAAGCCTGCCAGCCTCCTGCCAAGCCCTGGTGGCTGTGCCTCCAGGCCTACAGACCTCCTGCCACAAGCCTCCAGTTAAGAAGGCAAGCTTACTGTCCTCCCAGCAGGCCTCCACCTTCTGTTTTGCTGGCCTAATATAACAGTCTTTGTTAACAAAGTTTCAGTTTCAAGTATATATTTTTAAATACATATTTATTATATATTAAATTTTAAAATAATTTATATAAAAATTGATGACCAGCAGTGGATTTAATAATAATTATTTCATAAAAATAATAGTGATTAAGAAAGAAGTCATGTTCAACTATTAAGTGAATTAGAATATGTTGGAGGGTCTTATACATTGGTTCTAATCTATCTTTGTTATCAGACTAAAAATACCTGAAAAGGATGTATACTCACATTCAAAATTATTTTGTTAGATGATTCATGGTGCAAGACAATAGCTGTAGGCGAAGATTCATTCAAGATAGTTGTAGTGAAAAAGTTTACTGTCTATTGTAGGGGTTAGATAAATTAGATTTAGAAAATATATAGGAGTTTCTGATACTGTCTCTTAATTCGGGGCCTGAAGAGCATTATCAGCATGAAGTCAGCAAAAACAGGAAAGACTCAATAGACTGAAAAACAAGGTTGAAGTCAGGAAAACAGGAAAGACTTAATGGACTTGAAGAAACAAAGTATCTGGCCTGACATTGTTTTCAGCTCCTAAGTGGGCGCAGCTCAAATTAAGCTGAAACAGAGTTCCTCCTACTTAAGGATAGTGCATGGAGCCCAGAAAAAGAAGAGGCCCAAGATGCTAGAGAGCTCCTAGAGTCCTGCTGAAAAAAGGGCTGGCCATTGATGGCCAGCTCTCTCCCTGAAGCAGAAAGAAGCTGGTGAGCAAAGAAAGCCTGAGCAAGTCACCAAAAGGCCAAGGACTGGACCCTGTGGCTCAGCTTTTGCCTGGAGGGGTTTGATCTGTCCGATCAGTGGCCTAGGGGAAACTGTGCCTGGCTTTAAGGACTGAGACAGAGCAGCTGAGTTCCTGATTCAAAAGAAGTAAGTTGGCCTGCAGACGGCTGGGGTCTCCCACAGAGAAGAAAGCATGAAGCCTTATTTAAGGTGAGACTGCAATAACCAACTTACCCTGACGAACCTGCATCTGAGAGATCCAGAAAAAGGACTGCTAAGTGCGTTAAAGAATCTACAACAAAGACTGTATTCCTGACGACTGAGGACCTGCCCCAGAGACTGTATCATTCTAAAAGGTTATGAAAGTAGTTGTTATAATTATCAATAGGTTTAGTGGATAGGTTAAAGGGGTTGTAGGAATTTATAGGATTAATAGTTAAGACATTGTTGGTGTTTGTTATAAGTGAATTTAGTAATAAATAAATAAGTGATAAATAATAATTAAAAGTTCAGTTACAATCTATTTTCTTCTAGAGAAGTTTGGAAGTTTGTAGCATGTATTTAAAATTGAGTTTATCTCTTAACTCTGGTTTTGCTAAGCATCTCAACATCAAGATCCAGTAACTAAGAAACTGAGCTATTCTTCCTGTAAGTGTTTAAGTTATCAAACATGCAAATACAGATGCAAAGGAAAAAGTAGGTTTTACACAATATTTAACTTTGTCTTCATTATAAAAAGCTTGAAATGTTTCAACTTCCATACCAGAACAGCATAATTACAGTGTCTGTTCGAAAATCATATATATATATATATATATATATATATATATATATGAACAGACCGTTTAAGTTTCACAAATGATAAAACAAGTTTAGTGAGATTGTGAGATACACTAAAAACAATACCTGGTGGTAGACAGCCTACAGGTTTTCAATTTCCAATAATTTTTTTCTATTTTCTAAATATTGGCTCTATGGATGTATCATTCTATAATGAAAGATATTTCTATTTCTCTCTGTGTAATTCATACACGGATGGTAAAAACGTTTTCAATTTTTAATTAGAAAATCAGAACTATGATCTTAGAGATTTTCTTTTCTTTCAGAATTTGAAAAGCCATGATATGTACTAAAAGTTGTTCTAAATAACTCATTTTTATAACCATTTCAAAGGATCTAATAATTACCAGTACCTTATAATTTATTATTATGCAAGTAAGTTTCGAATTAGAAGACACTATTCTAGTATATTAGGCTTTCAGCTTGTTGGCTTATCTCTATCTTAGCCCTTTGCAGTCACATGGAATGTTTGGAGAGTTACTTCTTGGACAAGTAACTGTCATGCTAGCAATTTTAATTTTGAAATATGTACTGACCTTTTAGGTTCACTGTGTACCTACAACCTTCATTTACACCGAGAATGAACTGAGTGTTTTAAGAGAATTCTACTAGAGGAAAATGATGATTATTTGAAGATATTCCTACAATTAAGTTACAAATGTGTTTAATGAGCAACACCTGCCAAGCACCTGTCATAAATCTTTCCTTTAGAGCAGACTGACACTTAAAACCAAAGGAAACTGGGTTGTCAAAATAAATAAATGTGCAGTTTTGTTACAATGCCTTTATTTGTCATAAATGCGAGTTAACTTACAAGGAAAGTTATTTCTACCCAGTATTTCACAAACTCAAAGCTTGATAGAATAAATTGTGAAAGGCAGCTTATTTGTAACATTTTATTTACAGGTAAGGGGAATTTTAACTGCAGTAGTTCACATATAGATAGAATTGTAGGATTTTGTGTGTGTTTTCCTCTATATTTCTAGGTATTGACACATGAAGTACTTCACTTAAAAAAAGCTAATAATACCAGATCCTAGATTATGTAAATTAGTTCACGATTTTTATTGGTTCTGCTTTCTTGTGTAGTTTTTGTTGTTGTTATTACTTCAAGTTACATCTCCATCACATCTCTGCCCCCTTCTCCCATCTATCCTACTCCTCCAGAGTGGGGTGTCCCTACATGTCAGCATCCATTCCAGTTCAGCAGTCATATGAGGGCCAAGAGCCTCCTCATACACTGGGGGCCTACAAGGCAGCACCACTAGGGCAAATTGTCCCACTAACAGGTAACAAAGGCTACGTTCCTGTTCCTTTTTGTGTTTTGGCAGAAGTTCCCTGCTGGAAGAGGCATGCAGAGAAAATTCAGAGACTATCACCTGCTCCGATGACTCGGCCTATAAACTAAACATTGCACTTACTGTTCCTACCTCTGGAGCAGTGCTTTGGAAACTGTTCTTGGACTCACACAGGCAACATGCATATAGAGAGTCCTGTTGCTCCCTCCAAAGGAACTAACTTTACTCATAAGATGATAGAAAGCTCACACATAAAGCTGTAGCAAAGAACGTCTGTTTGCTGATAGCTCATGAGGAGAAATGGTATTTCCATAAATCTTCAGGCAAACTATTGGCCAGATAATTCACAAGAAGAAACTATGGAATTGGGTTGTTAACAAGAGCACTTCTAATGCCAGGATCTACTTCAAAGAACAGCCTCAAAAATGGACAGAGTATGTAGATTCACATTAAGATGAGTAGGAAAATGTGAATTTTGTAATTCGAATTTGAAAAAGTTCCCATTCATGACACAATCTGGAAGAACTTTGTTTTTTTTTTATTTCCCAATGTAATATTTTTATTATTTATTTGGGAATTTTATACAATACACCCCCATCCCACCTTGTCTGTCCTGAAGAACTTTCAAAACATTATTTTAAGCGATAAAAAGTCAAAAAATAATACAAACATCATAATTCTAGTTTTATGACCCCCTCAAAGTAAATTAGCTACCACAGGGTATTATCACATAAAAAGACCTCTGTTATTTATGCTCCATTCTGCTTGTTTTCATCATTTATCTTCCAAGTCTATTAGACACTGGAATAGATCATCTCATTGTTCACATTTACATTCAATGCCTAATAGGATTGGTGAATAAAAAGACTTTTGCTCTCTGATACTAGAAGGCAGGTTTAGGCTGTTTTCTTTTTTACTGTTGTGTAATAGTACATTGATTGTATGTATTTATGTATACTATTTCTTTTTCTTTTCTTTTACTATTGTATAGGAGGACATTGATTACTATAACTAACATATACACTTTTATCTTGTAGAAGATACTTCTTAGGCTTTACACACTGTAACTTATTATTTGCATTAAGCATGTGAAATATAAATGCTTAGTGTCATCTATTGTCTAGATTGGGAAATTGAGACGGAGAAATAATGTAAGTTTTTCATGATAATTTTTCGGTGACAGAGATGGAATTTAAAATAAGAGTTGTCCTCTGTAGACATGAATATAAACACCTGTGCTTAATGCCTTTTCTAAGAGCAGCAGCACAATTTTTACTTAGTTCAATTCTGCTAGATTAATCATTACCCCCATTCAAAAAGATGCTTTTTTTCTCTAGGGAAGTTCACTGACTAATAGCTAGATAACTTAGAACATCACTCTTTTATTACTATAGAATTGTCTTAGATGTTATGATACAGAATTGGAAGCAAAATAAAGAACAATAAAATCTCTGCTCTTAGTGTGGTAATTCAGAATAAATGAATATACAAAATGTCCTGAAGGAGGTAAATATTCCTCAAAAATTTAAATGTTGATAGATTTTCCTCAAATAACTAGGCAGAAGAAGCCACTATATAATAATAAAAGCACAGGTATTTCAGTATTGAAGTCAGCTTTTAGAATTTGCATTTATATAGTTATTTATCTCATTGGTTCTACAACACAATTTCCAGTATTCTATGAGGGACCTCTCAGCTCCTAAGTTTTCAGTTTGAAAACTTGCATTATGATAAATACACAGAGAAACAGATGAATAAAGATTTATGGGGCTTTCTGGGAAGACAGGGAGCAGTGAGTGAAACGAAGCCCAAAGGTGATCCTTTAGCAGAATGACATTTGAAATAAGTCTTGACAGGTGAAGATGGGTGGTGACAATAGAACTTGGAAGGTGGGTATGATGATGCCAGGCTGACAGTAAGTGATGTTCAGGACAAGGTGAGAAAACTAGCTGTGATCAAACTTAGACACTGCGTGTTTGTGTGTGTGTGTGTGTGTGTGTGTGTGTGTGTGTGTGTGTGTGTGTGTGT
>CAJQZJ010009649.1:7684844-7782475 GCA_907164525.1 Lophiomys imhausi | reverse complement strand
GTGTGTGTGTGTGTGTGTGTGTGTGTGTGTGTGTGTGTGTGTGTGTGGTGAAGCGTCTCTTCATTTTCCATTCTAAATTTGCATTTCCATTTTCTGCTTTCCCTTGTAGGACATTACTAACTTATGACAAAAGCAATATAATGGCAAATTATCCTGGTATTGCCATCATCTGATAATTCATCCATTCTTTGAGCCTCAAACTAACTCATCTGCAAAATGGAAAAAATGATTATCTGAAGGTGAAAGATGGTAATGGTGATAGCAATATCTTTAGCTGTTTATGATTGTGTTTAACATATATGAAATGACAGAGTTTTTGCAAGATTGTGGTATTCACAAATATGAGATAATCTTTTGGTTTTAAAAACCTCACATTTAAAAGAAATATTATATATAACATATTAAACTTCTGTTTTAATAGCATGATAATATAAATTGCAAAGTCTTAGAAATAATGAATCCATGTTGTCACCTGTTAGATTGAACATCAATTTTGTTAGTCACAATTAAACAAAGTAGAGGAGGTAACACATAGCAAAGGTTGTATTCAGGATCACAAGGAAGAGAAAGTTTTCATTGAATTCACAATCTATCTGTAAGGAAACCATGACCCTGAGGTTCCATTTATTGATTGTTGGCCTTAGAGCCTGAGCTGTTGTTGTTCTGATCAGGAAGCTGTCACCTGTGCCAATGAGATTGAGGCTTTTCCCCACTTTCACTTCTAATAGATTTAGTGTGTCAGGCCTTATGTTAAGGTCTTTGATCCACTTGGACTTATGTTTTGTGCAAGATGATAAGTATGAGTCTAATTTCATTCTTTTCCATGTCAACATCCAGTTAAACCAGCACCATTTGTTAAAGATGCTGTCCTTTTTCCATTGTATGGCTTTGCTGGCAAGGTTGTGGAGAAAGAGGAACTCTCCTCCATTGCTGGTGGGAGTGCAAGCCTGTACAACCACTATGGAAATCAGTCTGGAGATATCTTAAACAACTTTGAATAGCTCTATCTTAAGAGCCAGCCATACTACTTCTGGGTATATATCCAAATGATTCCTCACCAAACCACAAGGAAGTTTCCTCATCTATGTTCATAGCAGCCTTATTTCTAGTAGCTAGAAACTGGAAACAACCCAGATGTCCCTCAACAGAGGAATGGATAAAAAATAAATAAAAAATAACTGGTACATCTACACAATGGAATACTACTCAGCCATCAGAAATAATGAAATCATGCAATTTTCAGCCAAATGGATGGAACTAGAGAAGCTCATCCTGAGTGAGCTAACCCAGACTCAGAAGGATGCACATGGCATCTATTCACTTAAAATCAAATTTTAGCCATATAGTACATGATAACTATACTACACCATATAATGTACCAAAGGGAACATGAACATAGACTTTTTTTCCTGTCAGTGAGACACTTTGCCCTAGTGGTGCTGCCTTGTAGGTCCCCAGTATATAAGGAGGCTCTTGGCCCACATATGACTCCTGAAATTGGGTGAGGGACTAATATGTAGGGACACTCCACTCCGGAGGAGTGGGATGGAAGGGATAGAGGGCAGAGGGTGGGAGGGCAGGACTGGGAAGGGTGGAAAGAGGGCACTGTGATGGAGATGTTACCTGAAGTAATAAATAAACATAAAAAGGAAAACCATGACCTTTTCATGTGTAAAACAATTTAGTTTTTGTTTTTCATTATTTTCTCTAGACCATTAATTTTAGTTTCTGGGTTGGATTTTTTCCCATGCATACACATTACTAATATTTTTTCCTAATAATGGAGTGATCTTCTCTACCAAGTGCATGATATTTTCACTCCTAGGTGCATAGTTGATCTCTGGTTAGACTTGGACAAACCCAACTTTCTCTCTTCCTTACCTGTGATTATTAGGAACTGCTGTAGAATATGAGCAGTGTAATATTTCCTGGAAATGATATCCTGAATTCCATTGTAAACTCTCTAGAAAGATGTCCTTTGGGACAGCAATCCAATAAGGCCTATGACTGGAGGGGGTAAAAGGAAAAATGAACTCTTTTCCAGAACCCTCAGCTTAGTGAAAGTGATTACTTGCAGAAGTGGTCATGTTCAACTCTGGACAGCTTTCCAGATATTCTGCCTCATGTGATACATATCCTTTGCACACTTTCTTGCCCATATATGTATATATACAAACTGCTTCTTGTGACCTCTTTTATGTGGACTTTATAACCAGATGTAGACCCTTGGTAACTGGATCCTGAATCTGTTCCACACTAGTCTCATAACCAAAAGAGAGACATCTTTTTAAAACATTAACTAGTTCCCACAAAGCACATATCTCCTAATTCACTAGGTCAATGAGTACTAATCGAACTCCCAGTTGTCTATTGTGATAGAAATAGGAAACAGAAAGATCAAGGATGTGATTTCACCACTTCAAGATTCAAACAGTCTCATCTACAAAAGAAGATCCTATAAAATGTACATATATTAACTACAGTAGTATTCATATCCTTACAGCAATTATTTATGGTCTTTCAGGTTTCTTCACGTTACTGCAAATTAATTTTCAAATCTTTATACTGAAAGAAAAAAAGAAAAGTGTTTACACCACTAAAGAAAACTTTGCAGGATCATGAGAAAACATCTATGTATTTACATAATAAGTGTTTATTATGTCTACAATGATTACAAGTAACTTGCTGAGTAGTGGTTATAAACAGACTGACATGAAAATTCCTTTCTTCAACATAATTTTACTCTAGGACATAAACTTACTAATAAAGAAAATTTAACCTCTTAATTTAATATCGGATTCCATTCTATAAACCTCCCACTGAGATAAATATGCTTACATAAGTCTACCTCTAAGTACTGAGGCTTTTTTCTTGAAGATTGTATTTGGAGTGAAAATAAATAATTGCAATAAAGTACTCAATAGCTTTACAAACAACACTAAGGTTAAATGAGGCAATTTAAATAATTTTTCTATCATACTTGTATAAAAAATATAAGTTGATCTCTGAAATATATTTTTTCTTTTTTTAATTTATTTTTTATTTCCTCAAGTTACATCTCAATTGCAATCCCCTTCCTACTCCCCCCTCCAGTCCCACCATCTTCCCCCTCAACCCCCCCCATCCCCTTCCTTTTTTTTAAGTTTAAGGTATATCTTTTCCCCCCCAACAGCTCCCCCTTTCAGTCGAACAAATGGTTCTTTTTCTTATAACAATAAATACAATACAAAACAACAGAAATAAATACACCACAATTATGAGAGTTATATGCTTAGCATTCATTCCCAATGTCCAGTCCATACGTATTTGGCACCTGACTTTAACATTCTACTATCTAACCATCTCCATGAGTTTAAAGTTCTTATTAAATAAGAAAAAATTACTATCCCATATTTTAAGGTATGTTTTAAGTGGTAAAGAAGGAACGGAATTTTGAAGTGTAAAAGTTACACTGTTCAAGACAAACAAAGTCTAATATAGTTTGGTAAGTAGTCCTGAGGATTGCAGGTATAAAATCATTGGGAATAGTCATGAGCCTGAGTAAAGTTATAAGAGTGCACACAAATGTCAACGAATACATCCACATGTATTCTGTTATGCAATACACTAAAGTTTATGACACTTATAGTGGCACTGGGCTGTTTAATCTGTCTATAAAACAAATTTGTATTTCTGAAAGGCCTCTATGAACCTAATGTGCGATTTCCACCAAGAAGTAGGAATTGGGAGATAAATATAGTCAATGAGGATTAATTTGAATTTTAAGTCATCAAACAAGGAAAGCATACACATTCAGAAAACTGGTGAAATCTGCAGAAAATATATCAATAACGTCTTCATAATTTCTAAAGACATAAATAAATACTTGATAGTCTTCTATATCAATCTTTACAATCCAATGTGAAGGCCTTTACATATAGAATTTTTGTAATATAATTTTCCTTTTCAACCTGGTACAATACAGCATGCAAAAGTATTTGCCAAACACCCCTCTGAACAAAACTTCAACTGAGAAATTGTCTTAGGTTGTAGCCTTTTTCATAGCATACTTAAAGAAAAGGTCAATTATTTTATTTATTTTTAAGATGTCATAAAACAACTGCAAACCATTTTAACTGGCTGGCAACTTATACATAAATATTTGAGGCAGAAAATTTTCTGTTCTTGAAAAAGTTAAGAAATATGTAAATTGGTTTGAAGAGCAATTTTGCTTACTTATTAAGGCTTTTCTTTGGTCTTTTAGTCTAACCCTCAACTTAGTGGAATTCTGTAAGCTATGTTTCTCAGTATTTTTAGAATGCCCTTGAAACAAATACTAAGTCAGCATAAAATTAATGATTTCAAGGAGTAATTTCAGAAGGAAAACAATAACTTGAAAGAGTAGAAATAATTGTTAAATATCTATGAACTTGGGGCACTAATAAGGTAGAGCAAGCTCAAACAACTTTAAAATGCCTACAGGAAGTTCAAATATTTATGAATTAATCTTCTTTTGAAATGATTATTAGAAAAATTTTAAATCATTTAAAAGTTGAAAGCATTGTATTGTAATCTGTCTATGAACATCATATTTGATGCATTCCATAAAGAATAAAGAGTTAGTTTTAGGACTACAGAGATAGCTCAGTTCATAAAGTGTTTGCTACACAAACATGAAGAAGTGAGTTTTATTCTTAGAATCCATAATAAGTCAGACATGGTGGCATATAATTGTATTCCTAGAGATGGAGAAGTTGGGACAGGAGATAGGGCAGACTCCCTTGCCTTCCCTGTATTATTCAGGCCAATAAGAGTCCATATTAGGGGAAAACAACAAAAGAGATAGAAGGTCATATAGTAAAAAACCAAGGTTGATCTTTGGTTTATACATATGTACATAAATGTGTCATACATCTGTACACAATATATGATTAATCTTTATTTTATTGTTTTATTTTATTAGTTCTTTGAGAATTTTTTAAATTTATTTATTTATTACTTCAGGTTACATCTCCATCATAGTGTCCACTTTCCAGCCCTCCCAGTCCTGCCCTCCCACCCTCTACCCCCTATTACTTCCATGTGTTTTGATTATATTCACACATCCACAACTCCTCTTAGACCGGTCTGCATTCCTAACCACGTTACTTTGTGTCACCTTCATTTCTTTAAATACCAATATCTAGTCCATTTAGTGTTACCCATCTAATTTTGGATGTGTGACCTCCTTCTGCTGGAGTGTGGCCAATGTACTCTGGGCAACACAAAGCTGACTTTCCTTCCTCAAGCCTGTATCAATTGACAATATTAGTTTATCTATAAACATAATCTGTTCTAACAGAAGAAGGAATACTTAAAAATAGGTGAGAGAGGGAGATAGAGATAGAGAGAGAGAGAGAGAAGGAGGGAGAGAGATATAAAGATTAAAGATAGGGGGGAAAACTATCATCTCTTTATGGTGACTCATTTTATCAGAACACTTATTAGGCCAGAGATCACATTTACTATAAATTTAAATAGAGATGTTCCATGGACTACAGCTTTCATGTATGTTTTGGGATGGAAGAGATATTTAGTTCATAACATATAGTATAACATGAGTTTGATCCTTGGGGCTATATGGGAATCTTCTCAGATGTTCTACATAACTACATCCATTCTTTAAAATAACTTATCTGATATCCTTCGAATTTTATGAATGTCAGTAAATACCTCCTTCTTAGGATGGCATATTGCCATATGCTATGTGGTACTGAGTTGCATGTTTCTTTTCCATTTCAGAAGCTATGAAAATTTCTGTGTCTTTAGCCTTGCCCCCAGCAAAGGGACAATCAAAAAATGAATACAATCACAAATGGATGAGTAAATGGTGTCAGATATTTTACAGGAAAATGTTTTCATGGGAATTCATCTAATACACACCTTTTCTGCTCTGTACAAAAGATGAAGCTGCCATGTCTTTGGAATATTGATGAGTCAAGCTTGAAAATATTCACTCTAAGAAACTGTTTTCTTCCATCCCAAATTTGCTGTCTGGCAGTCTGGCATCTTAGTTTATATCCTGGGCATTAAACCTGAGTTATAAATATACCTAATGGGGTTTTCAATAGTTTTGTTTATCTCCCTGAAGACAGGAGAAACCTGCTGCTTAGAAATGTCAGATCTTAAACCTTGTTTTTGTGAGTTGTTTTTATTTATGTTCCATCCTCTGTTTCTCTGAAGCACACACAAAAGTCATCTTCAAAGAGCTCTTTGTCATATTTGAAATTCTTAAGTAGTTAAGCCTTGGTTTGAAGAACCACCTGGAAAATTATAGAAAGGCAGTACATCATCACATTAAACTCAGGTATGAACAATTAATGTTTTCATATCAAAATCTTGCTTTGCAGAAGCTCAAACAAAGTTTGCACTATTTAGAAGCATGACGTATGTGTGTGTGTGTGTGTGTGTGTGTGTGTGTGTGTGTGTGTGTGTGTATTCATGGGCTAATGTGAGTGTGTGTACATTTGTGTGTGTGTTTGTATATCAATATGTACATACGTGTGTCATTATATAACATTATAAACTAATACTTTATTTTTGGACTGAAGCATTTGTTCATGCTTACATTTGTATCTTTCTTATTTCTTATTGTATTATTTTAAATAACTGCAGTAAATCTATGTCATAATTAGCCATTTAATTTTTTCAAATGCAGTTTTCAGAATACAATGAATAAATTCAGCTTGGAATCTCAAACAATAGGAAATTTATTCTTTATATACCCAGTCAAACTTAGGACTTTTTGTTGTTGTTAGACACTGATGCCTCCATTTGTCATTTTAAGTTATACCAAACATTAATATCATTGATTAAATTTCTTTGCAGGAAATCTTTAGCACAGACAGAATGAGATTTATAATGATAATTCCACATTGATTGTATCTCTCTCAAAAATCTAGTCTTCAATTTCCATGTGTGTGTAGGCTTTCTGTTGTTTCTGTTGTTGAAGACCAGCTTTATTCCATGGTGGTCTGATAAGATACAAAGGGTTATTTCAATTTTCTTGTATCTGTTGAAGCTATCTTTGTGTCTGACTATATGGTCAATTTTGGAGTATGTCCCGTGCGGTGCTGAGAAGAAGGTATATTCTTTTGTGTTTGGGTGAAACGTTCTGTAGATATCTGTTAGGTCTATTTGGTTCATGAGCTCATGTACCTGGTCTCTGTATCTCTCTCTCTCTCCTTTCCCTCCCTCCCCCCACATAGTTTCTTGTTGTCCCATGTACTCCATGTTCATTAAATGAATAAATAAACAAATTAAACAGCTTCCTAAATGAACAAAATCAGATCCCTTCAAGCAGCATTTGTCTCAAGGCAAATTGAGACAAAAGTGTTAGAAGATCTAGCCTTGAAAATGCCCCTGGGATAACTCTGGACAAGTTCTATATGCAACTGTGAAAAGAGAACACTCATTATCTCTTGGGAAAATCCATTAATATACAGATTATGTTCTCAATATAAATTATGTTAGCAACTTTATATAAAAAAGTCATGTTGCTTAACCTTGACATCAAAGGAAAAGCTTATAGGTACTACAGTAGTTTAAATTATGAAAGAAAACATAGAGACCACTCTTCATATCTCAAGTAGCTTCACAGAGTGGTATTGAAAAGAAAATTTAAATAATCAGGAACGTCACTACTCACATGAAATAATGAAATGACTAATGTTGTATACAAAGAACCAAATATGGAAAATAGTAAGATTTGTATGTGACTACATCTCCCTACATCAGGTTAAAATTAACTTATAAAGTATTCGCAATTCAGGAACTTGAGAAGTACTGTAGTCTTTTGGATTTCCATTTTAATTCAGGACTATGAAACCTGAGGTCTCGACCACTTACAGTTGTGTTTGCCTCAGTTTCATGGTGCCTGACTATTACATCTGTCAAGTTGAAATCAAGTATTCCTCACAACCACATCACTTCTCTGGATGACTGTTTCAAGATTCTGACCTTAGTTCAGGAGCAGTTTATTCACTTTATGATCTGCTTCCTTTTTTATCTCATGCACCATCTTTAGAGTTTGATGATTAAGTATGAATACTAAGGTACTACCCTTAAATTTCTCTATATCAGTTACTTACGCACTGTATATTTGAGTGTCCTCATTCATAAATGTAAATAAGCAACTCTACTGTGCTCAATCAACACAAAGCACTTACTTGGCACACAGGAAATGAGCAGAATCACTAGATATTCCCATGTAATACAAACTTCACATTGCTGGGTCATGCTAGTATAAATCCGTCAATTCATCATGTGTTTCTAGTTTTCAAATAACTATAATGGATACAAAATCTACGTGAACAATAAATCATGGGAGAATCATCGAAAACTGATTAATTTGTGGAACTGAAAAAAAGACTAAAACAATTTTAATTATCAGTAGATGACCTCAAATAAATGCTCTTGTTTGCCAGAACACTTACACTAAATTACACTGTTATTGCAAACAATCTCCAAACCTCCATGGCTTACAATGATAACTAATTATATCTTTATTTTACCATAGGTAAGTTTTCGGTCAGCTAAAATCTTCGTTCAATGTGCCCTCTTCCTACAGGGTTGTAATGTGAAAACATTCCTTGCTTGAGTGATGTTTTCTTTATGGTAATTGAATGCAAGAAATTGATGAAATGGCTAATAGTTATTAAAAATTCCCATGAAACAAAAATTCTCATAAAGGCCTAGGAGTATACATTCATGGTAGAGTGCTACACTAGCACACACTAAGATCTTGGTTTAATCCTCAGTGTCATACACATAACATACATATGCATGCAAAAACACACACAACTCTCATGAGGTAGAGTCATATAATGATATTCTTAACATTCACATCTGCCCTGTGACTTACTCCTCCACACTCTAGTGGTGTGAACAGACATATATTCATCTTAGACAGATCACAATTTACCAAATGAATGATTCCACCAAAATCCAGCTTGGTGAACCAAAGGATTTCTTTGGGGTTACTTACAGGAACATAGATATGCCCCAAATTCATAAAGCTCTTATTCCATGCTTGAAAGCTTTATTCTTTCTACCTCCAAATATTTTCATTATTATGATTAGATGATAGCAATTGAAGTTTAGGGAGAAACTAAGCAGTTCTAACACTGGTGCTATTATAAGAGACATTGCTCTTAATACAGAATTTATATCATCTGGCAGATAGGCTATTAGTCTAAGACCATTATGGAATTTAAAAGCTTAGAACAAAGTGAAAATATTTATTGGTGAGAATACTTTTCTCTAAGGGAAGAATCCCCTTCTCCAGACTTGGGTAGACCACCAGGACTAAGAGAGTTTGGGTATTAAATGAATTTAAATATCTCCCTTCTCGTGACTTTCTCACCTCCACTGGTCCTAAAGCATCTATGGGTTTCTTCTGGTACATGGACAGGATTCATGTGCAGTCCTTGTGAACAGAAATATAGTTGTGGTTGGTTGAGTTGGTCATCCATGATGATGGGCCTCTCAACCTTCTTTTTTATATTATAATAACCAAGAGAAACTTAACAGGAAAATGAAGACAATGCAGAAAAGGAGAAATGGGGACCCATCTCCTTTCTCCCCTGTTTTTCCACTGACCCTATGCCCTATATACTCTGAATTTGCAGAGTAATTTCTTATTTATAACTTATAAATGAGCTTGCTGGAAAGAAAAAATGGATGTTATACAGAAATTGAAATATCAGATATTGTACTGAAATTGCAAAATTTGGAGGTTCTGTTTTGGCTTCTTTACTGATTATTTAGAAATCATGCACCCCAATCATGCTCACATGTTATTCCTCCTATGTCTGCCCCTCCTCCACCATAGCCCCCCCCAAAAAGGAAGAAAAATAAGGATAATAACTTATTCAAGTTATTATTCAAGTTATTGGTTTGTTTGTTTGAAACAAACCAGGTGTGATGATATGAATTTGTGATCCCAGGAACTGAGGAGGCTACGGCACAGACATCATAAATTAAAGTCCAGATAGACAATTTAGTAATGTGATGTGCAAGGTCAAATGTGAAGAAAGGAGATAAATTATGCATCAACCAACTCACTTCAGTTTTCATGGCAATTCTACTATATGCAAACAGAGGCATAAGCCTGTATTGCTTACATGAAGAAATTTAGAAAATTATATGGGTGTATTCAAGGAACTGAAGCTAAATACCAGTTTTACACAAAAGGGTTTTAGCCAGACATAATAAGTTGTGTAGATTGCTTGTAGAGTGGCAATGTGAATTTTTCTTAATTTAGAAGGTAATTAGCAAATCCTTCATTTCCTTATGGGGGAAAAACCAACATGAATAGAAACATCATGTGTAAATGCATGTATGTGTATACATATTTCTCATATATATTTGAAATATATTATGGAATTATTGGAAAATATCTATATGAAAAATAAATACCTAGTTAAGCTATCTTGGCCACTACACACAAACACACTCATTTTCACCTTTCTGAGTTTTATGAAGACTCCTAGAAGTTAACAAACTTCTAAACTTAAGTGAAGAAATATACATGGCTTTTGCAGACCACTTTCTCATTATGACACAGCACACTGCTTGATATACAAGCATTTCTTTAATATTTTGTTATCTATTATGATATCTAATAATTAGCCTGTATTTCTCTCATCTTATCATTACCAACATATTGATACTGGATTTCTGCTTCTAAATCTAGCTTACATATGAATTAGCCTTGACTAAGTGAATAAAGTAAATCAACAGAAAAATGAATTATCTTCACATTTTATGTGGTTTTATATTATATTGAATATTAAAACTTTCTTACTGTTCCTTTTTGACTTCTGTTTTCTCACATATGTAGTGATTTTCATCATTCTTTATGGAATCTTTTTCCTAAGGTTTAATCATTTTTATGACTTTTGTTATCTACTAAAATATGTAACACAAAAACATAATATTTCTTGTACTCAGCATTTGATAAAAATGCAGTGTTTGATGATCTCCCATAATACTTCTGACTCAAATGTTATTTCTCCAGGAAAAACAATATTTCTCAATCTAAGAGATCAGTAAGGACATGAAACATTAGCTAATGTTCCAGTGTTCATCATTGTAGAACCTCCTAACTGCAGAAGATTTTGCTGATAGTGGCTAAAATAAATGTGGTCCATAAGCCCGATTGCTTCTGATACTCATCTAATCATACTGATTACTCCTCTAGGTCATTTAAATGTTTATGACTTGAAGAAGTGTAAGATTCTTACAGAAGCCTATTTTTTTCCTATAGCTTTATATGTTAGAAAGTTCTTTCCAAGTTATTTGATTGTATTTGCTTGTGACTTCCCCTCATTGCTCCTATTGCACTCCTGGGTGTCAAACGCGGTGATATCCTGCTGTTTTTTCACATAATCTCACAGCATTTCAGCACTGAGTTGTCTGCCCTTTATTCTCATAAACAGCTAATATAACACAGAAATTCACTTCCATAAAGAACTACATTTCTCACAAAAATAACTCCATTTCTCAATGTAATCTTACCACTATTATTTTATGATAAAAATATCATAGCTTACTTCAAAGTGGACAGAATCTGAAACCGAATTGCCTCAACTGCTTAGAAGCTATGAGAGTTGGGGAAATTGATCACTGTTTCTTCCATAATGTTCTCTGGATAAGTGGAAATAATGTAGTGATTATAACAATGCTTTTCACATTTTATCACTGTGAGATTTGTTAAAAAGGCAAAACCTTAAAAACATTCTAGAATTGGAATTAATACTATGAAGTATTTCTTTTATCTCATTATATTTTTATCTCTACATTAAGAAAATTATATCTTTTCCCATTGTTAATTTCAAATGACTGTCTAATAACATATTTAGGTCTCCAGGAACATATGGAGTCTTCAATTGATACATTCATAGTTTGCTATTTCCTCTCTGACAGAGCTGTAATAATATATGCATACAGATTTTATTCATATGAACTAAAGTACTTTAATAGACTTATAAATTATATAAACTGGGGCAATTACATTAAAGTTTCTTAATAAAGCATTCTTGGCTCATATTTTTTATTTATTTTTCCTTTATATTTTCTACTCATTTCCATTCATTATTCTTTCCTCTCTGTCTTGACACATTATTTGTTATTGTTGTGGCTTCCTTCCACAATATTTATTGAGCATGCAGCATTTTACAAGGATGGAAGTATGTAAAAAGTAACAAAAATATCTACACCAGCAGTAGGAAACATGAGCAATAACTACCTATTTTTATCAATAATTACCCTTTGTAGCATCTGTATCATAATATTTACTTATCATGATAACTCTAACTGACCCATGCCACCAAAGCCAAATACAATTTACAAATTAAACTAACTGTAGTTCAGGAAGGGAAAGAACTAACATATAAATGCACCAGGAATGTATATTGCCACATTAAGGTAGGCAAGTGTTGATATTACAATAACATGAATTTTATAACTACCATTTATGATAATATTAATTATATAATTCCCATATATTTTTTTGCACCCAGAAGATTAACCTAGAACCATGGGTAATTAAAAAAGTACTGAGAATCCATTCATTTCCACTAAGTTTTATCCCATTCCTTTTATGAATCTTCTCCACTACCCAACACAGACTCTGGACAGGTTATTATTGTGTATATAGGCTCATCAGATCAGGAGTTTTGAAAGGTTGTTGGTATGTCAAGTTTGGAAGGCTACACTGGAGGTTATACATGGACCACTTACACATTATGAAGATGTACTGCATCTCTTTTCCTTAGGCCTTAATTGTTCTCATTCTAAGAAAAAGAATTTCATTTTCCCTGAAAACTGTGAAATGATTTGCTTGATTCTTATTAAATTTTGATATGTAGCAGAGCAAAATATTGATATGTTTATAAAAGTTTGAGTCCATGTTCTATAACTTTGATACATGTGTTGTATAATGTTTGGGTTTTTTAAGAAACTATTTCTCATTGTTTAGAACATGGAGATCAAATCATTTGAATGGGGAGGAAAGGTGCAGAAAGTAAATATGAGGCAAAAAACAGCAAAGTTATAGCAATGTATCAAAGAATGCTGATATAGGCAATAATTTCAGAAATCTAAGGAAAAGTAAACCTACATTGGAGTCATAATGCACTTATTTTAAAATAATTCTAAAACAACAAACAGGAAATTTAGGTCTATGTAATGTACTTACATGATATCAAACATATAAATGTATTTTATTTTTAAAATTTTGGGTCATATCTGTGACTACCAACTATATGTAGTTATATAAAAAAAACCAATCAAACTAAAATCGAAGCTATTAAATATGTAGGAACTAAATTTATATCATTCTTCTATACGTTGACAACTAACTCAGCTAGCTGGATAATTCTACCCACCCCAGGTGAGACTCAGAGTTATCCTGCATTTGAAATGTGGTCTACACTGATTTGGAACAGACATTCACACTATCCATTGCCAAGTTGAGAGTACTACCTCTAAGCTAAAAATAAAAAAAAATTTCAGGCCATATTAAGTGCAGTTTTGGCTAGCATCCAGAATCTGATGGATAAGACCTTATTGTTGAACATAACACATATTGGAGTAACAGGGCATGAAAAAATTAGGCTAGTACTGACCTTATATCTCTAATCTGTAGTAACGAGCTTTCTAGTGCTGGCTGGTGTTATGCAGACTACTGCCTAGAGAAAAGTAGTCATTAATTATACCTATTTGTAACCAGTCAACTACAATAAATGATTAGCTTGGAAAGATATGCACATTGGTGAAATACTGGACAGTATCGGGAGTAAACAACCACGTTTTCATTAGATTTGTATGCTATATTATATAAAACTCATACTTGTGATAATTATCAGACTAAGAAAATGTGTCTGGACATGTCAGGGGATTTAGAGGCAGATCTACTACTACTCTGTAAAATGGACATAATATTAAACAGATTCCTAATAACTTATATCAGTACCCATTGATTGACATATCTCTTATTTAGCAATAGAGTACTATTTTTGCAGTAAATGGTGATTAATGTAGTAACCCACCAACTGGCAAAGGTGCAAAGAATAAGAGACTAAGGGAAGTTCAATACTAAATGGGACATGCTTTTTTCTCTCTATCTTCTGAAGGCATGATACAAAGTGCATGTGTCTGCATACATATGTGCAAACATGTGAGTATGTTTGTTTTATAAGACTTGCCAGAAATAACAGTGTAGATAAGCTGTCATTGCAATACACTTTCCAAATTCCATTTTGAAGTGTTTTATTTTTGTTGCTCATGCTAAGCAATGTTTTCACTATTGTATGTACACATATTATATTCAGCATTGGATCTAAGCCTAAAAGAATACATTTTTTTTTAAGAGAGAAGCCATAATATCTTTATTTGTAGAAGATACAACCTATGGTTAAAAGATTTCACCAGAAAATTCTTAGGTGTGATTAGCATTTATTTTGTCTTTTTAATTTTTTCTATTTTTTGATTGCTTGTTTTTTTATAATTTATTTTTTATTTCTTCAAGTTACATCTCAAACACAATCCCTTCCCTACTCCCCCCTCCTGTCCCACCCTTCCACCCTCTTCCCCCTCAACCCTCCCATCCTCTCTCCTTTTTTTTCTTTGGTCTAAGGTAGATCTTTTTCCCCTAACAGCTCCCCCCTTCAGTCCAACAAATGGTTCTCTCTCCTATAACAATAAATACAATACAAAACAACAGAAACAAATAGGCCACAATTATGAGGGTTATATTGCTTAGCATACTTTCCCAATGTCCAGTCCATATGCATCTGGCCCCTGACTTTAACATTCTACTATCTAACCATCTCCATGAGTTTAAAGTTCTATATCTAACTCAGCTTTCATACTAACTTGCCTCACAATTTTAAAAACATCTTCTTAGATCCAGAACACCCTCTTCATTCCTAAACAACTCAAAATTTAGCGATGAGACTCTAGCTGTCTATTCTTCAACCACCTCAGAGACATGAGAGGGATAAATATATCTGATTATATAGGAAGTGCAGGGCCAGCAGCTTCCAAAACTAAGAAATGACATACCAGTGGCTGCCTGGACAGTTCCCATTCTCTCTTCATACATTACAGCATCAATCTTCAGCCGTTTGGCCCCATTTCTCTGACACACATTGATTGTAGAGCGGGAATTATGAAGGACTTACCTACCCTGTCTTGGCAGAGCTAGGCTGTCAACTTACCTGCTTCCAAGTTTTGTCCTTTTTGGACAGCAGTCTGTCTACAGTTGAAGCAAGGGGGTTTTCTTGCCAAGAGATAGGCTTGCCACTAATTCAACTGTCTCACACTGGAGATTCTTTGATGCTCATCTTCTACTTGGAGTAGAATAGGGGGTGCTGTCAGGAGCTGACATGTCTCGATATCAAAAAAAAACTTAACTTAAGAAAACATCTTTAAATACCATATTCTGCAGATCTCTTGGGGTTTTTGAAGACGCCCTATCTATCTCTTATATTTAGATAAGCAAATGTTGCTTGTCTCTTAACAACTTGTTTTCTGAGTAGCTTAGAAAATAACTGTGATAGACTGTTATAGTAACTAACAAAATGACACGCTTAATGACTATGAGTTTGCATTTCTTAATTATCCTAAAAAATTTATGATGGTTGGTATCAAAAGGCCAAAACTTCACATTTCATTTTTAAGCATTACTAAGTACACTGCCTTTAAAAGCATTACCCTTAATTTTGTATCAATATACAAAGATCATTACCTATGTAGCCCAGTACAATCTTAATTTTGCATCAATATACAAAGATCAATACCGATGTAGTCCAATACAATCTTAATTTTGCATTAATATGAAACAATAAATACCAATTTAGCCAAATATAATATTAATTTTGTATCAATTTACAAAGGTATAAGGGCATATTCAATAATCTGTCCTTTTTTCTTGATCTACCCATACTATGTCTATGTCCCATTTTTTCTCAAGTCTATTCACTCCTACATAGGAGAGAAAGAAGGATATAGAAAAGAAAAAGAGAGAAGTCTCTGGGGGTCTAACCCCCAAAAACCATTCAACAAGACCATTTAACAGCTTGTAGTCTCTTCCCCTAAATAACAAAATTTTCTCTTATCCATCAAATAACCAAAGGAGGGGGGACACCCTCCCCACCTTCTGGGCATGTGACGTCACTCTCTTAAAATGACTTCCTGCTGATTTCGGACATAGTAAACCTGTTTGGGGCCCAAATAAGAATGGAAAAATGGTTTAAAATGTTAATAGAATCATTTGATGTTCAGTTCTTTTGTGCTTAGCTATTTAGATGTCCTAAGAAGTTTGTAGACAGAAGCTGATCTTCAGGGCTTTACTGAAGTTCTGGCTGGAGCAGTCTGTGGAGCTGAACAATCTTAGCAATTGATTTTGAGTTGTTGTGGTTGTAGACTTTTGAGGAAACAGCTATTGAGGACGTCTGCAAGGCTGGATCGTCTGGGCTACTCGTCTTCTTTGGTGTCTGATCTGTTTTCTGCTGAGGTTTCCGTTTGTCCAGTTGTCCCTAGATTCCTTGAATGGATGCTGTAAATCTCCTGGAAAGATAAGAACAGAGCCCTGTCCTAATCCTAACACTGGGACAATTATCTTTTTTTTTGGGGGGGGGGGGGTGTCAGGTAATATTTTTCCTGAAACAAATTTGGTTTTTTGGCAATATATAAAGTATTATCTTTCAATCTGGATTAAAGAAGAAATTATTTTGTTATTTTGGAGCTAAACAAACCTTTAGTGTATATATTTTGAGATCTCAAAGGACAATTTGTTTGCATTGAGCATGCCTTTAAACTTAAATCCTTCCAAATCCTATGTGCCTGTCTCTGCATTCTATTCTAAGTATTGGAATTAAATACCTGTGTTTCCCAAATGAAGGGATTAAAGATGTGCTCCACCACCCCTGGATTGAAGTTTTTCTCTATTTAGAGCTTGTTTTGTATCAGGCTGACCTTGAGCTCTGAGATCTGCCTGTTTCTGTCTCTAGTGTGTTGAGATTAAGGGTGTATTCTTCTGGAATGATGGGATTAAGGGTGTGCCCCATCACCACCCTGTTCCTTGTAACTCTAGAATTTATAAGGCAACTAACTTTATAGTGCTCCTCCTGCCTCTGCTGAAGTTAAAGGCATGAGCTAACACCAAGCATTTCATGTATTTTACCTTAGCTCTAAGTTTTTTCGACTCTTGGAGGTTTATAAAACCAGGTTGAACAGCTGTAACCTTTAATTTATTTACAGTGTTTAAAACTGTTACCTGCTTTTTTTAATTAATAAATTTATTTATTTGTTGCTTCAGGTTACATCTCCATCATATTGTCCTCTTTCCCCCTTTCCCAGCCCCGCCTTCCCATCCTCTACCCCCTAACCCTTCCATCTTGCTCCTCTGGAGAGGAGTGTCCCTACATAACAGTCCCTCCCCCCCATTCATAATTCATATTAGGGCCAAGAGCCTCTTCATACACTGGGGGCTTACAAGGCAGTACCACGAGTGAAAAGTGTCTCATTGCTAGGGAGGGAAAACTAAAAAACAGACCAACAAACTAACAACAACAACAAAAGAAGAAAGAAAAGAAGAAAAAAAAGTCTATGCCCATGTTCCCTCTGGTGTGTTAGTTGTAGTACAGTTATCCTGTACGATATAGCTAAAATCCTACCATAAGTGAATAGATGCCATGTGAATCCTTCTGAGTCTGGGTTAGCTCACTCAGGATGAGCTTCTCTAGTTCCATCCATTTGGCTGAAAATTACATGATTTCTTTGTTTCTGATAGCTGAGTAATATTCCATTGTATAGATGTATCACAGTTTTTTAATCCATTCTTCAATTGAGGGACATGTTGGTTGTTTCTAGCTATTACAAATAAGGCTGCTATGAACATAGATGAAACTTCCTTATGATTCTGTGAGGAGTCATTTGGATGTATACCCAGAAGTGGTATAGCTGGGTGCTATTCCAAGATTTCTAAGTTATCACCGTACTGACCTCCATAGTGATTGCACAAGCCTGCACTCCCACCAGCAATGGAGGAGGGTTTCCCTTTCTCCACACCCTTGCCAGCATGTGATGTCATTTGAGCTTTTGATCTTAGCCATTCTGAGAGGTGTGAGATGGAATCTCAGAGTCGTCTTGAGTTGTATTTCTGTGATGATTAAGGACGTTGAGCATTTCTTCAGGTGTCTCTCGGCCATTAGGGATTCCTCCTTTGTGAATTATCTATTTAGCTCTGTCCCCCATTTTTTGATTGGATTATTTGGTTTCTTGGCATTTAATTTCTTGAGTTATTTGTAGATTTTGGATATTATCCCTCTGTCAGATGTGGGGTTGGTGAAGATTTTCTCCCAGTCTGTAGGCTGCTATTTTGTTCGAAAGCTTCTGGAAAGCAAAAGACACGGTCATAAAACACCTTTTTAAAAAATAATTTTCAAGTTTTTTCCATTTTCCAAGAACATTAATGTATGCATCTTCATATAATGGTGATATTGTCATTAACTTAAACGTAGTTTTGTGTTTTGAGAAGTAGAAGTTGTATAAATGTGAACATCTCACAGTTGAGCTTACAGTAATGCGAGAGTAAGAAGAGTAATACTTAAGATTTTCACATGAAATATGCAAAATATTAGAAAAAGAGTTTTATACTGTGACACAAAATAATATTTCATGCATATATTTTTACAGAAAGTAAGAAGGGCTTGCCTACACTGTCTTCACAGAGCAAGGCTGTCGACTTACCTGCTTCCAAATTTTGTCCATTTCAGATAGCATTTTCATTTTGTATACAAATGAAGCAAGGGATTTTTCTTGCCCAGTGACAAGGTTCACAATAATGGAACCATCTCCATATGGAGATTCTTTGATGCTTAGAATCTACTTGAAATAGAATAGGGGGTCTTGTCAGGAGCTGACATGTCTCAATATCAAAAAAACTTAAGTTAAGAAAACATGTTTGCAGCCAGGCATGGTGGCACACACCTTTAACCTCAGCCCTAGGAAGTCAGAGGCAGGTGAATCTCTATGAGTTTGAGGCCAGTCTGGTCTATAATGTGAGTTCAGAACAGCCAGGACTACACAGAGAAACCTAGTCTTGAAAAACCAGAGAAAGAAAGAAAGAAAGAAAGAAAGAAAGAAAGAAAGAAAGAAAGAAAGAAAACATCTTTGCATGTTTCTAGAGGCATTCCAAATGTGACTGCTATGTCACATGTGCATCAGTAGACTGCAGAGAAAGAGGCTTTTTCTAGACTCAGTGTTCTGACCTATGAACATCTGAATGAATAGTAGCCTAACATTTCTGAAAAAAAAAAAAAAAAGCGAGCAAAAGTACCACGTTGGCACCATGGGGTAGCCTGAAATGACTACAAGACCAGTACCAGGCAAGCAATGGATGGGCTTCCAGGACAGGAAGAAAAAAAAAAAAAACAGAATCTAGAAGAACTCTGCCTGGCCCTGGATGTGGGGGTTGTGGGTGAGCCAACCTTGAGGTAGTGAGTGTGGGAGAGCCAGCCCTGCCTCCGGTCTGCTTTGTGGTGGTGTTGGCTAGGGAGAGATGCCCTCTCCTCCCTTTTGCCCTCACACCATTGGTTGACAGGAGATCTGGCCCAGATGGGGGAAAGCAAGTGCAGGAGACGTGTCCCTGCCCCTCACATGCTTCAATACTCAGGATAACATGCCCTGCACCTTTACATAGTAGAACTTGCCATGCAAGTGGGGGTTGCAGGTCCAGAACCAGGGCTTTTAATTGGCTTACCTCAACATCTACCCCATGGATGACCTGCTGGGATGCAAGAGGTCAGTTCCACAACCCAGGACTACAAATCTCTATGACACAGGATGGTTATGGTATATCTGATAGGAGGTCCAGTACTGATAGAGTAGCAGAAACCAGGGGCCTCATACCACCAAGTAGACATTATAATGATCATTTGCAAGCAGAATGTGTGGACAAAGGGGAATAGGATGGGAAATACTGGGATACAATGCAGCTTCCACAGTGAGCTGTTATTTTTTATGCTGGAACAGATTGCAAGGGTGGAGGGTGGTTCTGGGGGGAGGTAGGAGATGGGAGGGAACAGGGAGCATGATGTTAAACTCACAAAATAAAATGTTTTTCAATAAAAAAAGAAAACATCTTTGATTGCCATATGATACAGATCTCTTGAGGATTCTAAGGACCACCTATCTATCTCCATTAATTTGGAAAAGCAAATGTTGAGTGTCTCTTAACAACTTGATTTATGATTAACTTAGAAAATATCTGTGATAACCTTTGTTAGTACCTAACAAAATGACATGTTTGAATGACTATTAATTTGCATTTCTTAATTATCCTGAACAGTATATGACAGTTGCTTTCAAAAGGCCAAAACTTCACATTGCATTTTTTTAATAATTTATTTATTGTTTCTTCAAGTTACATCTCAATCACAATCCCCTCCCTACTCCCCCCTCCAGTCCCACCCTTCCACCCTCCTCCCCCCTCAACCCCCCCATCCTCTTCCCTTCTTTTTTTTTTTTTTTTTTAGTTTAAGGTATTTCTTTTTTCCCCCCAACAGCTCTCCCTTTCAGCCCCAAAAATGGTTCTTTTTCTTATAACTATAAATACAATACAAAACAACAGAAATAAATAGGCCACAATTATAAGAGTTATATGGCTTAGCATACATTCCCAATGCCCAGTCATTATGTATTTGGCACCTGACTTTAACATTCTACTATCTAACCATCTCCATGTGTTTAAAGTTCTATATCTAACTCAGCTTTCATACTAACTTGCCTCATAATTTTAAAAATCTCTTCTTAGATCCAGAACACCCTCTTGATTCCTAAACAACTCAAAATTTAACTATGAGACTCTAGCTATCTATTCTTCAACCACCTCAGAGACCTGAGAGGGATAAATATATCTGATTATATAGGAAGTGCAGGGCCTGCAACTTCCAAAACTAAAAAATGACATACCAGTGGCTGCCTGGACAGTACCCATTCTCTCTTCATACATTACAGCATCAATCTTCAGCCATTTGGCTCCATTTCTCTGACAGACATTGATTGTAGAGCAGGAATTATGAAGGACTTACCTACCCTGTCTTGACAGAGCTAGGCTGTCGACTTATCTGCTTCCAAGTTTTGTCCTTTTTGGACAGAAGTCTGTCTACAGTTGAAGCAAGGGGTTTTTCTTGCCAAGAGAATGGCTTACCACCAATTCAATCATCTCCCACTGGAGATTCTTCAATACTCATCTTCTACTTGGAGTAGAATAGGGTGTGCTGTCAGGAGCTGACATGTCTCGATATCAAAAAATCTTAAGTTAAGAAAACATCTTTGAATGCCATATTCTGCAGATCTCTTGAGGTTTTTGAAGATGCCCTATCTATCTCTTATATTTAGATAAGCAAATATTGCTTGTCTCTTAGCAACTTGATTTCTGAGTAGCTTAGAAAATAACTGTGATAGACTGTCATAGTAACTAACAAAATGACACATTGCATTTTTAAGCATTAACTAGGTACAATATCTTAAAAAGTGTTAACCTTAATTTTGTATCAATATACAAAGATCAATACTGATGTAGCCGAATATAATCTTAATTTTGTATCAGTATACAAAGATGCAAGAGCATATTCAACAATCTGTCCCTTTGTGTCATTCCTATATTATGTCTATATCCCATTTTTTCTCACCCCCCCCCCAACCACAACACACACATAGGCGAGAAAGAAGGATATAGAAAAGAAAAAGAAAGAAATCCCTGGGTCTAACGTTTGAATCCTATTTGACAGGACTGTATAACAACTTGTAAAAAATTCCGTTAAATACAAACAAACATCTATAACCTATAAAATAATCAAAGGAGGGGAGGGAATTACACAGCCTGCCTTTAGGGAATGGTATGTCCTTCTCTTGAAATTACTTCCTGCTCATGTAGGAAATCTTTTAATTAATTAATTAATTTGTTTATTTATTACTTAGGTTACATCTCCATTGTAGTGTCCTCTTTCCACCCCTCCCAGTCCTGCCCTCCCACCCTCTACCCCCTATCCATTCCATCCCACACCTCTGGAGTGGAGTTTCCCTACATAACAGTCCCCGACCCCATTTCAGCAGGGATATGAGGCCCAAGAGCCTCCTCATCCACTGGGGGCATACAAGGCAGCACCACTAGGGCAAAGTGTCTCATTGACAGAAAAAAGTCTATGTTCATGTTCCCTTTGGTGCATTGGTTGTAGTATAGCTATCCTGTATTATATGGCTGAAATCTGAATATAAGTGAATAGATGCCATGTGCATCCTTCTGAGTCTTGGTTAGCTCATTCAGGATGAGCTTCTCTAGTTCTATCCATTTGGCTGTAAAGTGCATGATTTCGTTGTTTCTGGTAGCTGAGTGGTATTCCATTGTGTAGATGTACCACAGTTTTTTAATCCAATCTTCGGTTGAGAGACATCAGGGTTGTTTCCAGTTTCTAGCTATTACAAGTAAGGCTGCTATGAACATTTATGAGGAAATTTCCTTGTGATTCGGTGAGGAATTATTTGGATGTATACCCAGAAGTGGTGTGGCTGGGTCCCGAGGCAGAGGTATTCCAAGTTTTCTAAAATATAGCCAGACTGACCTCCATAATGGTTGTACAAGCCTAGACTCCTCCCAGCAAAGGAGGAGGGTTCCCCTTTCTCCACACCCTTGCTAGCATGTGCTGTCATATAAGCTTTTGATCTTAGCCATTCTGACAGGTGTGAGATGGAATCTCAGTCATCTTGAGTTGCATTTCTCTGATGATTAAGGATGCTGAGCATTTCTTCAAGTGTCTCTCAGCCACTAGGAATTCCTCCTTTGTGAATTCTCTGTTTAGCTCTGTTCCCCATTTTTTGATTGGATTATTTGGTTTCTTGGCATTTAATTTCTTATGTTCTTTGTAAATTATGGATATTAGCCCTCTATCACATATGAGGTTAGTGAAAATTTTCCCAATCGGTAGGCTGCTGTTTTGTTCAGATGACAGTATCCTTTGACTTACAGAAGGTTTTCAGTTTCATGAGGTCCCATTTATTGATTGATGGTCGTAGATCCTGAGCTGTTCGTGTTCTATTCAGGAAGTTATCACCTTTGCTGATGAGTTTGAGGTTTTTCCCACTTTCTCTTCTAGTAGATTTAGTGTGTTCAGCCTTATGTTAAGGTCTTTGATCCACTTGCACTTAAGTTTTGTACAAGGTGATAAGTATGGGTCTAATTTAATTCTTTTACAAGTGTACATCCAGTTGGAACAGCACAATTTTTGAAGATGCTGTCCTCTTTCTATTGTATGCATTTGGCTTCTTCTTCAATAATTAAGTGACCATAGATGTGTGGGTTCATATCTGGGTCTTCAATTCAATTCCGTTGATCCACTTGTCGGATTCTATACCAGTACCATGCTGTTTTTATTACTATTGCTCTGTAGTACAGCTTAAAATCTGGGATGCTGATGCCTCCAGGTCTTTTCTTTTTTTTGGACAGGATTGATTTAGCTATTCTGGGTTTTTTGTTATTCCATATGAAGTTGAGAATTGCTTTTTCCAGTTCAATAAAGAATTATGTTGGTATTTTGATAGGAATTGCATTGAGTCTTTATATTGCTTTTGGTAGCATGGCCATTTTTATTATGTTGATCCTACCTATCCATGAGCATGGGAGATCTTTCCATCTTCTGATGGCCTCTTCAGTTTCTTTCTTCAAGGGCTTGAAGTTCTTGTGAGACAGCTTGATTAGAGTTACCCCAAGGTATTTTATATTGTTTGTGACTATTGTGACGGGTGTTGATTCCCTGATTTCTTTCTCAGCCCATTTGTTTGTTGTATCAAGAAGGGCTTCTGACTTTCTGAATTAATTTTGTATCCAGCCACCTTGCTGAAGATGTTTATCAGCTGTAAGATTTCTCTGGTGGAAATTTGGTGTCCTTATGTATACTATCATTTCATCTGCAAATAGTGATAATTTGACTCCTTCGTTTCCGATGTTTATCCCTTTGATCTCCTTTAGCTGTCTTATTTCTCTAGCAAGAACTTCAAGTACTATGTTGAACAGATATGGTGAAAGTGGATATCTTTGTCTTGTCACAGAGTTTAGAGGAAATGCTTCAAGTTTCTCTCCATTTAATTTGATGATGGCTACTGGCTAGCTGTGTATTGCCGTTATTATTTGTAGGTATGCTCCTTTTATGCCCCTTCTCTCCAGGACTTTTAGCATGAAAGGGTGTTGGATTTTGTCAAATGCTTTTTCAGCATCTAGGGAGATTATCATGTGGTTATTTCTTTCAAATTGTTTATATGGTGAATTACATTGATAGATTATTGTATGTTGAACCATCCCTGCATTCCTGAGATGAAGCCTACTTGATCATGTTTTATGGTACTTTTGATGTGTTCTTGGATTCAGTTTGCCAGTATTTTATTAAGTATTCTTGCATCTATGTTCATGAGGGAGATTGATCTGAAGTTCTCTTTCTTTGGTGGGTCTTTGTGTGGTTTAGGAATCAGGGTGACTGTGGCCTCAGAGAATGAATTTCTGTCCTTTTGGTTCTATTTGGTGAAAGAGTTTGAAGAGTATTGGTATTAGCTCTTCTTTGAAGGTCTGATAGAATTCTGTGTTGAAACCATATGGCCCTGGGCTTTTTTTTTTTTTTTTTTGGTTGGGAGATTGTTTAATGACTGTTTCTATTTCCTTAGGGTTTAGAGGGCTATTTAATCTTTTAACCGGATCTTGATTTAGCTTTGGATGGTGGAGTCTATCAAGAAAATTGTCCATTTCAGTTAGGTTTTCAAATATGGCAGAGTGTAGATTTTTAAAATAGGATCTAAAGATTCACTGGATTTCCTCAATATCTGTTGTATTTCTCCCTTTTGATTTCTGATTTTGTTGATTTGGGTTTTTTCCCCTCTGCCTTTTAATTAATTCGGCTTAGGTTTTGTCTATTATGTTGATATCCAAGAGTGTGTGAGCTACGTACCAACCTGCAGTCTAACATTCTAACCTGAAATTAAGATCATTTTTCTTTACATGTCAGTAAGGCAAGTATGCCTTTGGTAAGTTATCATTTGAAAATTTTATATTTTATTTTTATTATATTTTTAAAGCTTGGTTACCATTTTATTTCAAAAATAATAATTTATTTTTTGAAGTTACTTTTAAACATATTTTCCTCCCTCCTATCCTCCCGGCCCATACCTCCCTCCCTCTTTTACATGCCCCCCCTCTCCACCCCTGCTTCATTATTCCTCTTCTTGGTAGTCTCCTTCTCCTCAGATGATGTGAGCCCTCACATATTATACTCCCTCAGTTCATCAATCATGATTATCTTTCTGAGAATGAGTCAATTTCACTTAGGATGATGTTTTCTAGATTCATCCACTTGGTTGCAAATTGTATGATTTCCTTATTTGATATAGCTGTGTAGTATTCCATTGCATAAATGTACCACAGGTTTTGTTTGTTTGTTTGTTTGTTTTGTGTTGTGTCGTTCTTTGTTTTTTATCCACTCTTCAATTGAAGGACATATGGGTTGTTTTCAGTTATTCAGTTGAAGGACATCTGAGTTGTTTCCAGTTTCTAAAAATTACAAATGAAGCTGCTATGAACATTGTTGAGGCAATGTCCTTGTGGTTTGGTGAAGAATCTTTTGGATATATGCCCTTTAGGGGCCTTGAGATAGAACTATCCCCAATTTTCTGAGATATCTTCAGATTGATTTCCAAAGTGGTTGTTCAAGTTTGCTGGCCCACCAGCAATGGAGGTGTGTTCCTCTTTCTTCACATCCTTGCCAGCATGTGCAATCATTTGAGTTTTTGATCTTAGCCATTTTGCCAGGTGTGAGATAGAATCTCAGAGTTGTTTTGAGTTGCATTTCCCTGATGACCAAAGATGTTGAACATTTCTTCAAGTGCCTCTCGACCATTAGAGATTCCTCTTTTGTGAATCCTCAGTTTAGCTCTATACCTCATTTTTGATTGGGTTATTTGACTTTTTGGTGTTTAATTTCTTGAGTTCTTTATATATTTGGATATTAGCCTTCTGTCAGATATTGGGTTGGTGAAGATCTTTTCCCAATCATAATGACAAAATGTGTCTTTTGCCTTACAGAAGCTTTTCAATTTCATAAGGTCCCATTTATTGTTTATCTTAGAGCCTGAGCTATTGGTGTTCTTCTGTTCAGGAAGTTGCTACCTGTGCCAATAAGTTCCAGGGTTTTTACCTACTTTCTCTTCTATTAATTTTAGTGTGTGCAGATTTATGTTGAGGTTTTTGATCCACTTAAACTTAAGTTTTGTGCAGGGTTATAAGTATGGGTCTATTTTAATTCTTCTACATGTTGACAGCCAGTTAGACCAGCACCATTTGTTGAAGATGCTGTCCTTTTTCCATTGGATGGTTTTGGCTTCTCCATCAAAAATTAACTGACCATAGGTGTGTGTGTGTTTATTTATGGGTCTTCCCTTCAATTCCATTGACGAAATGGTCTGTTTCTATGCCAGTACCATGTTGTTTTTATTACTATTGCTCTGTAGTATATCTTGAATTGAATCTGTATATTGCTTTTGGTAAGATGGCCATTTTTATTATGTTGATCCTACCTATCCATGAACAAGAGAGATCTTTCCATCTTCAAGTATCTTCAATTTCTTTCTTCAGGGACTTGAAGTTCTTCTCATATAGGTTTTTCACTTGCTTGGTTAGAATTATACCCAGGTATTATATATTATTTGTGGCTATTGTGAAGGGTGTTGATTCCCTAATTTATTTTTCAGCCCATTCATCTTTTGTGTGAAGAAGAGCTACAGATATTTTTCATTGATTTTGTTTCCAGCCACCTTGCTGAAGGAGTTTATCAGTTGTAGGAGTTCTCTAGTGGAATTTTTGGGGTCACCTCTGTATACTCTCATATCACCATATCACCGTCAAGTAGGGATTCTTTGACTTCTTCCTTTCCATTTTGTATCCTCTTGATCTCTTTTAGTTGTCTTATTGCTCTAACTAAAACTTCAAGAACTATGTTGAAGAGATATGGAGAGAGTGTGCAGCCTTGAATTGACATGACTTTAGAGGAAATGCTTTAAGTTTCTCTCCATTTAGTTTGATGTTGGCTATTGGCTTGTTGTAAATTGCCTTTATTATGTTTAAGTATGGTCCTTGTATGCCTGATCTCTCCAAGATGTTTAACATGAAGGGTTGCTGGATTTTGTCAAATGTTTTTTCAGTGTTCAATGAGATGATCATGTGTTTTTTTCCTTTCAGCTTGTTTATGTGATATATTATACATTGATGAATTTTTGTACGTTGAACCACTCCTGCATACCTTGGATGAAGCTTACTTAATCATGGTGATACTTTTCATGTGATCTTGGATCCCATTTGCAAGTATTTTATTGAGTATTTTTGCATCTATGTTCATGAGGAAAATTGGTCTGCAATTTTCTTTTGCCATTAGGTCTTTGTGTGGTTTAGGTATCAAGGTGACTGTGGTCTCATGAGTTTGGCAAAATGAGTTTGGCAGTGTTCCTTCTGTTTCTATGTTGTGGAAGAGTTTGAAGAATATTGGTGACAGCTCTTCTTTGAAGGTCTGATAGAATTCTGTGCTGAAGCCATCTGGGTTTGAACTTTTTATAATTGGAAGACTGCTAGTGAATTCTTCTGTTTCCTTAAGTGTTATAGGACTGTTTAATTTGTTTTCCTGTTCTTGATTTAACTTTGGTAGGTGGAATCTATCAAGAAAATTGTCCATTTAATTTAGATGTACAAATTTTGTGGAGTATAATTTTCTGAGGTAGGACCTAATGATTCTTTGGATTTCCTCAGTGTCTGTTGTTATTTTCCTCTTTTCATTTCTGATTTTGTTGACTTGGGTATTTTTCCACTGCCTTTTAGTTAGCTTGGCTAAGAGTTTGTCTATTTTGTTGATTTTCTCAAAGAAGCAACTCTTGGTTTTGTCAATTTTTTGTATTGTTCTTTTTGTTTGTAAGTTATTGATTTCAGTTCTGAGTTTGATAATTTCCTGCCCTCTGCTCCTTTTGGGAGTGTTTGTTTCTTTTTGTTCCAGCTCTTTCAGGTGTGCTTTTAGGCCACTAATATGGGAACTCTCCAATTTCTTCTTGAAGGCAGTTAGTGCTATAAACTTTCTTCTTAGCACTGCTTTCAATGTGTTCCATAAGTTTGGATATATTGTGCCTTCATTTTCATTGAATTCTAAGAAGATTTTAATTTACTTTTTACTTCTTCTCTGACCCAGAGGTCATTGAATAGAGTTGTTAGTTCCCATGTGTTTACAGGTTCTCTGTTGGTTTTGCTATTGTTGAAGTCTAGCTTCATTCCATGATGGTCTGATAAATTACAAGGGGTAATTTCAATTGTCCTGTATTTGTTGAGGCTTGCTTTATGACAGAGTATATGGTTGAATTTTGAGAAGGTTCCATGAGGTGCTGAGAAGAAAGAATATTCTTTGGTTTTTGGGTGAAATGTACTGTAGGTATCAGTTAGGTACATTTGATTCATGGCATGTCACATTCATTATTTCTCTGTTTGGTTTCTGCATTATTGATGGATCCAGTGGTGAGAGTGGTATGTTGATATCTCCCACTATTAATATGTGGGGTTTGATGTAGGATTTGAGCTTTACTAGTGTTTCTTTAATAAATATGGGTGCCCTTATATTTGGAGCATAGATGTTCAGTATTAAAATGTTATTGGATTTTTCCTTTGATGAATATGAAGTGTCCTTCTCCATCTCTTTGATTAACGTTGGTTGAAAGTCTTAATTTATTGGATACTAGAATGGCTACTCCAACTTGCCTCTTGGGTTCATTTGCTTGGTATATCTTTTTCCAGCCCTTTACTTAGAGATAATGCCTATCTCTTTTTGCTGAGGTGTGTTTCTTGTAAGTAGCAGAATGTGGGATTCTGTTTTTGTTCCATTGTGTTAGCCTGTGTCTTTTCACTGGGGAATTGAATCCATTGATATTGAGTGATATTAATGACCAGTGATTGTTACTTCCTGCTATCTTGATGTTGGTGGAAACAATGTGTGAGTGAGCCTCTCTTCCTTTGATTTTGTTTCCATAGAGTTTCTTTTTTGCTTCCTGTGTTTTCTTATGTGTAATTAACCTCTTTGGGTTGGAGTTTTCCTTCTAACATCTGTAGAGCTGGATTTGCACATAGATATTGTTTGAATTTAGTTTTGTCCTGGAATATCTTGTTTTCTCCACCTATGTTGATTGGCAGTTTTGCTGGAAATAGTAGTCAGGCCAGCCATTTGTGGCTTTTTACATTCTGCAAGACATCTGTCTAGGCCCTTCTGGCTTTTAGTGTCTCTGATGAAAAGTCAGTTGTGATTCTGATAGGTTTTCCACTGTATGTTACTTAGTCCTTTTCCCTAGCAGCTTTCAATATTCTTTTTTGTTCTGAACATTTAGTGTTTTGATTATTATGTGGCTGGAGGATATTCTTTTCTGGTCTAATCTATTTGGAGTTCTGTAAGCTTCTTGTACAGTTATCAGCATCTCTTTAGGTTTGGGAAATTCTCTTCAATGATTTTGTTGAAGATATTTTCTGGTCCTTGGAGCTGGGAATCTTTTTCTTCTATTCCTATTATTCTGAGATTTTGTCTTTTCAAAGTGATCTTAATTTTATGAAGGTTTTGTGTCATGACTTTTTTGGATTTTACATTTTCTTGGACAGGTATATCAATTTATTCAATTTTATCCTCTGTGCCTGAGATTCTTTCTTCTATTCCTTGTATTCTGTTGGTGATGCTTGTGTCTGTAGTTCCTTTTTTTCCCTAAGGTTTTCCAGTTCCATGGATATCTCAGCTTGTATTTTTTTATTGCTTCAACTTCCCTTTCCAGGTCATCCATTCTTTTGAGATCTTTATTCATTTACATCATCTCTTTTGTAGTATTTTTTTGCTGCTTTTGGAGGTATTTGATTTCCTCCCTTAAGCCTTCTATTATTAAGGCAAGCATAGCATTAAGGTCATTTTCCCTTACTTCAATTATGTTAGAATTTCCAGGGTTTCATATAGCTTTAAAGCTAGATTCTGGAGATGTCATATTGCTTTGGATTTTTTGTTTGTTTGTTTATTTGTTTGTTTATTGTGATCTTGTACTGGGCTTTAGTCATCTGATCCTGGTGTTGTCTGGTTGTTTCTGATGCTAGTTTGCCTTGATGCTCATAAAATCCCCCTGTTTTGGGGAGCTGGGTGATATTGAGATCCTGATATCTATCTCTGGATGATGTGTAGGTTCTTTTAATAGACTGGTTCTCAGAGCGTGACTTCAGCTCTCCTCAACTGGTTGTGAGCCAACTGAACCTTTATAAAGGGGATTGAAGTAGGGAGGGGGCATCCTATGAGGACTTGAGAGCTGGAGGATCTCCAAAGAAAGGCAGGTTGAGCTGTTCTGGTTCAGCAGGTAGGCTGATCATACAGGAGGCAGGGAGCTCCACCCAAGACGGGTGCCAGGATTGGTGTGCCTGTTGCTGTCTCAAATGCTCGTGTGCTTGGGTGCTTAGGTGTTCAGGTGAGTGACCTGCCCCAATGTTTGTGGAGAACACACTGTTGCCAGATCTGCTTGCAGTCAGTTTCAGCTCCTGATTATTTTGCTGAGACTGGGTTTGGTATCTGCCACTCACCTAAAGTGCACACTGGGCCGCCATGTTGGGAACTCCAGAAAGAAAATCTTATTTGCCTTTGCTCTTGTGGTCCAGCTGTCTTTAGCATTTGAGTGTACAGGTCCTAGTGGAATCTAGATATCAGGCAGACAAGAGGGGCTGCTGATCTGTGCATGGAGCAATGGGCTGGATCCACTCATGGGCTAGATCACCTCTGGTCAGTGGTTCTCTCCATATGGGTGGCCAAGTTGACTAATCTCAGGGTGGTGTTCCTGGGAACTGCGTGAGCTATTTTGTGTGGAGACCACTCTCAGTGCTCACCACAGAAATACAGACACTGTCTATGTTTCACAGTCAGCTAGGGGACCTCATGTTCACTCCACAGTGACTAATCTCATTCACTTACTTTCAGATATAATGCTCTATGGAGGGTGCCATCATGGATCTCCCACTAATACATTTTGTTCACAAAATTCTTACTGGAATCTTTCATTCATAATATGTTTTTGTAAAGAATTCAATGATTTTTTTAATTTTTAAAATAAAGCTATCTAAAATAATTAGAAATCAATGAAATATTTTAAATGTCTATCAATATAAATGTTGATTTCTTAGTAAGGAAAAAAAATAATAAAGAAGTCTACAAAAATAACAATAAGGTGAATGCATGGATAATTGAATTAGTAATTATAATAAAAATAAAATTAATCTGGAAGATAACTCAGTAAACAAAATGCTTGTCATTAAGCATATAAATCTGAGTTTAATTCCAGTATTTAACATAAAAATAGCCCCATCATACTGCTGACAAGATAGAAACATGTAGATCCCTAGGGCTTAATGGCTACCCAAACTAGCATACTGGTGGGTTCTAAGTCAGTGAGAGGCCATGACTGAAGAAATAAAGTAGTGTAAATCCCTTATTTTTGACATAGAGTAAATAAAAATAGAGGAAAGTTTATTTTTATAAACAAAAGATGTACATCACCTGAGGAAAATCATTAGAGATTTATCTCTGGTCTTGATACATGTACAAATACTTGAGCAAATAACTGCACATATATGTACTACACACATAGGAACATGTATATATAAGTAGAAAGATATACACACATAATTTCTCTTCTCAGCAAACCACTATAAAAAGACATTGTAATTATGTTTTAGCATATAACACAAAGCTATTTGATGAATACTGTGAACAATCTGTAGCAGTAAGTTAGAAAAATTAGACAATAGAAAACATATTCATAAGAAATACAATTTATAATATCTGACTCAAGATAAACTAAACTCCAGAATTATCTGATACAAATTAACCATAATATAACTGTATTTTAATCTGTTTCTACATAGAAAAGGCTCAAGTGTAAGTTTTAGACAATATCAGCATTAAATTATGTTAATATACATGTCTTGGTCTTAGCTTTCTGCAGAGAAATTGAACTAGGCACATCTTGTTCCATGGACCTAATATAACCCTAATTACTGTCCTAGCAAATTAGTTTGAGAAATGATAATTAAAGGATTGTTTTGTTCATGAATATGGATGGAAAAGTTCAAGTAAATTCAACAAAACTTCTGATGCTGCACATAGGACAAAAAAGTAATTGGCAAATGGCTGCCATTCGGCAGCTACAAGCCTTTCTATGTGAATAAGAGCTTATTATACCTTTTCTTTTTATAATTTATTTTTTATTTCTTCACATTACATCTCAATCACAATCCCCTCCCTACTCCCCCCTCCTGTCCCACTTTTCCACCCTCTTCCCCCTCAACCCCCATCTTCTACCTTTTTTTTTTTTTTAGTTTAAGGTATATCTTTTTCCCCCCAACAGCTCCCCCTTTCAGTCCAACAAATGGTTCTTTCTCTTATCTTATAAAGGAACAGGGAGAAAAAAAACAAAAAGAGGAAACTAACTTCTAAAGAAGAGGTATGATAATCCTATTTTAAGTAACAAGGTGAATTTGGTTGTTGGAATGTCAATTTCTCTTACCTCAGTAACTCTTGATTTGGACAATGAAAGACTTCATGGTCTAGATTATTTCTGAAATTGTTCCTATTTTCCTGGAAAACCATGGGTTGAGATTTCTAAATGACAACAACTATATAGAGTGCACACACACACATCTAAACCTGAGCATAAAAACACTGTCACTTGGTAACAGTGAAAATTGGAGTCTGCATTTTAAAAATGCAGGAAAAGTCTCTCCATGTATAGTTTATTTTTTGTAATTATCTTAATCATGTTATATTAGTGAATTGACAGAATATGAGTTCCATTTAATGAAAATAAGCAGTGTCTTACAATCTTTCTTAGATAAATAAAAATTTTCAAATATCAAATCCTATATTGAATTAGGATATCATATCCTCAATTGATAAAGAAAAATAATGAAAAAATTAGTATGCACTCATGGAATAGGGAAACAATGGTATGGTGGAGTGTTTACTTAGTGTTCATAAGATCCTGGACTTAGTCCCTAGCAACATACACACACACACACACACACACACACACACACACACACACACACACTAACCAAAGAAATAGTATTAGTAAGAAGGAATCAGTAAAATTTAAATTTTATAGAGCAGTGATTTGTTTCTATTCTAATTTTATTTTTTATCTCATCACCAAAAATAGTTTCCTAGACATTGCGGACAATAAGTAAATTAATTTTTAAATGAAGTAATGAAATGCAAGCTTTTAATTTGAGAAATAGTATCTATGCAACTTAAATTATTAATAAACAGTCATCTAAATGAGAAAGTTACAGCCATTCTTTCAATTGGATGACTAGTAAATATTAAAATATTCTTTATGTCTTCTTCAATTTTCACTGGAAATTTTATGCAGCAAAATATGAAAATAATATGCAATAAAGACACAGAAAATTGAAGCAGAGAATAAAACTTCCATTACTTCTCAATAATGATTTTCTACACAAAACAAAAACATTGACAGTTTACTATAAATAATTGAAGATATTAGAAAGTTCAGTGGATAAAAGATTTAAAAAGTCAATTTTATTTCTTAATGTTAGTACCAAACAAACATTTTGAACACATATTCTATGATATAATTTACAGAAGCTATAAAAGTGTTTTATTTGAAAATAAATTTAGCATAAGATAGTTTTTTTACAATAAATAATGAAACTGCAATAAACAACATTATAGAAAGTCTAAAAAAATTAATAGATGGCCCATACTTAAAAGTCTTAACATCATTCAATGTCAGTTCTCCTTAATATATAATAGATGCTAGGATTTAAGTGATAAATAAAACAATACTAATAAATATCCTAACCCACATTTTGTGGCATATATATGTCTCAGTCTTCCACCTTGTTTAAAACAGGGATACACTGAAGGTTTTTGCTGTGTGTATCAGACTAACTAACTTGTGAATTTCCTAATATCCTCATGAACCCACTTCTGATCTCATAATAGGAATATTGTAATTGTAAATACATGCTTTACATGGATTCTGCTATTTGCCAACTAGGCATTCTCCCATCGCATAAGCAGACACTTGAAATCACAATAGAATGATATAGAGTTGGTATCAAAATATACAAAGGAATATTATAGGGGAAACCAAACTGCTTCCTGATTGATTTGAAGGGCCATTTCGCATGAGGAGACACATGCCTGTAAAAACAAATCTGGCCATGATCCCACAGTTACAGACTTCACAGGCCCTTTAACTTTCTATCCCTCTTACTCTAGATTAGTCAGTTGGCCAAGTTAACTATCAGACCTCCTAGGAGATGTTTCTTATTAAAGTAGATGGTGGTTCATATGAACCTTCACAACTGGTCAAAGTGCAGAGAATCATGTCTCCAGAGAGCCAAGAACAAATGAGAACTCTGTATCATATTCTTCTATTGGTCTCTGGGAGAGTTAAAGAAATAAGGGTAGGAAGATTTTAAGAGCAAAATATTATGAAACACCAGAGAAAAACACTGTACTCTGGACATGAAAGAGCCACTGCACTCAAGAACAAATTCACAGTCCTAGTTGTTATTTACACAAGACCTTCACATGAGCAAGCCAGTGAATTTCTACCATGAATGGAAAGGGGGCTCACAAATTTCATGACCTAATTGGTGATGTATAGACAACTGATGATTTCTTGGGAAGAGAGAGTCAGTTTTCTTTAAGGTAACTCCTGGTAGGTAGGTTGACCATCATCCAGTGGGTGAACCCTACCAGAGATACATGGACAGCATAAATTATAATTTATTGGTTATCAAATAAAAATAAATTTTAAAAATACGACAAAAAGAAATAAATAGGGAAGTGAGGGTAGATCTGGAAGTTCAGGGAAGGATTTCTGTATAAATCTGATAAAAACCCATTGTATGGAATTCTCAAAAAGCTCCTCAACATTATTAATTAAAATTATAAACAACATCTTTCACAATAGCCACAAACAATATAAAATACCTGGGAGTAAGCCTAACCAAGCAAGTGAAAGACCTGTATGACAAAACCTTCAAGTCTGTGAAGAAAGAAATTGAAGAAGATACAAGAAGATGGAAAGATCTCCCTTGCTCATTGATCAACATAATAAAAATGGCCACCCTACCGAAAGCAATATAGAGTCTCAATTCAATTCTTACCAAAATACCACCACAATTATTTATAGACCTGGAAAAAGCAATTCTCAACTTCATATGGAATAACAAAAACCCACAATAGCTAAATCAACCCTGTACAATTAAAGAAAAATATCTTGAGGCATCACCAACCCAGATTTCAAGCTGTATTACAGAGCAATAGTAATGAAAACAGCATGGTACTGGTATAGAAACAGAAAAGTGGATCAATGGAATCTAATTGAAGACCCAGAAATGAACCCACACACCTATGGTCACTTAATTTTTGATAAAGAAGTCAAAACAGTACAATGGAAAAAGGATAGCTTCTTCAACAAATGATACTGGTCTAACTGGATGTCAAGATGTAAAAGAATGAAGTTAGACCCATACTCATTATCTTGCAAAAAAATTTAAGTCCAAGTGGATCAAAGACCTTAACATAAAGCCAGACACACTAAATCTATTAGAAGAGAAAGTGAGGAAAACCATCGAACTCATCAACACAGGTGACATCTTCCTAAACAGAACACCAACAGCTTGGGATCTAAGACCAACAATCAATAAATGGAACCTTGTGAAACTAAAAAGCTCTGTAAGGCAAACAACACTGTCATTCAAACAAAATGGAGAACTACAGATTGGGAAAAAATCTTCACCAACTCCACATCTCACAGATGGTTAATATCCAAAATTTACAAAAACTCAAGAAATTAAATGCCAAGAAACAAAATAATCCAATAAAAAAATGGGAAACAGAGCTAAACAGAGAATTCACAAAGTAGGGATTCCTAAAGGCTGAGAGACACTAAGAAATTTTCAGCATCCTTAATCATCAGAGAAATGCAACTCAAGACGACTCTGAGATTCCATCTCACACCTGTCAGAATGGCTAGGATCAAAAACTCAAATGACAGCAAATGCTGGCAAGGTTGTGGAGAAAGGGGAACACTCCTCCATTGCTGGTGAGAGTGCAAGCTTGTGCACCACTATGGAGGTCAGTCTGGTGATATCTTAGAAAACTTGGAATAGTTCTACATAAAGACCCAGCCATACTGCTTCTGGGTATATATCCAAATGATTCCTCACCAATCACAAGGAAGTTTCCTTATCTATGTTCATAGCATCCTTATTTGTAATAGTTAGAAACTGGAAACAAACCAGATGTCCCTCAACTGAGGAATAGATAAAAAAAAAATGGTACATGTACACAATGGAATACTACTCAGTCATCAGAAACAACGAAATCATACAATTTGCAGCTTAATGGATGGAACTAGAGCAGCTCATCCTGGATATGCTAACCCAGACTCAGAAGGATGCACATGGCATCTATTCACTTATAATCGGATTTTAGTTATATAGTACAGGATAGCTATACTACAGTCAATCCAAAAAGGAGAACAGGAACATAGACTTTGTTTCCTGTCAATGAGACACTTTGCCCTAGTGGTGCTGCCTTGTAGGCCCCCAGTGTATGAGGAGGCTCTTGGCCCTAATATGACTGCTAAACTGGGTTGGGGGATTGATATGTATGGACACTCCACTCCTGAGGAGTGGGATGGAAGGGATAGAGGGTAGAGGGTGGGAGGGCAGAATGGGAGGGGTGAAAATTGGGTACTGTGATTGAGATGTATCCTGAAGTAGTAAATAAACATTAAAAAATTAGGTACTGTGTTATGACCAATCAGACATTCCTATGCATACCCTAAGAATTCTTATATACCTTACCCCTGAAATAATAAAAAATGAGAAATCTCAAAAAATTGTATATAAACTGACTAATAAAAGCAAACACAGAGAAACACACCCAAACACACATTTACACAGAGTTTTGATATATGCACAACATACTGTTTCTAAAATAAGACTACCTAATGAAGAGTGTTTTCAACAAAAGCTATTCTAAAACAGAAAATTTAGATTGGAAACCTGATACACACTTCAATCATATGGGTTTTTTTAAATTCTGACATTCCCTATTAATAGCCATTGTATTGACAACTTTATTCTGTTTTATTGATGAAGTTTTATGTTAGAAAATGTTATGTTTTGATATGCCTTATTATCTTTCATTCAAATTCTTATATTCATTCCATGTTTTTATTTTTTAGTTCAGTCAATTATACTGAAAATATTTATCTTCAAGGCAGTATGGCATAGAAATAATCTTTATTTTTAAAGTATGTGCACAATAAAACAAAGAATACAATGGACCATTAGTAAGCTAAATTTAGTGATCCTGGAAATTCACAAGAAGATACTTGGAGATCCCATAAGACTGGGTAAAAAATGTTTGCATGATCACGTGTTTTCTTAGTGTTACTGTTGTTTTGATGAAATCAAAGACCAAAAACAACTTGGGAAGGAAATGTTTTACTTGGCTTACATATCCTCAGTCCTGAGGGAAGCCAAGGCAGAAACTCAAACCAGTAAGGAAGCTGAAATCAGGAGATGATCTGGACACCAGAAAGAAGTACTGTTGCTTTCAGATTGCCCCTCATGTCTTGGTCAGCATGTTTTCTTATATAACTCAGGAACACCAGGTAATGGGTGTTATAACCCACAATGGGCTGGACTCTACTATCAACCCCTAATTAACTATATGTCCTACAGGCTTCCTTACAGCCCTATCTTATAGAACCATTTTTTTAATAGAGGTACTTTCCTCTCAAATGACTATATCTCCTATCAATTTGACATAAAAGTAGCCAACATATCTATAAGGACACATTGATTTGTGTATAAATGACTTTTCTTGAAAATGACTATAGATGAGAATATTTTAAGACATTAAGACTATTGGTTTTTTTAGTTGATGTTATATGTATTTTGTTAAAAAAATAGAATAGCCACACCTCTATCACTATCAATCATAGCCTCTCAGGTTTAGTGAACCTTTCCAAAGATAAAGAACTCTGTGCAGCCCTCCACATTTACTTTTAATAGGAGGATTAACAAACCTTTCTCTTGATTTTACAAGCTCAGGCATCTGATTGCTATGCAGTAAATTTAGCCTTTGTTTTTTTGTTGGATTATTTGTATCTCCTTTAATATGTAATCTATGGTAACATCCATAAAAATAGCATTAAACTGATGGAATGTATAGCTACTTTTTTGTTCCTTTAGGAAATTATATTTTTAAGAATAGTAAAATCAATGAAGTTCATAATGAATGATTTGAGTATCAGCAACACACATATAACACACACACCCATAAGTCAATAATGGCACAGATTTGTATACAGTTTTAGAAATCATTTAGTATAAAATGATAGTATTTCACCAATTTAAAGAATTACACACTAATTAATAAAAATGAACATTAGAATTTGTAAAGACATATGTACACAGACAAAAATTAATTTTGTAAACCCAAATTAAATAGCTTCTTCAGGACTCATTTTGCCTGTTTGCAATGCCTACAAGACTAATGGAAAATTCTCTGTCTCTGTTAGGTATTAAAAAAATTAAACGATGATGAACTTGCCTGTGCAGTTTTAATAAATTATTAGATAATTGTATACAGACTGCTTTGATACATGTCAGCTTTAGAATCCATGCAGTTGTCTCAGATTTGGCAGGTAATTCCAGTTGTGACATTTCCACCATACTTGAGAGTGAAACAACATAGTCAACTGACAGCTTTGAAGACAGTAAGCTTATAAAACCCAATTAGTGTGATAGTTGCCAAATCACACATCCTGATGAAAGGAAGTGTTGGTGACATTTTAAGCTACACGATCTAAAGGGAGGCCCATCCTCATGCCAGCCTTTTGAAGAACCCAGTCTTTCCCAGTGTCTGTGCTAATTTCAGAAACCTGGGTGGATGTAGGAGAGAGGTCAGTCTTCCCTTTTGAAAAGAGTATTGCAGAAGCCTTAATAACACACATTGTAAACTTGCACTAGTCTAAATATATCTTAACTTTGTATAGGTTCCAGAGATACAAGGATATGTGGAGTTAATCTAAATCCATACATTCCAGTGCAACTTTCATGTGGATTAAAAACATGGAAGACAACTCTTTAAGTATATAAAATGCAGACTACTTCTATACAAAATAAGAAAGCCAGCCCTAACAGGCTACCATAAAGAGATTAACCTGAAGGTTTTCATTATCCTTCTTCAATTATGTTGGTATTAGAGTCACAAGGGATGATCAAGAAAGGTCACTCCAGCATGAAATATGGTCTTTCAGGCAGGAGACGGGTCCAGTCTCTGACAGACTGAACCTCAAACAACTGTGTAGAAATGTATTTATGGGTTGTCACACAAAAGCTACTTTTAGAGTAAAACAAAGTCTTCATACCAAAACCCAGATCAAATCTCCGTGTTTGTTGAAGGAGCGCCTCCCTCTAGCAATTTTAGTACTTAGAGTGTGATGTTTGCAGTAGTCAATAATGCATGACATTCTAACATTGCCAGGACCAGCTTGTGACTAAAGTCTTGCAAAGACTGTAAAGATCCCTGAGAACAACAACTTTACAAATCACACACACACACACACACACACACACACACACACACACACAATTTTTTTTACAATGATTTCTTCAACATATAAGTACTTCTAAAATATTTCCTTCTAATGTTAACCCTAGGTGCAATGGCCCTACAAATTTTTCCCTCTATATTTTTGAAAAACAAAAATCATTTAAACCGTGGAATTTTACTTTCTCTGCTATTCAGTAGTTGTGTAACCTATAGAATAATGTATAGTTAGGAAAAGTCAAAACACTGGAACACTGGAAAATTAATTAATTTTATCTTCTCCTTTCATGTTGTTTCATCATTGTTTCTTTGCAATAACCTGAGAAGACTGTTGGTCATTTTGTTGAATAAAATAATTCAGAATGAGATATAAGTATTGCACAGCATCAGTTAGGGTGAAAAATTTAAAGATAAACATACTACAACCAATGCACCAAAGGGAACAGGAACATAGACTTTGTTACCTGTCAGTGAGACACTTTGCCCTAGTGGGGCTGCCTTGTAGGTCCCTGGTGTATGAGGAGGATCTTGGCCCTCATATGACTGCTCAACTGGGGCGGAGGACTGAAATGTAGGGACACTCCATTCCAGAGGGGTGGGATGGAAGGGATGGGTGTAGAGACTGGGAGGGGTGGAAAGTGGACATTGTGATGGAGATGCAACCTGAAGTAATAAATAAACATTTAAAAAATAATAATAATATGAATCAAAACCTATGTATTAACATTGTAACTGTAATTCATGACTTTTCAGTGTTGAAAGCCATATTGGTAGCATATTTAAGCAAATGGAAAATAAAATAACATAAAAAGAAAAAGAAAAGAAGTTTACTTCATAGAAAGTGCAGACTAGTGGTGATAATAACCAGAACAGGGAAGGATGAGTAAGGCTTATCAGTATTAAACTACAATCTGACAGTTGCAGGAAGCTGGGGTGCAGAGTTGCAAAGTAGGGTCACTGTAGATTAATATTGCATAGTAGGGTGAATACTGGTAAGAGTTATGTCATAAATTTTGAAAAATCAATAAGAAATTACATATAATCCTTTTACCATCAAATACCAATGTTTGAAGAAGAGGACATATTAAAATATATTTAATGATTTAACAATGTGAACATACATCAAAATAACATATGGAACACAATGAATTTGCCAATTTTCATGATTTTATTTGTCAGTTACATTTACTTAGGAATAACATTCTGTAGGTAATCAGTCTGTAGGTAGATCACAAGTAACAGTTGCATCTGCAAATGTAGGTTTATTGATATTTTATTACAGAAAAACTACTGTGAATATATTTCTGGAATCTTGACATAAGAGGATCCAAGAAGAAATTCAGGGTCAGAGCACATAAACATTTCAAAATTAAAAATTAGATGTGGATAATTACAAAACAAAATGATGAGCAAGAAACAAACTTCATAACAGATCAATATATGAATCAGATCATTCCTGAACTTAAAATTTAGAGAGCTGTAATTTAGCTGTAATATAATATCAGAAAATCAATGAGAGAATAAATTATAATGAGACAAGTTCAGTTCAATATTTGCTTTAAGGATATGTTCAGATCAATATGGATTTACTGCAAGTATTCAAATATATTGATATTTCTTCAAGAAAAAATAACATTCCTATATTGATTGCTGCTGAATTATTTCAAGACTTTTTGGAAAAAAATAAAGATAATGGATTACAGGAATTGAAATCTCTGTAAAGTACATATTTGAGTGGGCAAGTTTTCAAAATACTATTTTAAAAATATAAGCCTAGGTCATGGAGATTATGTATCCCATCTTAACTTTTCAATTGCTATGTTGTCATCAGCATTTCATGTTAGGGGAGAATTCTAATGCTAAGCTCTGAGTAAAATCAATGAATTTTCTGATTTTCTGCATGTCTAGAAAATGTTCAGAAGAAGGAACTAGGTGAAAATTGGCTGACAAGAAGGAAGAGATGTAGAAAGATGTTGCTCAGATATTGGAAGGCCATGACAATAAGCCAAAGCCACATTATTCAACATTTGACGTTTGGAGAGTAACCTTTTAAATGAGAAATGTTTACAATTCTCAATAGTCTTCAGGATCAACTTTGAATATCAGTGGAAATCAGTGCTTTTATCCTCAATGGCAATTTTTTAAAAAATGGTAACAGCATGTAACCTAATTTTCAAAAAGGAGTTTCCTTATTTATTTTAATTGTGATTTAGACTTAAAATATTGTTACATAAACAATAAAACTTATATTTGTAAACTTACATTGTTATTCAGTCCATTTAATTCTCTCAAAACTAATGATTTTTAACCTCTAAACATTCAGATGTCTTATGATTGTTAGGGTTTGATGAAGTGATCCATACCTTGAATTTCATGGTAATTATATGAATTGTATTTGTCAAAATTAATAAAATTTTATTGTAAAACCTAATAATTAATGCTTGTAACAAAATTAAAATGTGGTAAAAATATTCCAAGTATTTGATGCTCCTTGTTTTTTTCAGGTAAGATCATGTTTAAGCACCCATACATTAAGCCAATACAGAAGGTTCCCAACTTATAATATCTAATTTATATCCTTTTGAATTTATGATTGTATTATGAGACATATATGTCCTACAGAAACTGTGATTAAAATGTTTAAGATTGAGAAGTGTTACTGGTATATTGTAGTGTTTCATAGGCCATGTATATAAAACTTCATTTCCAATTTATGGTAGATAACTAATTAGATGTAATTCCATTTTAAACTGAGAAGAAATTGATACTTTCTGAGTAAGAAAATGAGTGTAAAAAACCTCTAGATAGGTTGAGATCAATGGAGTGGGTGATTCAGAACTGGAATTAATCATGAGACAAGCATTGAAAGCCCAATGAATGGGCTTTGGCAGCATTTGCCCAGGACATTTGATTTTTAAAACCTTTTTTAACATTGTTTATTTTTTGCATAGTAACATGTATTTTACATATTGCACTTTTAAAATTGTAACATGATGCATGCTGAAGGGAAATGATAATATATAGTCAAATCCAAAATATGATTATCTATTGTATTAACATTTTTCATATGGGAGTATATTTAATAAATGTCCATTGCAATGTTATTGACCAAGATTGCAACTGGAGACATTTGCTTCTTTCTCCACTAAGGAAATAAACTGGTAAGTCATGATGGAATCTTAGTATGGACATTATTGCAACAGTTAGGGAACAAGTAAAAATCAATTATATTATAAATAAATATGTTAGAAACTCTATGTATTAATGCAACTCTTTGTTTAAGTAATATATAGTAATTTAATAACTGACAGTTGTAAGTGGATAGGTCTTAAAAAACATTTCATGAGGCATATAATCTCTGAATCAAAAAAGCAAAAAAAATAAAAAACCACACATATACACAGGCATCACAAACAGCACAAGAACAACAACAACAACAAAATAACAGGAATCAACAATTACTGCTCACTGATATCTATCATCATCAATGGTATAAAATCCCCAATAAAAAGATAGAGACTAACAGAATGGAAAAAAAAAAAAAAACCAGAATCCATCCTTCTGTTGCATTCAACAATCATTAACCAGAAGGATAGACATAACCTCAGGGTAAAGGGTTGGAAAAAGATATTCCAAGCAAATGGACTTCAGAAGTAGCTGTTATAGACATAGTAAATATGACAAAATAGTCTTCCAACCAAACAAGTCAGAAGAAATGGGGAAAGATACTATTTACTCATCAAAGGGAAAGTACACCAACAAGATATTTCAACTCTTAATTAACAGCTAAGCAAAAAACCTAAGGTCACCCAAGTTCAAAACTCAAAAAAAACAAAACAAAACACCACACTTGTAGTGTTACATATCAATTCCTTACTCAAACCATTATACAACTCATTAATACTAAAACTAAACTGAGAAAATTTAGATCTGTTAGAAACCAAATAGACCTAACATTTTCAGTATATTTCACCCAAATACAAAATAATATTCCTTCTTCTCAGCACCTCATAGAACTTTCTCCAAAATTAAACACATATTTGTACATAAAACAAGTCAAAACATATATGAGAAAAAATTTAAGGTGTATCTTCTGTCACTCCTATATCTCCCTTTTAGTCTAATAAAGGACTCTGTTTCTTATAACAATAAATACAAAACAAAGCAATAAGAGCAGTTTGAAAACAATTATGAAAATTATACAGTATAACATAGATTCCCAATGTCCATCCATATGTATTTGGCAACTAATACTACTATTCTCTTACCTATCTATCTTGATGGGTTTAAAGTTCTATACCTAACTCAGTTTCCATCCTAACTTGCATTACCAACTTAAAGACATCTTCTTAGATCTAGAACAACCTTTTAATTCCTAAAGAACTTAAAACCTAACTGTGAAACTGTAACTGTTTAGTCTTCAACCACATCAGAGACCTGAGAAGGATAAAAATATCTCAATAATCAGGAAGTACAGAGCAAGCAGCTTCCAAAACAAAGAAATGACAGGCAACTAGCTGCTGGAAACAGTCCCCAATTTCTCTCTATAACATTGGAACATATATCTTCAGCCTTTTGGCTCAGCATATATGACAGATATTAATTGTAAAGCAGGAATTCTGAAGGACTTGCTTACCCCGTCTTAGGAGAGTTAGGCTGTCAACTGACCTGCTTCCAAGTTTTGTCCTTTCAGACAGCATTCTGTCTACCGTTGAAACAAAGGCTTTCTCTTGTCCAGTAACAAGCTTTAGTAATGCAGACATCTCCAAATGGAGATTCGTCGATGCTCATCATCTACTTGGAGTAGAATTTGGGGGTGCTGTCAGGAGCTGATATGTCTCATTATGAAAACATCTCAAGTTAAGAAAACATCATTAAATGCCAAATTCTACAGACCTCTTGAAGTTTTTGAAGACCACCTATCTATCTCCATATATTTCGATCAGCAAAATAAATTTATTTATTAAAAAAAAAAGATAAAAAAATTCTCCATGAAGTACCTCCAAACAACATCCAAGAACACATAAAAAAGATCCACCATAACTTCATCTTAGAGCTGTCAGGAAGCTTCAATATAAGAAAATCTATAAATTTAATCTGCTCTATAAACAAACTGAAATATAAATGTTCCTAATCACATCATTACATGAAAAAAGACCTCTGACAAAAATCCAACAATTCTTCCTGATAAAAGTCCTGGAGAGATTAAGGTTAATGTGGATATACCTCAGTATAATAAAGTCAATTACAGCAAGACATGGCCAACATAAACTTAAATGGAGAGAAAATTAAAGTAATTTTATTAGAATCAGGACCAAGATGAGATTGTCTACTCTCTCCATACTTATTCAATATAGTAATTGAAGTATTTTCTGAAGAAATAAGACAACTTATGGAGATCAATAGGATAAAATTGAAAGGAAAGGAGTCATGGTATCTTTATTACCAGATTATATGATAGCTTATGTAAGTGAGCCTAAAAATTCCTCCAGGAAACTTCCATAGTTGATAAACATTTTCAGTATATCTGGATACAACATAAATAAATTTAGAAACTCAGTGGCTTCCTACATACAAATGACATATGGACTAAGAAATTACTCAGGGAAACAATACCTTTTACAATAGTCTCAAATAATATAAAATAGTTTGGGGTAGTTCTAACCAAGCAAATGAAAGACATATATGAATAAAACTTTAAGATATCCATGAAAGAAGGTGAATATTATATGAGAAGACTGAAATATCTCCCATGCTCATTAATCAGCAGAATTAATATAGTGAAAATGCCCATCCTAACAAAAAGAAAACACTCTACAGATTGAATGAAATGTTCAAAAGTCCTACACAATTCCTTATAGATTTTGAAGGCTCACTCTTCTGCTTCACATGAAAAGAAACAAAACAAAACAAAAAAAAAAAAAAAACACCAAGACAGCTAAAACAATCCTGAGCAATCAAAGAATACCTGAATAAACTACTATTGTGATTTCAAGTTGGAGTAATACAGATGTACAGTAAAAAAAAAAAAATATCATGATATAGGCACAAATGTGACAAAGGAAGTTGATCAAAGGAATCAAATTGAAGACCCAGACCTCAATTTACACATCTATGGACACCTGATTTATACAAAGACACCAGGAATATATATTGAAAAATAAACAGTTTCATCACCAGTGCAAAAGTCAACCTGGGATGGCTTCTTGTAGAAAAATTGAAATAGATCATTAGTATCACACTGTAGAGAACTGAACTCCAAATGGATCAAAGAGTTCAATATAAAACCAGATGCAGTGAACCTGATAGCAGAGAAAGTAGGAATAGTTTTGAACTCACTGACACAGACTTTCACCATTTACATAGACATTAAGAACAAATGATGTGATCTCACAAAATTTATGAGCTTTGTGTTATGAATACTGTCCTACAGACAAATAGATAGCCTACAGATTGGAAAAAAGTTTTACTATCTATACATATATATGGTAGAAGTCTAATATTAAAAATATAAAGAATCTCCAAAAATGCTAGATATCAGGATTTAAATAAATCAATTTAAAAAATGAGATAGAGATTGTAAAAGAGAATTCTCTAAGGGGGAAACTCAAAAAGGTGGAAACATTTAAAGAAATAGTCAATATACTTAGTCATCAAAATAATACCAAAATTACTATGAGATTTCTATCTTTATCCCTGTTAGAATGGTCGAGGTCAATAAAATAGGTGACAGCTCATGGTATTGAGGTTGTAGAGCAAGGGGAACACTAATGCATTGGTGACAGGACAGCAAATTCACACAGTCACTATGGAAGTCAGTGTGAGTACTTCAGAAAGATGAGAATCAGTATACTCCTAGATCCAGCAATACCACCCTTTAGTATATACACAAACCACACTTCATCCTACCACAGAGATACTTGTTCGATCATATTCATTGCTGCTTTATTTATAATAGTTAGAAAAGGAAGCAACCTAAATGTTCCTCAACAGAAGAATGGATAAAGAAAATTTCATAATGTGATATTCAACCAGGAAAAGATTAAAATCATGAAATTTGTAGGTAAATGGATAGAACTTAAAGTCATGTCAAGTACAATAACCCAGACCCAGAAAGATAAATATAATATGTATTCCCTTCTATGTGCATAGTAGCTAGCTGTTAGGGATGTGGTAAGGAAGCTAAACTATGTAGAACTTCAAAGGATAGTTATGGCATAAATAGAATGGGTGACACATTGATCTCTCTAAGAAAGGGTGAATACAGTGTTAAGGATGGATGGTGAAGGCTAGAACAAGAGAATCAGGTAATGTGTTGTGGGGGGAATAGAGGAAATAGGGAGGGAATATGGGGAAGAACCTAAAATTAAGGTGACATTGAGAAGTAGCAAGTAAACTTAAAACAGTACAATCTCCTGTAGAGGAATTTTAATCCAGCAACATGGCTGTTGTGGCAAGGGATCACATTCAAAGACTTTTTAGGTCTACATGACCTGGTTGAAATATAGACACACCCATAGTACACATTTTAAATCCCAAACAATGATGGTAAGATTTGCTTGTAGAAGGAACCAGACATGTTAGAAAGTGGAGTTTCATTGAGGGGCAGACAAAATAATGAATCAGAGAAACAAAGACATGATAAACACAACTCTAATGAGAACAAGACAGGAAAAGGGGGCTACTTACTAAAAAGCAGCACTCAGAAGGTAAATAAAATAGGCATTGGAAATGGATGAAGAGAGGGAACTAAGTGGGAGGAAGTTGTGAGGAAGGCAATGAGGGTGCAGATCAGTTATGGTGGGAGCAGGAGTGAGAGATGAGAGAGGGCTGAGAGAGAGAAGGGAAATCAATGGGGGACATTTATGAAACAAGTGAGAGGCCTGTCAAATGGTATGCTCCTGGGAGGATAGGGGTGACACTAGCAGAGACTCCTAGTTGTGGAAGATGTGGAAACAGAAGTGATCACCTCCTAGCCTGGCAGAGGATAAGTGAAGGAAGGGGGATACAGCCTCACTCACAAAACCTTTGACCCATAATTTACCCTGATTACAAGATGTACAGAGATAAAAGTAGAGCATTGATTAAGGGAGTGGCCAACCAATGACTGGCACAACTTGAGATCCACCCCATGGGAAAGAGCCAACTCCTGTCACTATTAATGATGCTCTGCTATGCTTGCAGACAGGAACCTAACATAACAATCCTCTGAGAGCCCTAATCTAGCAGCAGACTGAAACAGATGCTGAAACACATAGCCAAACATTAAGTGGAGCTCAGAAGTCCTGTAGAAGAGTGGGAGAAAGAATGGGGAGATCTGTAGGGAGAAGAACTCCACAAGAATATTGTCAGAGTCAACTAAGCTAGGTCCCTGGGAGCTTACACAGATTGAAGCACCTCCTACAGCAGATGGGAAAAAGATGGAGACATAAAGCCATACAATATGCAGAGACTGAGAGACCTTAGAATTCTCAGCCTTAAGTAAGATGTCTCTATCAAAATTCTCCCCATACCACACAACTCACACCAGGGGTCAGGAAACCTGCACAAGGGGAGGTGAAAGAGTGTGAGAGCCAGAGAGAGTAGAAGACACCAAGGAAACAAGGCCTTCTAAATCAACATAATTAAAGAACATTTGAATTCACAGAAACTGAGAAAGAATGTATAGGGCCAACACAGGTCTGCATCAGATGAGGTCCTAGAGTTTTTTTATTTTATTTTTTCTTAATGTTTATTTATTACTTCAGGTTACATCTCCATCACCATGCCCTCTTTCCACTCCTCCCAGTCCCACCCTCTCACCCTCTACCCCTTATCCCTTCCATCCCTCTCCTCTGGAGTGGAATGTCTCTATGTATCAGTCCCCTGCCCCAGTTCAACAGTCATATGAGGGCTAAGAGCCTCCTCATACACTGGGGGCCTACAAGGCAGCACCACTAGGGCAAAGTGTCTCATTGACAGGTAACAAAGTCTATGTTCCTGTTCCCTTTGGTGCATTGGTTGTAGCATAGCTATCCTGTACTATATGGCTAAAATCCAATTATAAGTGAATAGATGTCATGTGCTTCTTTCTGAGTCTGTGTTAGCTCACTCAGGATGAGCTTCTCTAGTTCCATTCATTTGGTTGCAAATTAGATGATTTTCTTGTTCCTGATGGCTGAGTAGTATTCCATTGTGTAGACGTACCACAGTTTTTGTTTGTTTTTTTTTTATCCAGTCCTCGGTTGAGGGTCATCTGGGTTGTTTCCAGTTTCTACCTATTGCACATAAAGCTGCTGTGAACATAGATGAGGAGACGTCCTTGTGGTTTGGTGAGGTGGATGTGTAACCAGAAGTGGTATGGCTGGGTGGATATATGTCTCCATCCCTAACTCAGAAGCTATCTCTAATTGAATGCCATTTGAGACTGAAAAACTTTCCAGTCTCACTGTGGAACCAAACTACACTCTTAAAAATAGACTGCATGTCTGGCAGTAGATGGCCAAAAGAAAATGAAATTAATGGTATCTTTGGAGATTCCCTCCCACATAATGTAGCAAGGCTATTTTTTCTTTCTCAAGTTTGGTGTTTTATGACATTTATGGTGTGTAAATGAGTGAATATCTGCTTCTATGTATGCTTCTTGGGTTCTTTTCTTCTGTGTATAAGGTCTATTCTGATCTTTTATTGCATTATATTCTATTTTATTATTATCCTTTAGAAACATGGCTGTTTTGTAATGAGAGACAGAAAAAACAGATCCAGATATTAGTGGACATGAGGAGGAACTGGGGAAGTAGAGGAAGGTGGAACTGTGATCAAAATATATTATGTGAACAAAATAAGTTTTTAGTCCAAGGAAATAAAAGATTAATTAGAACAAAATTCTCTGGTTTAACAACATAGTATATATTAGTTTGTGGTTTCAATGGTAGTAAAAACTAAGAAGGAAAGACTGGAACAATTATAGAAGAAAGAACAGTGGAGAAAGTTAAACAAGAAAGAGAGGAGAAAATAAAAGCATTATGAATATACAACTAAGGAGAAATTATTATCATGTTATACATCTGGCTCATATTTTTTTTCAGAAAACGTTTCTCAGTTTCCTTGAGCATCTTCTTACAATATCTATAAGATTTTAAAAGATAGAAATTGTTTATATTTACATTTAATTATTTTACATTTAAATGTCAACATTTTAACTGAAGAAAGTAAATTTTGAAAATGAAGTAAAATAAAATACTCTACCAACCACTTTACACTTGACTGGCATACAACTTTTGTTAAATAAGAAATTTAACTTTTGTTAAATAAGTAACTAATAACACAGAGTTGGCATACACTTATATACACAGAATCAAATTTTCCAGATATGAGCTTAAAGGATGATGGAGTGGAAGGAAGATTGGAGCAGAACAGATTTGGCCCTTGTACTTTCAGGACAGCGTATCCTCACACATTTTCATGCATTACATCTACAGTGGCAAAAGAAAAAGAATGTAGGTTGGTAGTGGGTGCAATGTTAACATTAACATCTTATAGATAAAAATAAGGACAAAAATGTAGATAAATATGGAACTAAATTAAATAGTTCAAAAACTCAGGAATTCTCTATAAAGTGAAAATTCATAATTCAAGTTTATTACTGTAGTTATAATTTTAATATGTGTCATCTTGAAGAACATTTTAATTAATAGTTTATTAAAACAATATTCCATTTGATATACTTTTTTCTGAAATTTAAAACTTTAATGTGACACATACTAATCTGTGTTATAATACCAATTATAATAAAACATTCCACACCAGACATTTTTCTTATTATATCCTTTTTCATCTGATGATTTTTCATAAGTGCCAAAAGTATGAAATGTTAGAAATTATATGTCAGTTTGATGTTTCTTACAATGTGCATGTCTATAGTTCTTAATTTACCCAATGATAAATCACCTGAGAATTGAAAAGCTAAGAGGAGCCGGGCGGTGGTGGCGCACGCCTTTAATCCCAGCACTTGGGAGGCAGAGGCAGGCGGATCTTTGTGAGTTCGAGGCCAGCCTGGTCTACAAAGCGAGTCCAGGACAGCCAGAGATATTCAGAGAAACCCTGTCTCGAAAAACCAAAAAAAAAAAAAAAAGAAAAGCTAAGAGGAAGAAGGTAATATCCAAGTTGTAATAGATTATTGGAGGTGAGAAAAGACACACACACACACACACACACACACACACATACACACATACATACATATTCTTGCACAATTGTAAACACACATGATTACATACAAAGAACCTACCTCCATGACAAAAAGAAATTATTTTTCAAGTAACACTTTATTTTGTTTAAAGGTAGTAGCTAAATCTAAGTAAACCAACTCAGTGAGGTGACAGGCAAAAGAAAATTTGGAGTTCAGAAAACCGAGCTGTTTATTAAAGAAAAGCAAGTTGTACTAGAGACCTATATTAGGTTGCTACGTATGCACATCCAAGAGGGAAATAATAAGGACTTTTAGGAACAGAGAACATAAAATCCTTGATTGTTTTTGCTTCTCATTCTCAATTTTTGCTGTTCTATTGTTAATAATATTGTTAACAACCATTTACTTGTTCCATCCATTTCATATTTTTGAGAATGTCACAAATATATGTTATAAATTATTATCATGTCTCCTATTTTCCCCTCAAAGTTTCTCATATGCCCACTTTAATGTTTAATGTTTTTCGTTTTGTTTTGCTTTAACCATTCTCTGAGTCTAGTTAGAACTCTTTCTAGAATAGTTTGATGTATTTTTGTTTTGTTTTGTTTTAATCATTCTCTGAGTCTAGAGAGACCTGTCTCTATGCCATGGGAGTGGGTCTACCCACTGATTCACAGGGAACATACCAATGATCACATCCTCAATCAATAATGATTCTCACTCCACCAGAGCCTATCCACTACCAACAGTTCTTCAGTATAGGATTAGGCCTGGAGAGCATCTGTCCCATCCACACCAGGAGTTTGTGTTGGCTTGATTTTGTGTCAATCTTAGGTAGATAACCACACTTGCTAGTTCATGTCTACAAAACCCAGAAGAAAGCATTTCACTGCACTCCTTCCCATGTTTTTGCTGTGACATCCTTTTGCCCCTCTTGCAAGGTGTTTGCTGAGCCTTCGTTACGGTGAAGCTAATATAGATATTCCATTTAGGCAAGATCTCAGATCCTAATTTTCAGCAATTTAGCAACTGTGTATCTCTCCACTGATCACTGCCCAATACAAAAAGAAGCTTCCCTGACAAACGTTGAGAGGAACCCAGGTTTATGGATACAATCATGAAAATGTAGAAGATACACTGACACCATAGCCATTTAGCAAATTAGCAATAACAGGTTCTCCTCAAGGGCATAGGACCTCCCTAGCTATGGGCTTGTGACTAGAGTTAAAGTATAAATAATGGGATTACCTATGGTGGAGCAAACCATAAATGCAGTCAGAAAACAGCTAGTTCCTTTAACCCAATAACAAGTGTATGACTATTGAATTTTGGCTGTAATGGAGGTTTCTTAGTATATAGTGTCCAATGCTAGTAAGACAACTGACGTCTTTTCTCCCACAGTAGCTGGCATAGCACCTTTTGGGACAATGAAAGGTAGCTAGGAAGGGGTAAATTTGGGTCAGACTAAGATTGAGTTCTCTATATTCTGAAGCCAAACTGTGTGCTCTCCTCAGCAAAACTCAAGATATTGCATTTCAGGGTTTGAGGATGGTTTAAGGCTATTTACATTGCAACAAAATTTTAAAAATGAGGAGAGAGTGGGACTGTAATGTAACAAAAGAAGAAGAGAAATAGTGAGGATTTAAAGAATTGGGGATCAAAGTGAAAGAACAGGAGAGAGGAAACTTGATGATTCTGTGGTGAATCCCATTTTGGAATGGAATAACAGTTTCACAAAAGTTTTACCATTTAATTCTGAATTTACACTTCTAAGTGTTATCCAATTACTTAAAATTTTTTTCTGTACTGGAAGGTCCTTGAAACACTTGTAGCATTTCAATCACTAATGTTAGAAATCTAAAATCAATCAAGACAATTTGCCAGAGGAAATCAAGAACTACAGTATATCTATACTCACAAACATTGCATATTCAGTTGTTTAATGACAAATACTTTAAAGCAAAAAGTAGATCATAATGCATGATTTCAATTCCATAAACATCACAATGTACTGTTAAAACTTGTCTTTGAAAAATCATGAGGAAGTGAGAAATGAAATGACCACAGGTATCACAGGGAGTACTTGTCATGTGAGCTTTCATCTTTGAAATTTCAATACTCTTTTGCTTTAGAGAGTATATTTATCCTTTTTCAGCTTGTATCCTTATACTTATGGCTTTCTGGTTTCTTATGTCTTAATGTAAATTCCTTAAAAAGTCAAAACAATAAATAAATATGTCTTTTATTGGATTGTGCCCTTGTGTAATTTGCTAACTTCTATGAGCCTAGATTTATTTAATCGGTAAAACTGTTTTAGGAAAATATAACTATTTTAAGGATTAAATAACCACGAATTATTTATCACAAAGATTAACAAGTAGCAAAATGCTAAATAAATAACAACAGTTTGAAAACTTAAAAGATTACTTGGAGTATAAATGTATTTAAGACCTTAGTTTTCAGTAACTCTAATAGTTTCAATTCAAATTTGAGTAGATGTTGCTTTAAGGAGAATTGCTTAGTCAAGAAATACTCCACAAATAATATATATGATCTGGGCCAGCAGAATAATTCACTGAGTTTAGAAAAAATGAATTAAAATATTAGTCAAAACTATTGACTGAAGATTAAGTATGAATGGAAGAGGCACCATCTTGACTTATAAAGTAATTTCATTTCAGATCTTGAAAGATGGATTATAGGTTTTGAGTGTTTGTGTTCTAGTTTTATTACTGCTTTATGATAAAGCAGATAGCATAATAATAATAATACTCATAATCATAATAATTTCTGATAAAAAAACCTTACAGTTTACCGTCTCTCTTTGGAGGATGATAAGGAAGGAGATCAAGGGGTTAGGGGTACTGAAAAGCAGAGATGGAGGCAGAGAACACTGAGGAATGCTGCTTACTGGTTGGCTTGTTTTTCATGGCTTGGTTGGTTTTCTTTCCCATACAACCTAGAGTGAACTTCCCAGGGGTGTTGCTACCCACAGTGTGCTGGGCCTTCCAGTTTAAACCATTAATCAAAAAATTTCCAATAAACATTCCTGGTCAGTAGACTAACGAGATGAGCCAATGATGATTTGAGCTTCTATCATGAAGACAACAAGATACAATTGTTCCAAGATATATATGTCTGTGTTCACCCATTTTTGCTATTGTTTCTGGAAAAGGAGTGTGTGTATGTGTGTGTATCTGTTTTGCAATCAAAATGAGGGGGGTGTAGGTCAAGTCTAAGCTTTTTTTTTCCATCTTATTTTGGTTAGTGTTCAGTCTCTGTAAGCTTTGAGGGGCCTAGGCTAGTTGGTTCTGTTGAACAACTTCCTCCTCCTCCTCCTCCTCCTCCTCCTCCTCCTCCTCCTCCTCCTCCTCCTCCTTCTTCTTCTTCTTTTATCTTTTTGAGACAAGATTTCTCTGTGTAGCCCTGGCTGTCCTGGAACTCACTATGTAGACCAGGCTGTCTCCAACCTCACAGAGTTCCACCTGCCTTTTCCTCCCTAGTGCTGGGATTGAAGGGGTGTACCACCACCACCCAGCTGTAAAGAATGTCTTATACAGCTATTTGTTTGCATTTCCAGAATTTAACCCACAGATGAACATACTGAATGCACATACTGTCTTCTAAGTCAGTATTTTAAACTGATTTCCATCTTTTAAGAGGACAGGTTGTATGTTCTGTACAATGTCACATTTAGGTTTGTCTGATGTCTCTTTTCAATTACCTTTATTGTGGTGACTATCATGCTCTCCCTCCAAGTATCTTATTGTACATGGATACTATTCACCCCTAAGCTTTTGGTGATAGTAGAGTTATTGCCTTTATTCAGTGTAATCCATGTTTTTCAGTATGGCAGAAAGTTTTTTTTTTTCTTTTAAAATAAATAAGGAACTTGTGGAAAGATTACCTTTAAATGATATAATTACTCTTTTTCTGGTTAATATGTTAACATGATGATTCCTAGATATCTCTTTCATGTTATGCTTGGCTAGTTATTTGGAGTTTTACTATATGACTGGCTTTATTTTTCATTATTTAGAATTCTAAATTATTTAGAATCATGTTCAGATTTATAGCAACAAATTATCATGGCATATTATTTTATCCCATGACTTACATCTCATTTCTTTTTTTATTATTTACTTTGATGCTTAAATATCCTCAATATGATAAAAGTGAATCTCATCAACATGACTTTTTTAGAAATCAGGTCTTTACAATTTTTTGACCTCCCCAAGGCAATGTCACAAGATTTTTCTTTTTGTATTGTTCTTTACTATTTAAAGTAATACTAATCACTTGTCCACCCCATGATGGCTTGTCCAAGGGGAAATGAAATTTATAATTGCTAACTTTTTGTCCATTTTTTTTAATTTTAATCTCTCTCTTACACCTTCTCCTATCCTTATTTGTTTATCTCTGTCACTACCTCCTTCCCTGCTTACATCCCTTTCACTTTATTCTCCTCTCCATCATCACATAGGTATATATTAGAGATATACTAGGAATACACACACACACACATACACATACATGTACACACAGACATCCAAGTACATTCATTCCCAATTCTGAATTTATTATTAAATTGTATAAACTAGCTTTTCCTTTTCCAATTTTGAAACTCTCTTCCATAGCAGTTAGAAACAATTATTACTTTTCTTCCAAAGAATAGATTATATTTTGTCTTTTTTTTTTTTCCAGAGCTGAGGACTGAACCCAGGGCCTTGCTATTGCTAGGCAAGCGCTCTACCACTGAACTCTAAGCCATAACTCTCATAATTATGGCCTATTTATTTCTGTTGTTTTGTATTGTATTTATTGTTATAAGAGAAACAACCATTTGTTGGACTGAAAGGGGGAGCTGTTGGGGAGGGGAAGATATACCTTAAAGTTAAAAAAGGGGGGAAAGAGGATGGGGGTTGAGGGGGAAGAGGGTGGGAGGCCGGGACTGGAGGGGGGAGTAGGGAGGGGATTGTGATTGAGATGCAACTTGAAGAACTAAAAAATAAATTAAAAAAAGAATAGGAATAATGTTCTTTTATGCTTTATGCAGTCATCTTTCCATGTGTTAAAATTACAAAGTAAGAGCAATGCAGCAGTAGATGACATGGAACTCGGAAGTTAACACAGATTTTTTACATTGTAGTTTTATATATTGATATAATGGATGCTAAGCATTGTCATTCTCTATTTTCATCCCATCCCTCATTACTGAATATGTTTTCAATAAGTACTCTTCCTACTTTCATGTCTATTACTGTGAATGATCCAATGGGTTAGTTACATGAACAAGAAAAAACAATTAGTGCCTATAATACTGAATGAAACTGCAATTTAACTATCAATTGCATTTATTAATAAGTATAAACTGTAAGATTAGGCTGGTGGAGCAGCTAGCAGGCTGGTATCAGGCTGGCCGTCCTGACCCACCTTAATTGGTGGCATAACTTGTCCAGGAGAAAAAGCCCTGAACAATGGGTGGACTTCACTGCCTGCAACCTAAACTCTGTTAACTAATATCTTCATTAATAACTATAAGTTATTATATTAGGCCAGCAGAGCAGTCAGTGGCCTGATGGGAGATAGGCAGGCCTGACTTGCCTTAGAAGCCTGTATGCCTGGAGGGATGGCCTAGGGGTCCGGTCTGGAGGCAAAGCTGACAGGGTAGCTGCCAGATATTTAATAACTATAAACTATTATATTAGACCAGCAGAATTGCCAGTGGCCTGGAGGAACAGCCACTGGAGTTTGGCAGAAGGCTGATGGGCTTGGATTACTTTGACTGGTGGCCTATAGGCTGCCAAGACCCTTTCCTCAATAATTAAATACACCAAAACCTTTTAATGTTTCAACACTTAGCCCTTAGCTTGGCAGACTCTCAACTAGCTAATCTAAGTTAACCAGTACCACTTAATCCTAAACAGCCATGTGGTCTATTTTTACCTTCCAGAGCTCTCAAACACATCTGTCTGCTTCCATGTCTCCTGGCAGAAAGAGCAATTCCTCTGTGTAAAATGCAGGGTTCCTGTTTCTGTCTCAGGAAGTTCACCTTCTTATACTCTTTCTGGCCGCTAATTGGGCATCGGTGACTTTTATTAACCAATCATGAGAATGCCTTATAAGGGGTGGTAACCAGATCTCAACATTGAAATCAGTCTATCAGAAGCAATGTATTAGACTTTCCTCCAACAACTGAAGAAAATGACTCTCCCTCGCCAACAACCATAAAATGGCAATATTCCCTCTAGGAAGGGTGAGACTTCATGGGACTCTATCCCATCCATGATGAAATAATGGTGATTCCAGTCTACGGGTATTATGCATAACATTCTGGCTACAGTGATTTCTTGAGTATAATGCCTGTGTAATGCAAAGAAAAGATGCCCTTAATGTAATTTTACTGTTGCCCAGAATTATGACATGTGCTTATTGGGTGTATGTATAATATGTTGGAAAAAAATGTCTAGTCAAGTCATTTGCTCAGCTCCAAAAGGCTTCCTTGCTGCTCATATTTGTAAATCCCTTAGATATTCTGTTTATTTATGTCTTGTCAGTTATATGATTTACACATATTTTCTATTCTTTCCATCACCTTTTGACTCTTTTGATAATGTCTTTTGCCAACTTTTAATTTAAAACTTTAACATTACAAGGGCAATTCACATTTCCTGGCACAAAAAAAAAAAAAAAAGAAAGAATGTGCAAGTACCCATGTTCCTACTTTGTACAAATAATAGACATGTAACTATACACATTTTTCATCCATCGTTAAGAGTTAAATGTAAATAACAGTCCCAGATATATGACACTTATAAAAGCAGCACTCTAATTTCAAAATCAGCTGCATCATATCTTCCTGTCTTTGTTCCATGCTTTCTCACACTAGCCAATCCACAAGTATTTAGACTCAGATGTGAAAACAGGTACAGACATTTCTAAGTTATCACTGGTGGGTCTCCAGACAAAGAAAAGCTACAGAAATGACTAATAATTAAATAAATCCTCTCTCACACACACATCACAAAACAATCCCTCCTTTGTCCCATTCTATTAATTCTGCAAAAAGCCTAATTTCACCAGGTCACATTGAGATATGTGAGTGGATGAGAGTTAACACTATCCACAAAAATTTCACTCCATCTACATGCAATTTTTATAGCCACAAAGATATCCCACACACCCCTCCAATTTTGAACTATATGAGAAAACTTCTAGTTTCTTCAAGGGGTACAACTCAGACCCTCTCTTATTCATGCAGACCACAGGGAGGTCACAGGGGCAAACTAGAAGAAATGAGAACCCTTAACTTGGATGTCGTCTTATTGTTACAGGGAGGTAGAAGTCAGTTCTGGTGGAGTTTTTCCCAACTTCCTTCTCTTTCTGCTAGCCATTGCAATCCTTATTTTCTTTGTCCCTCTTTCAAAGGCTCTAACTTCCCCCAAAAGGATATAAATTAGAGAAAAGTTTAATGATAGATACTCACAGAAAACTTCCAGGTTCAAGGATGACGCTTAACTAACAGGGAAAGAAAAAGAAAAAGTCTGTGTTGTGCTATTAACATCCTATGCATGTCAATAGCAAATGGACTAACCACAGAATGAAGTATGAACTCCTAAGACTAATAGCAAATCAAGAAATGCTACCAATAAACCCAGTTATGAGTACATTCTCATTCTTAATGGACATGAAATTTTCTTATGCTATATTAGGACAAAATTGCTAATCATCTCTCCTATGACATATTAGACCCTGTCATGTTGATAATCAATATTGGTCATCACAGCACTATCCCTTGTCAATATGATAAAAAAACATGTTACTTGTAAGCCATAACTTTCTACCTTTCATCTTTGGATTCTCAGGGCTCTAAATAATACAAAATGTATTCAGTTCAGAAAGTTCTTACCATCTTTTACTAGAGTAACACTGTTTAAAGTATAAAGTCACTTCTAATACTCAAAGCAATCTCTACTGTGACCCACCACCCCATGTCATTAAAAAAAATACAGAATTCAATCATACAAAAACACTGAGTAAACACTCCTATTCCAAAAGGGAATCATATCCTGGATACAGCCAGAAAAAAAAAAAAGAGCCATATAGAGCAGAGTAAAATTTACCACTAAAACTGCATATCTAGTCCTTTTTTCTGTCTTTAATGTAAACAAGCACAGTCATAAATCTATTCCATAATCCTGGTGCTGCTACCACCTATGGATTTTGGCATATTTTGTTATATGACTATTACATTTTAGACTCTACTTATTTTCTTACTTTCTTTTGATATCTTCTTTGATCCTGTGATAGTTTATCACTCAACTTTCTTTCTGCTTGTTATTCAGTCCAGGATTCCAACTCATATAATGGACCTTTCTTATCAAGTCTATATAATTCCACACTGCCATGCTTGAAGTATTACTTAATCTAGATAATCTATCACAGATGAGCCTGGACACTTGGGTTCTAAGAGATTGTGTGTCCTGTAATAGTGACAAAAAAACTAACATATGATGCTTGAATATATTTTCATTTATTAGAATCACTTTGATTATATTAACATACTGTCTTATTTACCACATTTTAAATTAATTAATTATTTACCTTACATCCTGATCAAGCTTTGCCTCCCTTCTTCTATCTCTGTACCTCTCTCTCTCACTTCTCCTCTCTCACCCATCCACCCCTCCACACTTTCTCCTCTGAAAAGGGGACGCCTCCTATGGATATCGACTAGATTTGGCCTATCAAGTTGAAGGAAGACTAGGCATCTTGTACTATTGAGGCTAGATGAGGCATCCCAGTTAGGGAAACAGAAACAAAGGCAAGCAATGGAATCAGAATCAGCCCCTATTCCAACTGTTAGGATCCCACATGAAGACGAAGCTGGAGCTGATGCGTACTGTTATGTATATAAAGTGAGCGTAGGTCCATCTCAAGCATGCTCTCTAGTTGTCACTTCAATCTTTGTAAATTCCTATGTTCCCAGGCTAGTTGATTCTGTAGGTTTTCTTTTGATGTGAAGGAACCAACTCCTCTATTTCTTTCAATTCTTCTTCCTCCTCTTCCACAAGATTCCACAAGCTCCACTTAATAATTGGCTGTGAGTCTCTGCATCAGTTTCCATGAGTTGCTGGGTAAAGCCTCTTTGATGAAAGTTATGCTAGACTCCTATCTGCAAGTATAGTGGAATATCAGAATATCATTAGGAGTACCAGGGGTGGGCTTCTTTGATGGCATATGTCTCATGCTGAGCCACTCATTGGTTGGCCATTCCCTAATTTCAACTCAATCTTTTACCCTTACACATCTTGTAGCCAAGACAAACTGTGAGTCTAAAGTTTTGCTTTTTCAGGATATGTAAAGAATAATGTTGGTATTTTGATGGGAACTGCATTGAAGCTATATATTACTTTCAATAATATGGCCATTTATATACTATGCTATTTCTACTTATCTATGAGCAAGGGAGATTTTTCCATCTTCTGATATCTTCTTCTACTTTCTTCTTCAGAAACTTGAAGTTCCTGCCATACATGTCTTTCATTTTCTTGGTTAGAGTTACACCAAGATATTTTATAATATTTGTGGTTATTGTGTGTTGTGTTCCTACTTTCTTTCTCAGAAGTTTATTTCTTGTATAGAGGAATGCTACTGATTTCTTGAGTTAATTTTGCATATAGCCACCTTGCTGAAGGTGTTTATCAACTGTAGGAGTTCTTTGGAATAACTTTTGAGGTCACTTATGTATACTATTCTTTTATTTGCAAATAGCTGTACATTGACTTCCTCCTTTCCAATTTGTATCCCCTTGATCCCCTTTAGTTGTCTCATTGCTTTAGCTAAAACTTCAAGTACTGTAGTGAATAGATACAAAGAGAGTTGACAGCCTTTTCTTGTCCCTGATTTTAGTGGAATGGCTTTAAGTTTTTTCTCCATCTAATTTGATATTGGCTGCCTCTTGTTTATATTGCCTTTATTGTGTTTAGGTCTGCATCTTTTATCTATCCCAATGTCTCCAAGACTTTTTTTTAAAACATTAATTTATTACTTCAAGTTACGTTTCCATTATTGACCCCTCCCTCTACCCTCTCCTGGCCCCACTCTTCCACTCTCTATCCCCTCTTCTAACCAACACATCCCTCCAGTGTGGGGTGCCTCCATGTATCAGCCCCCTCAGTTTGTTAGTCACATGAGGTCTAAGAGCTTCCTCTTGCACAGGCAGAGACAGTTCTGGCAGTTCCACTAGCGTGGAGTGTCCCAGTAACAGGTAACCAAGCCCATGTTCCTATTCTTTTGGTTCTATTGATTGTAGAATTATTATCCTGTACTATATGGATAAAATACAGTTATAAGTGAATATATGCCATGTGAATCTTCTGAGTTATCACACTCAGGATGAGATTTTCTAGTTCTATCCATTTGGTTGCAAATTGTATGGTTTCCCTTGTTTCTGATAGCTGAGTAGTATTCCATTGTGTAAATGTACCAGTTTTTTTTTTTTTATCCTCTCTTTGGTTGAAGGACATCTGAGTTGTTTCCAGTTTTTAGTTATTACAAATAAAGCTGCTATGAACATAGTTGAGGAGATGTCCTTATGGATTGGTGAGGAATCTTTTGGATATATGCCCAAGAAAAGTATGGCTGGGTCTTGAGGTAGAGCTATTCCAAGGTTAATAAGAAACTGCCAGACTGATTTCCATAGTGGTTGTACAAGTTTGCACTCCCACCAGCAATGTGGGAGTGTTCACTTTCTCCACAACCTCACCAGCATATGCTGTCTTTTCAGTTTTTGAACTTAGCCATTCTGACAGGTGAGAGATGGAATCTCAGAGTCATCTTGAGTTTCATTTCTGTGACAATTAAGGATGTTGAGCATTTTTTCAAGTGATTCTCAGCCATTCTACATTCATCTTTTGTGAATTCTCAGTTTAGCTCTGTGCCCCATTTTTTAATTAGGTTACTTGATTTGTTGGTTTTTAATTTCTTGAGTTCTTTATAAATTTTCAATATTAGCTTTCTGTCAGATGTGAGGTTGGTAAAGATCTTTTCCCAGTCTGTAGGTTGCTGTTTTGTTCTAATGACAGTGTCCTTTGTCTTACAGAAGCTTTCCAGTTACATGACATCCCATTTATTGATTGTCGGTCTTAGAGCCTGAGCTATTGGTGTTCTGTTCAGGAAGTTGTCTCCTGTGCCAATGCATTCAAGGCTTTTCCCATACTTTTCAAACTCTTCCACAAAATAGAATCAGAATGAACTCTACCAAACTCAGTTTATGAAGCCAAAGTTATCCTGATACCTAAACCACACAAAGACCCAACAAAGAGAGAGAGAATTTCATACCAATTCTGCTCATGAACATAGATGCTAAAATACTCAATAAAATGCTTGCAACCAAATCTAAGAACACATCAAAAGTATCATGCACTATGATCTAGTAGGCTTCATCCCAGGAATGCATGTGTGGTACAACATTACAAAATCCATTAACATATTTCATCATATAAAAAAGCTAAAAGAAAAAAACCATATGAACATATCATTAGATGCTGAAAAAGCATTTGACAAAATCCAACACCCCTTCATGTTAAATGTCTTGGAGACAACTTGCATACAAGGTTCATACCTAGAAATAATAGTCAATATACAACAAACCAGTAGCCAACATCAAATTAAATGGAGAGAAAATGAAAGCATTTCCCCCCAAATCAGGGACAAGGCAAGAATGCCCAACATAGTACTTGAAGTTCTAGCCAGAGCAATAAGACACCTAAAGGAGATCAAGGGTGTGCAAATAGGAAAGGAAGAAGTCAAATTATCACTATTCACAAAAAATATGATAGTATACATAAGTGACTCCAAGACTTTTATCATGAAGGAGTCTTAAATTTCATCAAAGGCTTTCTCAGCATCTACTGAGATAATCATGGAGCTTTTTCTTTCAGTTTGTTTATATTGTGCTTTATAGTGATGGATTTTTGTATGTTGACTCATCCCTGTATTCACTGAATACAGCCTACTTGATCATTATGAATAAAGATGTTGATATGTTCTTGGATTCAATTTGTGAGTATTTTATTGAATATTTTTGCATCGATGTTCATAAAGAAAATTGGTCTAAAATCCTCATTCTCATTTGAGTCTTTGTGTGGATTAGGTATCAAGGTAATTGTGGGCTATGAAATTAATTGACCAATGCTCTTTCTGTGTCTATTTTGTGGAATAATTTGAAGAGTATTGGTATTAGCTCTTCTTTGAAAGTCTGGTAGAATTCTGCACTAAAACCACCTGGCCCTGGACTTTTTTTTTTTTTAATTGTGATATTTTAGTGACTACAGTTCTTTCCTTAGGTAGAGGTATTTGTTGTGCTGGTGTCATATTTTCCCAGTGGGTATGACTTAAGGAGACTTGGCAGGCAAGTGCTTGTGGTAGCGTCTTATCTAGTGTCTGCTTGCCACAATTTGGAGTCAGAATTCTGCTTATGTTTTACTTGGGATCCAGTATATGGCATTAGTTGATTCCTTTCCCTCAGCTGCTTTCAAAATTTTTTATTTCTTTAGCACTTGTGAGTTTGATACTAATATATTTCAGGGTGTCATTAGACTACTCCACTTTGACTTCCTTAAACTGACATGGCATGGATTACTTGTCATCACAGTTGGTAAAATTGATTAAGTGGCTCTTCCAATAATATCATTCATCCTTTCTTTTTTGTTTATTTATTACTGCAAGTCACATCTCCATCACAGTGCCCTCTTTTCACCCCACCCAATTCCACCCTCCCACCCTCTCCTCTCTCTCCCACCCATTCCACTCCTTTGATGTGGAGTGTCACTACATATCAGCTCATCTCGATTCAACAGTCATATGAGGGCTAAAAGCTTCCTCTTGCACTTTGGGCCTATATGGTAGCACACCTAGGGCAAATTGTCCCATTAATAGGTAACAAAGTCTATGTTCCTGATCTTTTTGGTGTGTTGGTTGTAGGATAGTTATCTGGTACTATATGGCTAAACTTCAGTTATTACTGAGTAGATGCCATGTGCATCTTTCTGAGTTGTAGAAACTCTCTCAGGATGACCTTTTCTAGTTCCATATATTTGGCTGCTAATTGCATGATTTCCTTGATTCTGATAGTTGAGTAATATTCCATTGTGTAAATGTACCACAATTTTTTTATCCATTTGTCAGTTGAAGAACATCTGGGTTGCTTCCAGTTTCTAGCTATTACAAATAAGACTGGTATAAACATAGATGAGGTAACTTCCTTGTGATTTGGTGAGGAATCATTTGGGTGGATACCCAGAAGTGGTATGGCTGGATCTTGAGGTATGGCTATTCCAACTTTTCAAAGTTATCGCCAGACTGATTTCCATCGTGGTTGTACAAGTTTGCACTCCCACCAGCAATGGAGGAGCGTTTCCCTTTCTTCATAATCTCGCCAGCATGTGCTGTCATTTGAGTTTTTGATTGCAGCCATTCTGACTGGCGTGAGATGGAATCTTAGATTTGTCTTGAGTTGCATTTCTCTGATGATTTAGGATGTGGAATATTTCTTTGAATGTCTCACTGCCATTAGAGATTTCTCTGTGCTAATTCTTGGTTTAGTTCTGTTTCCCATTTTTGGTTAGATTATTTGGTTTCTGGTGTTTAATTTGAGTTATTTATAAATTATGGATATTAGCCCTCTCACTGAAGAGGGGTTGGTAAAGATATTTTCCAAATCTATGGGTTGCTGTTTTGTTCAGATGACACTGTCCTTTCCCTTACAGAAGCTTTTCAGTTTCATGAGGTCCCATTTATTGATTGTTGGTCTTAGACCATGACATATTGTTGTTATGTTCAGGAAGTTGTCACCTGTGCCAGTGAATTCGAGGGTTTTCACCACTTTCTCTTCTATTAGATTTAGTGTGTTGGCTTTAGATTAAGGTCTTTGATCCATTGGACTTAAGTTTTGTACAAGGTGATAAGTATGGATCTAATTTAATTCTTTTACATGTCAACATTCAGTTAGACCAGCACCATTTGTTGAAGATGCTGTCCTTTTTTCCATTGTATGGTTTTGGCTTCTTTGTCAAAAATTAAGTGACCATAGGTGTGTGGGTTCATTTCTGGGTCTTCAGTTCGATTTCATTGATCCACTGGTCTATTTCTAAACCAATACCATGCTGTTTTTATTACTATTGCTCTGTAATATAGTTTGAAATCTGGGATCATGATACCTCCAGATGTTTTTTCATTGTACAGGATTGATTTATTCTGGATTTTTTTGTTATTCAATATGAAGTTGAGTTTTTTTTCAGGTCTAAAAAGAATTGTATTGGTATTTTGATGAAATTGCATTGATATGCATATTGCTTTTGGCAGTATGGCCATTTTTATTATTTTGATCCTACCTTTCCTAAGCATGAGAGATCTTTCCATCTTCTGGTGTCCTCTTCAATTTCTTACTTCAAGGATTTGAAGTTCTTCTCATACAGGTCTTTCACTTGCTTTGTTAGAGTTAACCCAAGGTATTTTATATTGTTTGTGGCTATTGTGAAAGTTGTTGTGTCCCTACTTTCTTTCTCAGCCCATTTCTCATTTGTATAAAGAAGGGTTTCTGATTTTGTTTAAATTAAAATTGTATCCAGTCAACTTACTGAAGATATTTATCAGTTGTAGGAGTTCTTTGGTGGAATTTTTGGGGTTGCTTATGTATACTATCATATCATCTGCAAATAGTGATAATTTGATTTCTTCATTTCAAATTTGTATACACTTGATCACCTGTAGTTGCCTTACTGCTCTAGAAAGAACTTCAGGTACTATGTTGAAGATATGATAAAAGTGGGCCTCCTTGTCTCATCTCCAAGTTTAGAGGAAATGGTCTAAGTTTATCTCCATTTAATTTGATGTTGGCTACTGGTTTGCTGTATATCGCCTTTATTATTTCTAAATATGGTTCTTGTATGCCCGTTCTCTCCACAAATTTTAGCGTGAAGGGGTGTTGGATTTTGTCAGTTCCTTCTGCAGCATCTAGAGAGATGATCATGTGTTTTTTTTTTCTTTAAGCTTGTTTATATGGTGAATTATGTTGATGGATTTTCATATGTTGAACTATTCCTGAATTCCTGGGATGAAGCCTACTTAATCATGGTGTTTGATACTTTTGATTTGTTCTTGGATTTGGTTTGCAAGTAATATATTAAGTATTTTTGCATCTATGTTCATGAGGAAAATTGGTCTGAAGTTCTCTTTCTTTGTTGGGTCTTTGTGTGGTCTAGGAATCAGGGTGACTGTGGCCTCATACAATGAGTTTGACAGTGTTCCTTCTGAATCTATTTTTGTGGAAGAATTTAAAGAATATTGGTATGGAATCTTCTTTGAAGGTCTGGTAGAATTCTGTGCTGAATCCATCTGGCACTGGGCTTTTTTTTTGGTTGGGAGAGCTTTAATTACTATTTCTTTTTCCTTATGGGTTATAGGACTGTTAATCTGTTAACCTGTTCTTCAGTCAACTTTGGTAGGTGACTCTATCAAGAATGCTGTCCATTTCACTTAGGGTTTTTAATTTAGTGGAGTACAGATTTTTCAAGTAGGACCTAAAGATTCTCTAGATTGTTTCAATGTCTCTTGTTATTTCTCCCTTTTCATTTCTGATTTTGTTTATTTGGGTTTTTTCCCTCTGCTTTTTATTTAGTTTGGCTAAGGGTTTGATTTTCTCAGATAACCAATTCTTGGTGTTGCTAATTCTTTTTATTGTTCTTTTTGTTTCTAAGTTGTTAACTTCAGCCATAAATTTGATGATTTCCTGCCTTCCACTCCTCTTGAGAGTGTTTGCTTCTTTTTTTCCAGTTCTTCACTTCTGCTGTTAATTTGGTAATATGAGCTGTCACAATTTTCATTTTGAAGGCACTTAGTGCTTTGAACTTTCCTCGTAGCATGCCTTTCATTTTGTCCCATAGGTTTGGGTATGTTGTGCCTTCATTTTCATTGGATTTTAAGAATTCTTTGATTTCTTTCTTTATTTCTTCCCTGACATAGTAGTCATTCAGTAGAGAGTTGTTAAGTTTCATGAATGTGTAGGCTTTCTGTTATTTCTGTTGTTGATGAAGTCGTTTTATTCCATAGTGGTCTGATAAGATGCAAGGAGTTATTCCAATCCTCTTGTATTTGTTGAGGCTTGCTTTGTGTCTGACTATATGGTCAATTTTGGAGAAGGTTCTGTCCAGTGCTGAAAAGAAGATGTATTCTTTTGTGTTTGGGTGAAACATTCTGTAGATATCTATTAGGTCCATTTGGTTCATGACCTATGTTAGACTCATTATTTCTCTGTTTTGTTTCAGTCTCAAAGACCTGTCCTTGTTGGGAGTGCGGTGTTGAACTCTCCCACTACTATTGTATAGGGATCAACTTGTGGTTTAAGCTTTAGAAGAGTTTCCTTTACAAATGTGGGTGCCCTTGTATTTGGGGCACAGATATTCAGTATTGTGATATCATCCTGATGAATTTTCCCTTAATGAGTATGTAATGCCCTTCACTATCTTTGTTTGACTAACTTCAGTTGAAAGTCTATTTTATTTGATATTAGGATGGGTATTCCAGCTTGCATCCTTGGCCCATTTGCTTGGAAAACGTTTTTCCAGCCCTTTATTCTGAGGTACTATCTATCTTCATTAGTGAGATATGTTTCTTATATACAGAAAAAAATGATGGGTCTTTTTTTATGGATCCATTCTGTAAGCCTGTGTCTTTTTATTAGGGAGTTGAGTCCATTGATGTTGATGGATATTAATGACCAAAGGACGTTATCTCCTGTTATTATGATGTAGGTGTTGGTTGTGTGTTTCTTTTGGTTTAGCTACAGTGGAGTTTTTTGCTTCCTCTGTTTTCTTGGGTGTAGTTATCTCTCTGGGTTGGAATTTTCCTTCTAGGATCTTCTGTAGGGCTGGATTTGTGGGTAAGTACTGTTTAAATTTGGTTTTGTCATAGATTTTTGTTTTCTTCATCTGTGTTGACAGAGAATTTTACTGGATATACTAGTCTGGGCAGGCACCTATGTTCTCTTAGGGTTTGTAGGACATCTGCCTGGGACCTTCTGGCTTTTAAAGATTCTGAGGAGAAGTCAGGTGTAATTCTTATGGGTCTGCCATTATATGTTGTGGCGAGCCACAACCCTAAGATGGCGCCTGGCTTATTGCCAGAAAGCTCAAGCTTAGCTGTAAACAAGCCTTAGTTGGTAGCAGCTGCCTAGCCCAGTGTGCTTCCTCCTTTTGTGAGCCTATCTTGGATCGCTAGGTGGCATGATCTTGATTGGGCTTGAGTAGGCATATAAGGGCTTGGGGGAGGAGAAGCAGGTACACAAGCAGAGAAGCAGAGACACAAGCAAAGGCATTCGGAAGACTGTTTTCAAGGGACCTGAATAAACTGCTTGAGAAGAGCTTTTGCGAGTTGCATCGTTCTTGCTGGTCTAGGTCGACGCGACAATATGTTACTTGAACTTTGTCTCTTACAGCTTTAATATTCTTTCTTTGTTCTGTACATTTGGAGTTTCAATTATTATGTGGCAAGGGGAATTTGTTTTCTGCTCTAATCTATTTGGTGTTCTATATGCCTCTTGGAATTTTACCAGCATCTCTTTCTTTATGTTTGGAAAGTTTTCTTGTATGATTTTGTTGAAGATGTTTTCTGGACCCTGGAATCAGGAGTCTTCTCTTTCCTCTAGGCCTATAATTCTTAGGTTCCTTCTTTTCATTGAGTCCTTGATTTCTTGGATGTTGTGAGAATGTTTTTAGATTTCTCAATATTGCTTGTCTTGTTTCTTTCCTGTTCTTGTTGGCCTGTGTTAACTTGGATGTCTCTAATGGTATTCTCCATTGCTTTTCTTTGTAAAATTGAGGATTCTTTAATTCTTCCAGGGATTTAATTTCTTCTTGTAAGGACTCCATCATTTTCCTAAGTATAGATTTGTCATCATTTTCATGTATTTCAGCTGTAGTTGGATGTTCATGGCTTGCTGTGTTAACCGCAGTGACTTTTGTTGGAGTCATATTTCCCTGATTTTGTCAGTTTTGTTGTTTTTATAACCATGAGCCATCTGATTGCCCTTAGCTGATTGTTCCTGATGTCTTCTGGACCTGGTACCAAGGTGGAAGCTTTGGTGTAGAGTATGTATAATCTTGGTGGTCTGTAGCTTAACACCAGCTAGTTGTGGTCTTGAGTTGGGGGCTGGGTCTCAGTGGGCACCTGAAGTTCACCCCTTCCCATTGTGTCCTAAGGTACTCAGGTGGGGGATTGGGTTGGATGAGTTATTCTAACCTGCAAGGTCTTGGGTTCTATCAGGTCTTCCTAGTGATGTTGGTGGGGCTCAGAAGACAGTGGATTGTAGGCTAGAGCCGCAGATCTCCTGTCACTTGTATATTTGGTCCGAAGGTCAGGTCTGTAGTTGTGGTCCCCAAAGGTAGCTTCTTCTAGGTGGTACCCAGGGCACTTCTTGTGCCTCTTGGCCCTAAGCAGTAAGCCCTTGTAGCCCGTATCACTCAAGCAGTGCACAAAGGCCAAGAACTTTCTGCTCCCATTTAAGAGCTGTAGATGCTGAAGACAGGATATCCCACTGAGAAGAGGCAAAGTGTACTGGCTCTAATATAAACACCACAACCCGTCTACTGGGCTTGGACATAGTGGAGTTTGGCAGCCTTATAACTTGACCACCCGCCTTTCAGTCTGTTCTGTTCTTACTGTTTCAATGGCACTGTTGGTTCTATTTAGGGTGTTGGAGTGACTGTGTGAATGCTGGGTTCTCAGAGAGCTGGGAGGTACCTCTATCTAGCAGTTGGGGTTGCTTCTCAAGGCCCTGGAGTGATCAGACCTGTGGAACACTGGTGCAAGAACAGCAGTCTTCTGCCCTATCTGGGCACAATGTTTTTCCAAGTGATTGTATATCCAGTAGAGGGAACTGTATGCCCAACACCTTTCTGGGTAAACCCAGATATGCTTGCACCTCCCAGACTGCTGCTCCTCTGGAGATAAATCTTGGTGATCCTGTAGTTCTCCTGTTTGGAATGACGGCATGGAATCTGGGAGCTCCTGAGGCTGGTGAGTATCCCTGTCTAGGGTTAGAAGATACTCATTGGGTATTTGAGTGATGTGTGCCCGCTTCAGCTGCAGGCTCCGTGCCGCGGGCCACTGACCCCTGTTCTGCACAGCCGGCCCCTGCTCCGCACCACTGGGACCTGCTCTGTGCCTCCTGCCCCTGCTCCAGAACACCAGAGAAGGCCTACAGCCTCTACTCCATTCCTCTGGCCTCTGCTCTGGGTCCCAGACCACTGCTCGGGGTTTCATGCCTCTGCTCAGTGCTGCTGTCCTCTGCTTTGGGACCCAGACCTCTGCTCCATGCTGTTGTCCTCTGCTCCAGGCTCCAGGCCATTGCTCTGGGCTACTGGCCTCTGCTCCAGGCCCCGGGCCTCTCCTACGTGCTGCTATTCTCTGCACCGCACCACTGGCTTCTGCCTCCGGTCGCCAGCTTCTGCTCCACAGCTGGTAGGTCTGTTTCCCTGAGTGTCTGAGTCCCACCCAGGGATTTCCACTAGTCCCTGAGTTTGCTGGGTTAAACTCCGTGGGTTTGCGGTTCTCGAGTTGTTGCTCAGCTTGTTTATTTTTCTGCGATGCTGTAGCTATTTTCGCTGTGCTCTAAATGTGTCCTTGCTATCTGCTGCCATCTTGGATTCCCACCTTTATCCTTTTTCTGTCTTCTCTCGTTGATATTTCCACAATACGGACATTTCCGACTTAACAATACCTCTCAGATCAATTTAGTTCCCATTGCTTTTTTAGAAAATACTTTTCTATTTTTCTGCCCCAGATACAATAACTTACACTGTCCTATCTTCAATGTGGATGTATATATCCTATGAACTTAGCGTCAATCTAGAAAAATGTAAGTTGAAGTATATCCTAGCTTTCTTAATAATGTTAAATTGTTGTATTTTTAGAAAATACTCTACATATGTGCAAAATATGAAAAGATTTATTTTATAAAATTTAATATATCAATTTTTAAATTATTATTAGTCTGTGATTAGTCAGAAGTGTTCAAATCCAGCTTTTAGTGAATAAAACTAAATACATGATGTTATACATGCATATGCATAATAATAAAGGCTCCTATAACTTCAAAGATACATTCAAGACAAATAAAATCATGTGATATATCTGAAATGTTCTGCAACTATTGAATAGAATGATGAGTAAATAAAATAAGTCAATTCTCAAAAAATTCCCTTTTTTAACATTTATTTATTAATTCAAGTTAAATCTCGATCACAACCCCTCCTTCCTTCCCTCCCAGTCCCACCCTCCGACCATCTTCCAGCTTCCCCTCCTATCCTTCTCTTTGGTGAGGGGACCCCCACATATCAACCACCCTCAGGTGTTCAGACACATTAGGTCTAAGAACTTCTAAAGTGTCTAACAAGCAACACAGTCTACGACTTAGATGCATTCCCCCCCCCCCCCAATAGCTAAGGAATCTGTATGAAGACTAAATTGCCTATAAATAATCTATACATGTATACTGGGGGCTAGGCCCAGTGCAAGCTTTTTTCTTCTTCTTTTGGTTAGTGTTTCAGTCTCTGTAAGCCTCTAGGGTCCTAGGTTGGTTGGTTCTATACATCTTCATGTGTTGTACTTGTCCCCCCCCCCCCGAGATTCTCTATTCCTCCTCCCATTCTTAAATTGGACTCCCAGAGCTCCACCTAATGGTTGCCTGTGTGTCTCAGCATCTTATTGGTCTACTGCTGGGCAGAATTTCTTGTAGAATAGTTATTTCAGGTTCCTGTTCCTTTGGGTCTGTGGGTTCCAGGATAGTTAACCCAAACTATATGGCTAAAATGCAGTTATAAGGGAATATACATGCCACATGAATCTTTCTGGGTCTGGGTTAGCTACTTATGATGAGCTTTTCTAGTTCCATCCATTTGGTTGCAAATTGCATGAATTCCTTATTTCTGATAGCTGAGTAATATTCCATTGTGAAAATGTACCACAGTTTTTTATACATTCTTCTATTGAGGGACATCTGAGTTGTTTCCAGTTTCTGGCTATTATAAATAAAGCTGCTATTAATATAGTTGAGGTGATGTCCTTGTGGTTTAGTGAAGAAACTTTTGGATATATGCCCAGGAGTGGTATGGCTGGGTCTTGAGGTAGAACTTCTAAGATATCACCAGATTGATTTCCAAATTGGTTGTACAAGTTTGCATTCCCACCAGCAATGGAGGAATGTACCACTTTCTCCACAACCTTGCAAGCATGTGCTGTCATTTGAGTTTTAATCTTAGTCATTCTGATGGGTGTGAGATGAAATCTCCGAATCATCTTGAATTGCATTTCTTTGATATTTAAGGATGTTGAGCATTTCTTCAAGTTTCTCTCAGCAATTAGAAATTTCTCTGATGTGAATTCTCTATTTAGTTTTGTACCCATTTCTTGATTGGATTATTTGGTGTCTTGGTGCTTAATTTTTTTAGTTCTTTGTAAATTTTGGATATTAGCCCTCTGTTAGATACAGACTTGTTGAAGATCATTTCCCAATCTTTAGGATACCATTTTGTTCTACTGACAGTGTCCTTTGCCCTTACAGAATCTTTTCAGTTTCATAAGGTCCCATTTATTGATTGCTGGTATTAATGCATGAACTATTTGTGTTCTGTTCAGGAACTTGCCACCTGTGCCAGTGACTTTTAGAGATTTCATCACTTTCTCTTCTATGACATTTAGTGTTTCTTATCTATAATAGATTATATTTCATGTCTCTCTTTATATTGAGACTACAGAGCCGCATATAATGCAGTATGAATCATGGGATTTGTCTGCTATTTACTTATTCAAGTCTAAACAGAGATATATGTACTAGCATGTGCCAGTCAACTGCATTGTAAGTCTGTATTTTTTAGAAAGAATGGGCATTAGAATAAGACCTATCTTGATCATATATATTCACACATAAATATCCTTTTGTGAAGAATTTTTGAAATATTTTATACATTAAATTATGTAGCAGACAACAATATACAAGCTCATGAACTCATAGATGATAATTACCAAGAAATTTCTCAAAAGTTATGACAAATAAGAAATCTTTAGGAAAGTAATTATGACCTCTTAAAAATTAGTTAAACCATGAAAATTCCAATAGTTCTTTGCTTTCTAAAAGGAATAAACAATCTTATTATTCTTTAGTCTTATAAGTGTGAATCAAGGGGATAATAGAAGATTATTTAAAGTACTAATAGCATGATTCTATAAGCAACAGCCCATTGAGCTATGTAAATCACACAGACATTTTCATATATTAGTACTGAAATGATGACATGGAATACAACATTCCCTCAAAATACAGTAACATATTGTGTATAAAATTTTATAATTTTTAGTAAATAAAAGACAAAACCAGATATAGAGTTGTTCACACATATGTAACTTACACTGTTTTATTCTAAGTTACTATAAGATTATTATAATATGCACTTTGATAACCCTGTTGTTAGCTTGCTTCTTCTATTTTTCTCTTGAATTTCCCCTTTTTATTTATTTTTTTATTTTATATAAGTACTTTATTTTTTTTCTTCAAGTTACATCTCAGTCACAAACCCTTCCCTATTCCCCCTTCCTGTCCCACCCTTCCACCCTCTTCCCCCCCAACAGCTTCCCTTTTCAATCCAACAAATGGTTCTTTCTCTTATAACAGTAAATTCTATAAAAAACAGCAGAATTAAATATGCCACATTTATGAGAGTTAAATGGCCCAGTATACCTTCCCAATGTCCAGTTCATACATATTTGGCCCCTGACTTTAACCTTCTACCTTCTAACCACTTCCATGAGTTTAAAGGTTTATATCTGACTCAACATTCATACTAACTTGCAACACACTTTTAAGAGTATCTTCTTAGATCTATAACACCCTCTTGATTCCTAAACAACTCAAAATTTAACTATGAGACTCTAGCTGTCTATTCTTCAACCACCTCAGAGACCTGAGAGGGATAAATATATCTGATTATATAGGAAGTGCAGGGCCTGCAGCTTCCAATACTAAGAAATGACAAACCAGTGACTACCTGGACAGTTCCCATTTTCTCTCCATACATTCCAGCATCAGTCTTCAGCCTTTTGGTCCTGTTTCTCTGACAGACATTTATTGTAGAGCAGGGATTGTGAAGGACTAACCTACCCTGTCTTGGCAGAGCTAGGCTGTCGACTTCCCTGCTACCAAGTTTTGTCCTTTTTGGACAGCAGTCTGTCTGCAGTTGAAGCAAGGAGTTTTTACATGCCAAGAGATAGGCTTGCCACTAATTCAACCATCTCACACTGGAGATTCTTCGATGCTTATCTTCTACTTGGAGTAGAATAGGGGGTGCTGTCAGTAGCTGATATGTCACAATATCAAAAAAAAAATCTTAATTTAAGACCACATCTTTGAATGTGGTATTGGGCCACATAGGCATTGATCTTTGTATATTGATACAAAATTAAGAGTATATTTTGCCACATTTGAGTAGATCTTTGTATATTGATACAAAATTAAAGGTAACGCTTCCTAATGGTATCATACCTAGAGATACTTAAAAATGAAATGTGAAGCTCTGGCCTCTTGATACCAATCGTCTTAAACTGCTTAGGATAGTTAAGAAAAACAAACTCCTAGTCATGCATGCATGTCACCTTGTTAGCTACTATGACAGTCTATCACAGATATTCTCTAAGCTACTCAGTAATCAAGTTGTTAAGAGATAAGCAACATTTGCTTATCTAAATACAAGAGATAGATAGGGCATCTTCCAAAACCCCAAGAGATCTGCAGAATATGGAATTTCCCCTTTTTAAAAAATTAGATTATTTTCTCATATAAAATATTCTTATTAGGGGGATCCAAGATGGCAGCAGCCCACACAAATGCATTTTGATAGTGGGGAAAACAGCTATAATGCCACAGAGTTATGAGACACTGAACAACAATCTGAATACCATGAACCCACTGGGTTTCACCTAGCAACACAGGTACCAATAAAAGTCCCTGGTCAGGACTCTCCTCCCCTCTGTCTGACACTCAGAAAAAAAACAGATCAGCAGGATCCAAGCAGAAGCAGTGGAACCAGGGAATCAGGAATCGAATCGTCACCAGGAGAGGGACAGGGTAAGAGCCACTCCAATACCAAACGGGCAGCTCTGAACACACAGACAGGGTTACTCACCAGCCTCCTGGGCTCTCAAATTCCACACAGGCTCTCTGATTATTTAGCAAAAGGTTGGCTGAGCTGGAGCTGAGCCGAGCCGTGGGAGCTGAAGGCTCTCTGGGCAGACCCACAGCTATCTGAGCGGCTTCAGCACAGAGGCCAGTGAATCCATACTGGCATTTTGGAAAGCACAGGCATATTTATGCTTCCCCAGAGGAGTGTTAGACATACATACAGGCCCCTCTATTTGATATACGGTCACTGGGAAGAATTCTACAGCTGGACAGAGCAGCAGGTTACCCTGCAGCTCCACTGCAATGTAGCAGAACTTGGAAGATAGTGGCCCTAATAGTCAGTCAGCTCCAGGCTGACATAGGTGGAGCAGGGAAAGTGGCGGAAAGGCAGAGGGCCAGGGTGGAAGGCAGATCTGTTCTCCACGGGGTCCAAACCCTGGGCAGATAGATTGTGGGGTTTGTATCAGACTCTTTTGTTAGTGTTGGCCCTTCTGGCAGGAAGACAGATCTTCAGCATATATATTTCCACTCCTGGAAGAGTGAGGTTTTGGCTTGGGGGACTCTGCTGTACACCCTCCCTGTCAGAATCTGGATCCTTTCCATATTTAAAAGATATGACTGATTACCAGCTGGCAGACCCAACCTCCAAACTTGAGACCTCCAGAGTTCACAGCATCTGTGCCTGGGCACACAGGACCATAACAGCAGAGCCAACACATCCTGAGTACCCAGTGTGAAACATAGAGAGCTCCGACTTGTGAGCAGTGAAACAATTCCAGGCCATTCCTCATTGCCTGGGAATGGGCTGCACCAGCTCACAGTGTTTCTGTCTATTATATCCACATTGACCCTGAGAACCCCCTGAGAGCAACTGGGGAGGACCACAAACACGGTCCCGACACTATGATGCAGGGGAACTACAACCCCACCCAACAGTCTGTTGCCTGCCAACCTGCACTCTCATCTACATGAAGACCAGTTGGACCCCAGGAACCTACATGAACACACCCCACCACAACCCTTCACCTGAGTTCACTAATTGGGACAAAACAGGAAGGGGTGAGCTCTAGGAGACACTGAGAATCTTCACACTAGGCCCCATCCAACTAGTGGAAAGTTACAGATCACCAAGCGATATAACCGCTACACCAAAGCACCCCACTTGGCACCAAACTCAGAAGGCACCAGGAACATGCAGCTAAGAACAACCAAATGGCTAAAGTTCAACAACAACAAAAAAACAGAAACAAAAAAAGTCAGGGAGATATGACTCCAACAAAATACAACTATGCTAGTACAGCAAGCTCTGACCACTTCAACACAGCTGAAACACATGAAAACAATGACAATTCTACATTCTGGAAAGTGATAGAGTCCTTTCAAGAAGAATTTAAATCTATGAAAGAATTCAGAGTCCACAATTTTACAAGCGAAAGCAACAGAGAATACCTTTACAGAGCTCCAAGCCAAAGTGGCTCAACTTGAACAGGAAAGAGACAAGGCAATGAAAGATTTAAAAGATATGACTGATTACCAGGCAAAGACAGGAAAATTGGAGCAGGAAATGAATAAAATCCTTCAAGATATGAAAATGAAATGGAAGTAATAAAGACAACACAGTCAGAGATAAGAGTGGAAGTGGAAAAGCAAGGGAAGAGAACAGGAACTACAGACATGAGTATCAAAAATAGGATGCAAGAGATGGAAGACAGGATCTCAGGCATGGAAGATTCGATGGAAGAAATCAGTACAACAACGAAAGAAAATGAAAAAGCTAAAAAAGTTCTCACCCATAACATCCAAGAAATCAAAGACACAATGAAAAGACAGAACCTAAAAATTATAAGCCTAGAAGAAAGAGAAGACTCCCAAATCCAAGATCCAGGAAACATCTTCAACAAAATTATAGAAGTAAACATCCCAAACCTAAAGAAAGAGATGTTAATAAAATTCCAAGAGGCTTACAGAACATGAAACGGATTAGTTCAGAAAAGAAACTCCTCTCGCCACATAATAATTAAAACTCCAAATGTACAGAACAAAGAAAGAATACTAAAATCTGTAAGAGAAAAAGGTCAAGTAATAACATATAATGGCAGACCCATCAGAATTATACCTTACTTCTCCTCAGAAAGTTTAAAAGCCAGAAGGGCATGGACAGATGTCCTACAAGCACTGAGAGAATATAAGTGTCCAGCCAGACTACTATACCCAGCAAAACTCTCTAACAACATAGATGAAGAAAACAAGATATTCCATGAGAAAAATCAAATTTAAACAATATCTACCCACAAATACAGCCCTACAGAAGATCCTAGAAGAAAAATTCCAACCCAGAGAAGATAACTACACCCAAGAAAACAGAGAAAAGAGAAAACTCCACGGCATCTAAACCAAAAGAAACACAGAACCACCACCTACACCAAAATAATGGGAAATAGCAACCTCTGGTCACTAATATCTATAAACATCAATGGATTCAACGCTGCAATAAAAAGACACAAGTTACAGATTGGAACCATAAACAAGACCCATCATTTTGCTGCATACAAGAAACTCATTTTAGTAGCAAAGATAGACACCACCTCAGAGTAAAGTCTGGGAAAAGGTTTTCCAAGCAAATGGATCCAGGAAGCAAGCTGGAGTAGCTGTCTTAATATCAAACAAAATTGACTTCCAACTGAAGTTAATCAAAAAAGACAGAGAAGGGCATTACATACTCATTAAAGGAAATATTCATCAAGAGGACATCTCAATATTGAACATCTATGTCCTAAATACAAAGACACCTACATTTGTAAAAGAAACTCATCTAAAACTTAAATCGCACATCGATCCTCACACATTGCTGGTGGGTAACTTCAACACCCCACTAACAACAATTGACAGATCATCAAGACAGAAACCAAACAGAGAAATAATGAGTCTAACAGAGCTCATGAACCAAATGAAACTAACAGATATCTACACAACATTTCACCCAAACACAAAAGAATACACCTTCTTCTCAGTACCGCATGGAACCTTCTCCAAAATCAACCATATACTCGGACACAAAAATAGCCTCAGCAGATACAAGAAATTTGAAATAACCCCTTGAATCTTATCAGACCACCATGGAATAAATCTGGTCTTCAACAACAACAGAAAGTCTACACACACATGGAAATTGAACAACTCTTTACTGGATGACTACTGGGACAGGGAAGGCATAAAGAAGGAAATCAAAGACTTCTTAAAATCCAACGAAAATGTCTTCTTAGATCCAGAACACCCTCTTGATTCCTAAACAACCCAAAATTTAACTATGATACTCTAGCTATCTAGTCTTCAACCACCTCAGAGACCTGAGAGGGATAAATATATCTGATTATATAGGAAGTGCAGGGCCTGCAGCTTCCAAAACTAAGAAATGACATACCAGTGGCTGCCTGGACAGTTCCCATTTTCTCTCCATATATTACAGCATCGATCTTCAGCCGTTTGGCCCCGTTTCTCTGACAGACATTGACTGTAGAGCAGGAATTATGAAGGACTTACTTACCCTGTCTTGGCAGAGCTAGACTGTTGACTTATCTGCTTCCAAGTTTTGTCCTTTTTGGACAGAAGTCTGTCTACAGTTGAAGCAAGGGGTTTTTCTTGCCAAGAGAAAGGCTTACCACCAATTCAATCATCTCCCACTGGAGATTCTTCAATGCTTTTCTTCTACTTGGAGTAGAATAGGGGGTGCTGTCAGGAGCTGATATGTCTCAATATCAAAAAATCTTAAGTTAAGAAAACATCTTTGAATGCCATATTCTGCAGATCTCTTGAGGTTTTTGAAGATGCCCTATCTATCTCATATTTAGATAAGCAAATACTGCTGGTCTCTTAGCAACTTGATTTCTGAGTATCTTAGAAAATAACTGTGATAGACTGTCATAGTAAATAACAAAATGACACATTTTCATGACTATTAGTTTCCATTTCTTAATTATCCTAAACAGTTTATGTCGGTTGGTAGCAAGAGGTCAAAACTTGACATTACATTTTTAAGTATTACAAGAACAATACCTTTAAGAAGCATTACCCTTAATTTTGTATCAATATACAAAGATCAATACCATTGTGGCCATATAAAATCTTAATTTTGTATCAGTATACAAAGATCAATACCAATGTAGCCCTATACAATCTTAATTTTGCATTAATATACAATGATCAATACCAATTTAGCCAAATATAATATTAATTTTGTATCAGTATACAAAGGTATAAGGCCATATTCAATAATCTGTCCTTTTTTCTTGATCTTTCCTATACTATGTCTATGTTCCATTTTTCTCAAGTCTGTTCACTCTTACACAGGAGAGAAAGAAGGATACAGAAAAGAAAGAGAGAAGTCCCTGGGTCTAACCTCCAAAACCGATTTAACAAGACCATTTAACAGCTTGTAGTCTTTTACCCTAAATAACAAAATTTTCTATTATATGTCAAATAACCAAAGTGGGGGGAACACCCTCCCCACATTCTGGGGATAAGACATTGTTCTCTTAAAATGACTTTCTGCTGATTTGGGACGTAGTAAACCTGTTTGGGGCCCAAATAAGAATGGAAAAATGGTTAAAAATGTTAATAGAATCATTTGATGTTCACTCCTTTTGTGCTCAGCTATTTAGATGTCCTAAGAAGTTCATAGACGGAAGCTGATCTTCAGAGCTTTACTGAAGATCTTGCTGGAGTAGTCTGTGGAGCTGAATGATCTTAGCGATTTTGAGTTGTGGTTGTAGACTTTTGAGAAAACTGCTATTGAAGAAGTCTGCAAGGCTGGATCATCTGTGCCACTGATCCTCTTTGGTGTCTGATCTGTTTTCTGCTGAGGATTTCATTGTCCAGTTGTCCCTGGATTCCTTGAATGGATGCTTTAAATCTCCTGGAAAGATAAGAACAGAGCCCTGCCCTAATCCTAACTCCGGGACAATTACCTTTTTTTTTGGGGGGGGTGGTCATGTAATATTTTTCCTGGAGCAAATTTGGTTTTTTGACAATATATAAAGTATTACATTTCAATCCGGATTAAAGAAGAAATTATTTTGATATTTTGGAGCTGAAAAAACCTTTAGTGTATATATTTTGAAATCTCAAGGGACAATTTGTTTAAAATGTAGCCTATCTTTTGTAAGTAGCTTTTAAACTTAAATCTTTCCAAATCCTATGTGTCTGTCTCTGCATTCTAAATTTTGGGATCAAAGACATGTGTTTCCCCACTGATGGGGATTAAAGATGTGCTCCTCCACCGCTGGATCAAAGTTTTTCTCTCTTTAGAGCTTGTTTTGTATCAGGCTGATCTTCAGCTCTGAGATCTGCCTGTTTCTGTCTCTAGTGTGTTGGGATTAAGGGTGTATTGTTCCCCAATGATGGGACTAAGGGTGTGCACCATCACCACCCTGTTTCTTGTAACTCTAGAATTTATAAGACAACTAACTCTATAGTGCTCCTCCTGTCTCTGCTGGAGGTAAAGGCAATGGGCTAACACCATGCATTATTTTACCTTAGCTCTAAGTTTTTTCAACTCTTGGAGGTTTGTAAAACCAGGTTGAACAGCTGTCACCTTTAATTTATTTACAGTGTTTTAAACCTGTTACCTGCTTTTTAATGCCAAACCATGGAAATAACCTATACCTCTTTTAAAATTGTGAGGCAAGTTAGTATGAAAGCTGAGTTAGATATAGAACTTTAAACTCATGGGGATGGTTAGATAGTAGAATGTTAAAGTCAGATGCCAAATACATATGGACTGGACATTGGGAATTTATGCTAAGCCATATAACTCATAATTGTGGCCTATTTATTTCTATTGTTTTGTATTGTATTTATAGTTATAAGAAAAAGAACCATTTTTTGGACTGAAAGGGAGAGCTGTTGGGGGAAAAAAGAAATACCTTAAACTAAAAAAAAAAAAAGAAAAAAAGAAGGGAAGAGGATGGGGATTGAGCGGGAGGAGGGTGGAAGGGTGGGACTGGAGGGGGGAGTAGGGAGGGGATTGTGATTGAGATGTAACTTGAAGAAATAAAAAATAATTTAAAAAAATCCAACGAAAATGAAGGCCCAACATACCCACACCTATGGGACACAATGAAATCTGTGCTGTGAGAAAAGTTCATAGCACTAAGTGCCTTCAAATGGGAAATTGTGACAGCTCATATTAGCGAATTAACAGCTAACCTTGGTGAATTGGGAAAAAAGTAGCAAAGACTTCAAAGAGGAGCAGAAGGCAGGAAATCATAAAAATTAGGGCTGAAATCAACAACTTAGAAACTAAAGAAGTATACAAAGAATCAATGAAACCAAGAGTTGGTTCTTCAAGAAAATCAGCAAAATAGACAGACCCTTAACCACATTAACTAAAAAGGAGAGGGGAAAAACCCCAAATCAAAAAAATCGCAAACGAAAAGAGAGAAATAACAACAGACATTGAGAAAATCTAGCGAATATTTGGATCCTACTTTAAAAATATATACTCCACCAAATTTGAAAACTTAAGGGAAATGGACAATTTTCTTGATAGATCCCCCCTACCAAAGCTAAATCAAGATCAGGTTAACAGATTAAACAGCCCTATAACCACTAAGGAAATAGAAACAGTCATTAAAAATCTCCCATCCAAAAAAAGCCAAGAGCAATATGTTTTTACACAGAATTCTACTGGACCTTCAAAGAGGAACTAACACCAATACTCTTGAAACTATTTCAACAAATAGAATCAGAAAGAAGAATGCCAAACTCATTCTATGAGGTCACAGTCACTTTGATCCCTAAACCACACAAAGACCCAACAAAGAGAGAGAACTTCAGACCAATCTCCCTCATGAACATAGATGCAAAAAATACTTAATAAAATAGTAGCAAACCAAATTCAAGAACACATCAAAAGTATCATACACCATGACCAAGTAGGCTTCAACCCAGGAATGCAGGGATAGTTCAACATATGAAAAGTCTATCAAAATAACACCATGTAAACAAGATGAAAGAAAAAAACGATATGATATTCTTACTAGATACAGAAAAACCATTTGACAAAATTCAACACCCCTTAATGCTGAAAGTTCTGGATATAACTGGCATACAAATACCATACCTATAAATAATAAAGACAATATACAGTGAGCCAGTGGCCAACATCAAATTAAATGGAGAGAAACTTGAAGCAATTTTTCTAAACTCAGGGACAAGACAAGGATGCCCACTTTCTCCATATGTCTTCAATATAGTACTTGAAGTTCTTGCTCTAGCAATAAGACAACTAAAGGAGATCAGGGGGATACAAATTGGAAACTAAGAAGTCAAATTATCCCTATTTGTAGACAATATGATAGTATACATAAGAGAACCCAAAAATTCCACCAGAGAATTCTTACAGCTGATAAACACCTTCAGCAAGGTGGCTGGATACAAAATTAATTCAAAAAAAAATCAGAAGCCCTTTTTTATACAACAAATAAATGGGCTGAGAAAGAAATCAGGGAAACAACTCCCTTCACAATAGCCACAAACCCTATAAAATACCTGGGGGTAATTCTAACCAAGCAAGTGAAAAACTTGTACATTAAGAGCTTCAAGTCCTTGAAGAAAGAAATTGAAGAGGCCATCAAAAGATGGAAAGATCTCCCATGCTCATGGTTAGGTAGGATCAACAAAATAAAAATGGCCATCCTACCAAAAGCAATATACAGATTCAATGCAATTCCTATCAAAATACCAACACAATTTTTTTTGGCCTGGAAAGTTATTCTTACTTTCATATGGAACAGAAAAAAACCCAGAATAGCTAAATCAATCCTGTACAATAAAAAAACTGCTGGTATCACCATCCCAGATTTCAAGCTGTACTACAGGGTAATAGTAATAAAAACAGCATGGTAATGGTGTAGAAACAGACCAGTGGATCAATGGAATCAAATTGAAGACCCAGAAATGAACCCACACACCTATGATTACCTAATTTTTGACCAAGAATCCAAAATAGCACAATGGAAAAAGGACAGCATCTTCAACAAATGGTGCTGGTTCAACTGGATGTCCACATGTAAAAGAATGAAATTAGACCCATACTTACCACCTTGTACAAAGCTTAAGTCCAAGTGGATCAAAGACCTTAACATAAGGCTGGAAAAAGTAAATCTACTAGAAGAGAAAGTCTGAAAAACCCTTGAACTCATTGGCACAGGTGACAACTTCCTAAACAGAACACCAACATCTCAGGTTCTAAGACCAGCAATCAATAAATGGGACCTCATGAAACTGAAAAGCTTCTGCAAGGTAAAAGACACTGTCATCCGAAAAAAAACAAAAAACGTCTGTTTACAGATTAGGAAAAAAATCTTCACCAACCCCACATCTGACAGAGGGCTAATATCCAAAATTTACAAAGAACTCAAAAAATTAAATGCCAAGAAACCAAATAGTCCAATCAAAAAATGGGGAACAGAGCTAAAAAGAGATTTCACAAAGGAGGAATTCCTAAAGGCTAAGAGTCACTTGAAGAAATGCTCAACATTCTTAATCATCAGAGAAATGCAACTTAATACAACTTTGAAATTCCATCTCACACCTGTCAGAATGGCTAAGATCAAAAGCTCAAATGACAACACATGCTGCCGAGGATGTGGAGAAAGGGGAACCCTCCTCCATTTCTGGTGGGAGTGCAGGCTTGTGCAACCACTATGGAGGTCAGTATGGCGATTTCTTAGAAAACTTGGAATAACTTTGCCTCAGGACCCAGCCATACCACTTCTGGGTATACACCCAAAGGACACCTCACGGAGTCATAGGGAAGTCTCCTCATCTATGTTCATAGCAGCCTTATTTGTAATAGCTAGAAATTGGAAACAACCCAGATGTCCCTCAACTGAAAAATGGATTAAAAAACTGTGGTACATCTACACAATGTACTGCTACTCAGCTATCAGAAACAAAGAAATTATGCAATTTGCAGCCAAATGTATGGTACTAGAGAAGCTCATCCTGAGTGAGGTAACCCAGACTCAGAAGGATGCGCATGGCATCTATTCACTTATAGTAAGATTTTAGGTGTATATTACATGATAACTATACTACAACCAACGCACCAAAGGGAACATGGACATAGACCTTTTCTTTTTATCCCTGTCAATGGGCACTTTTCCCTAGTGGTGCTGCCTTGTGGGCCCCCAGTGTATGAGGAGGCTCTTGGCCCTCATATGACTGCTGAACTGGGGTGGGGGACCATTAGGTATGGATACTCTACTCCAGAGGAGTGGGGTGGAACGGTTAGGGGGTAGAGCGTGGGACGTGGGACTGGGAGGGGTAGAAAGAGGACAGTATGATGGAGATGTAACCTGAGGCAATAAATAAATAAGTTTTAAAAAAGAAGAGACTTAGTAAGTGTTGAGTGCATAAAATTACTTTAAAAACCAAAGAATAGTTTTTCTGTACCTTGTGATTTGTGAGACACTTATTACTAAACTAATATAATTTTAAGGACTGATGATGTTTGATAAACTCTTAACAATAATATGTTAGATATTATTAAAAGTTAAGCAATGTAAAAAAGGTAATTAGAACACATTTCTATCTTTTAAATTAAATAAATTATATGGTAATGTGAGAATTTTCATAGAAAAAAATCCTTATTATAATGTCTTCTCCCTCTATTCCTCTATTTCTATCTACCTACTTTACCATATGTTCCAATCCCCTTTTGTTTCTTATTAAAAAACAACAGACTTCTGAGAGATAACAACAAAACTTTGCAAAATAAATGAAACAAAATAACATATAAGCAAACAAAATAAAATATAGTAAGATAACAACAAGATAAAAATATAATAAGATCAAACAAAAACAACCACATCCAAGTTGAACAAGGCAAATCAAGACAAGGAAACAAAAACCCTAGAGAAGAAACAGTAATCAGAGACCCATTCACACATATACTCAGGAGTTCTATTAGAAACTAAGTTGAAATATTTTATACATTGCCCCCACCATGTTCATAGCAGCTTTATTTGCAATAGCCAGAAATTGTAAACAACCCATATGTCTTTCATCTGAAGAATGGATAAAAAAAAAATTGTGGTATATTTTCACAATGTAATACTATTCAGCTATCAGAAACAAGGAAATCATGCAATTGCAAGCAAATGGATGGAACTAGAAAAGCTCATCCTGAGTGAAATGAGCCAGACCCAGAAAGATATATATGATATATAGTCACTTGTAGTGGATATTAACCATATAGCACAGGACAACTATCCTACAACCCACAGACCCAAACAGAAAGGAACCTAGCATAACCATCCTACAAAATTTTCACCTAACAGTGAGTCATGGACCTGTTGCCTGCTATTGGAACACATTAACCTAGCTGGGCTGCCATACCAGGCCCCAGTACAAGAGAAAGCTCTTACCACTCATGTGACTGATGAACTGAGAGGCACTGATATGTGGGTGCTCCCCTCATCCAAGAAGAAAGAGCAGACAGAGATGGGGAAGAGGGAGAGAAGGTGTAATGTGAAGAGGAAAGGAAGGATATTTTTATTGAGGTATACCTTGAAAAAATAAATTAATAAGAATCATCAAAAATAGAGAACAATAAAGAAGTTCTCACTGACTTGTATATTCTAAGGCAAAAAAAAAAAAGACTCTGAAAAGAACACAGATAGTACAGGCACAAAAATCAACAATTAGTGAATGGTATCCCATGAAACATCTGTAACACAAAGGACACTATCATTCAGATAAAGTAGAAGCCTATAGAATGGGAAATATTTTTACCAACTCCATATCTAATAGAGGACTAAAATCCAAATAATACAAAGAACTCAAGAATTATATAGTAAAAAACCAAATAATCCAATTTAAAAATGGAATATAGATCTGAACAGAGAATTCTTAATATACATCTACTGAGGCATAAGTGATTTACCAGCAGCCATAGCCTTATAGTGAGTAACCAGCAACTGCCTATAGCATCTCCACTAGAGTTAGGATGGCATGAACTCTTTCTATACTTAAATTTCAATTAGTTTTATCTTCTGCAGGTCTTCTTAAAGAAAATGTCAGCAGTGTGAATTGATGTGTACACAAGCTGTGTCATGTCCAGAAGACATTTCATGAATATCTTTCCTATCCCACAGAATTTACATTCTTTCAATCAATTTTTCTGTCATGTCTATGAGCCTTAGATGGATAGAAGTTGATACATAATATATTCTTGAACTTTCATTATTAATTTAGTATGCTTTACGTATGTATGTATATATGTATGTATGTATGTATGTATGTATAAGCCTTTTCACCAATTCTCACAACCTGCAACTAAACAAGGTGTCATGTTATTGAGCCTTATGATTAATTAAATGGATTAAAACTACCTCCTGAAAGATATATCTGATTCACCATTTCTCAAACAGTAGTGTCACAAACAGATTGTCTTTAATATTGGTATATTGGTAAATCCCAATAGAATCAATGGCTTTTTTCCAGCAACAAAAAATGTGGTCATAACCCTTTATAACTAGCCTCAGATTTCCAGTGCCTCAACATCTGAAAATGACTTCCATCTATTTGCAGTGGTCTAATAGTTAAAATTGTTTGAAAACCGGTGCTAAAATGTCTTCAAGTTTTGAGCAATAGCAAGTTCTGAAAAATAAATTTTCTTTCATGAATAATAGAATATTATTTCTGTCTTCAATTGCATAGAAACTTTCCCTTTAACAGAGCTAAAGAGAACTTTAAAAGACTAATCAGTTTTTCATAGAGAAGAAAAATGATGGATCAAGTAAAATTGATTTAAAAAGAGAAAAGAAACAAAGGAAACAATTTATGAAATATTAAGATCTGATAATTTCACTAACACATTCAACGCTTATATTCCTTATTTTTCATTTCTTTTTGTTTAAGAATTCCATATATCTATGCAATGTGCTTAGATAAAATTCATACTACATTATGTCCAACCACTACTCTATGAAAAGACCAATCACTCTTCTACCCCGACCTCATTTGGTCTTTTTTTTTATTTATTTTTTATTTCTTCAAGTTACATCTCAATAACAATCCCCTCCCTACTCCCCCCTCCAGTGCCACCCTTCCACCCCCTTCCCCCCCCCCCCCCCCCCCCTCCCCCCCCTTTTTTTTTTTTTTTTTTTTTAGTTTAAGGTATATCTTTTTCCCCCCAACAGCTCCCCCTTCCCTCTCAGGTCTCTGAGGTGGTTGAAGAATAGATAGCTAGAGTTTCATAGTTAAATTTTGAGTTGTTTAGGAACCAAGAGGGTGTTCTGGATCTAAGAAGATGTTTATAAAATTGTGATGCAAGTTAGTATGAAAGCTGAGTTAGATATAGAACTTTAAACTCATGGAGATGGTTAGATAGTAGAATGTTAAAGTCAGGTGCCAAATATATATGGACTGGACATTGGGGATGTGCGCTAAGCCATATAACTCTCATAATTGTGGCCTATTTATTTCTGTTGTTTTGTATTGTATTTATTGTTATAAGAGAAAGAACCATTCATCTTGTCTTTTAATAAAGCCTATTGACTTAGTGTTGTCCCTGTGTCTATAGGTATAGGACCGTCTGCTAGGCAGAGGCTATACTTCTGAAGAGGACTTTCCCTTTTTTCCCCCAGTGGTCACTAATGGCCAGGCACTTCCTGAGCTGCACATAGGACTTTCTGACTCTTTGCCCCGTCCATACTAGGATTCTGTCTGTTCTAGCCTGATGTGGTATTGTAAATGAAGTAATATCTGCTATGAGTTCCTGTGTGCAACATCCCTGTAATGGAAAGAAATATTGTCTTGCTCCCATTGTCCTCTGCCTCTGGCTCTTGAAATCATTCTGCTCCTTTTTTTGTGATACTCGCTTTGTCTTGTTGTCAGAGATTGTGGTATAGAGTCCCATTGAATGCTAAGCATTCCACAGTCTCTCCTTTGCTTCAGATTGGCCAGTCGTGGGTCTCTGTAAAAACCAGTATCTATTACCGAAAACAAACAAACAAAAAAAAGTTTTTCTGAGGAGAGTTGAAAGATTAGTTGATCTATGAGTATAAAACTAAGAACTTATGAGGCAATTTATTACTACATCAATAACTGAGAGATTAATAGCATTAATTTCTCCCATAGGGCCTATGGCTGAAACAGCCATGCAGTTTTGCCTAGTTAACAGTACCGGACATAAGTTCCTTCTTGTCAAGCAGGCCGTAAATACAATTAGAAAGTGTTTTGTTTCTCCGGTAATATTCTTGTCACTATTGTACTAGTAGACATATTTTGCAGATTGGTAGTTATTGTAGACCACAAGATTCACAACTGGGTAAGACTTTTGATTCTTTTCATTTCTGATAGTGTGCATAGAACTTTCCAGTGTTAGGCTCTGTTTTCAGGAACCTATCCAAGCCATGTATTCATGCTTTGGGTAACATATGCTTTTATATTAATTAGTCCTCAAAACAATCATGTAAAATATTGTGAGTAAACTAATAGATCATACTCCTGGAAGATAGGAAATGTATAAAATAAACTAGAGGTTTTATTTCATTATTTTTAAAAAAAAAATTTATGTGTGGGGATGTTTTGCCTGAGTGCATATCTGCTAATCATGTGCTTGCAGTGCTGGTGTTAGAGGAGATTGTTGGATCTCCTGGAACTAGAGTTATAGGTGTGAGCTGTTATATGGGTGCTAGGAATTGAACTTAGGTCGTATGTGAGAACAACTGCTCTTAACTGTGGAACATCTGTAGCATCCTAAAATTGAAATTTTAAACATTATGGACTACTACTACATCTTTAAGTGATCATAAAATTTGATACTCACCTAAGTCATCAGATACTTTTCTACTTAGTATTTTTTAATTTATTTTTGCAAATTAGTTGAAAATTCTCTACAATGTACTTTGATGAAATGTGTCCCTCTCAAAGGCCTGTCAAATTCATGCCCACAATCCAGCCATCTAACTTTATTTCCATTTTATTTTTTAAAGTCACAAATTCCAAATTGTGTTTTCCATATAATCTTGGTTGTGTGACTTTCCACCAGAGAACAACTAAGAATTATCCCCTTCAAGTAATATCTCTCTCTCTCTCTCTCTCTCTCTCTCTCTCTCTCTCTCTCTCTCTTGGATTTTAACAAGCCTTGGCCTGAATTGAGCAATCTTGGCCCATCTAAGCAAGCTCTTAATTCTATTTCTGAAGATAGTCCCATATAATATATACACATCCCCTGGGTTGTTTTCTCCACACTATGCTGATGTTCCAGGTCACGTGAATTGAAGATCTTTTCTCTAACCCACGGCATGTGTCTTCCTTCCTGCTCTTTCTTTTTTTCTCTTGGAGGCTTCTCTTACCCATTAATCTCTCTATTCAGAAGCCCACGCACCTTAGTCCCACCTACTTCTGTCTTTCCCCAATCTCAGGCCTCAGCATTTATTCAATCAGAGACAATGTAAGTAACAGACAGCAAGCGGGATCAATTACTTAACATTTAATGCATAACATCATGCGATCAATTCTATCCTTTAGTCTAATAAAAAGGCTAATTTTAACTCATATAGTAAATACAATAAGAACAAATATTAAACAATCATGAAAACCATATATAAAAGTTACACACATAATGTTTATCCTATTGGCATGAGATAATTTGAAGAAGAAAAAAATCATCTATTTATGTATGTGTGAAGTTCTGAACCTATATATTTTGTATTATATCCGTTATTTATAAATCTAAAGATTTCACTTAGATTTGAAAATACTGTTTTAAATTCTACACAACTCAAGTTCAATTGAAATTTTATATCTATTATGTCTTAAAGCCCATCAGTGACATAAGATGGGATAAAGTCATTTGAGTGAGTAGTAAGTATAGGAGAGCATCTTCCAGAATGGAAAAATGACAGTTTGCTGCCTAGAGAGACCCAAATATCTCTTGATACCATTGGAGCATCATCCTCAGCCTTCTGGCCAAATATATCTCACATGTACAGCAGGAAATAAGTATTTGCCCACTGTGTCTCTGCAGAATCAGACCATCGACTTACCTGCATTTAAGTTTTGGTCCATCTTTCGACTGTTTATAATCTGTTGAGAGACCAGGAACATTTTTGCCCAGTAAGAATATCTCGGATGAAGAAAGATGGCGGCGACCTACACTGACGCATTTTGAACGCGGGGAAAAAAGAGCCATAAAAAACACAGAGTTATTAGGCACTGTGCAAAAACCGGAGGGGCTAGACCCCCCCGGGAACACTCACAGCTCCCAAAGGACTGTTAAAAGTCCCAGGGTAAGGCTCTCTCCCCATCTCTCGCAGACATGGAAGCCACTAAACCCGGGATTCGGGAACTCCCATTTGGAGAGGCGCCTGGTAAGATCGATCCCAACACACAGCAGGCAGGATCAGAGGCCAATTGGCGAGAGTTCACTAGCCTATTGGACTCCCCACGCCTCAGGTAGAACTTATACCCACTTAAAAAATTTTGCGAGAGAGTGGAAGTTTTAGCAAGGAACAAACAGGGTGCTCATCGGGTGGTCCGCAGCCTCTCGTGAAGCAGAGGGCAGGAGGTTCCGACAGAGCACGGGAAACCGGGAACACAAAGGCGGGAGGGAGGGGCCGAATCCCGCTCACTGACAGTAGCGCAGCTGGGCAGGGAGCCCAGCTGGCTGGGCCAAATCCCCGTGAACCCACGGCAGCACAACTGGGGAGAGAGTCAGACGTGGGCTGGGCCAGGGATCCGCGCACCCACGGCTGAGCTGCTGGGGCGAGAGGTCCACTCAGGCGGCTGGGGGATCCAGGGCACTGTACACCCACGGCCGAGCAGCCAGGGAGGGAGAGCCACGGCTGCGCAGACAGGGAGGGAATCAGGCTCAGAGGCCAGGCCTGTGGTGAGAAGCCTAGTGAGAAACCAGAAATCGCGACCATAGCTGTATTCTGGAAAATCCAGACATATTAGGTGTGGAGCCAGAACCTGTCAGCCTCCGTGATGACAAACAAAGCCCACAGAATCTGTGCCTGGGCAAATAGGTCCATTCCATCAGAACCATTACAGGCTGATAACTCAGAGTGCAACATAGAGAAGTCTGAATTGGGAGCAGTGAAACAATTCTGGTCCATTACTCACAACCTGGGATTAGGCTGCACCAGCGCACAGTGCTTCAGACGATTAAAACCACAGTGACCCTGAAATCCCCCTGTAAACAATGACAGATAGCCAAGTAACTCGTCCCATGCACCAAAGCATCCACTGTGGATCCAAGCACGGAAAACGACAAGAACAGACAGATAAACACACCCAATGGCCAAAGGTCAAAAAAAAAATAGAAATCAAGGAAATATGACTCCAACAAAGCAGAATCATCCTAGCTCATCCAATTCGGATGACCTCACAACAACAGAATCAGATGAAAATGTTGACAATTCTGCATTATGGAAAGTGATAGAGTCCCTGCAAGAAGAACTTAAATCTATGAAGGAATTCAAAGAAGCCACAATTCTACAACTCAAAACAAGGAACAACACCATTAAAGAGCTCCAAGCCAAGGTGAGAGATCTTGAACAGGAAAGGACAAGGCTATGAAAGATTTTCATACAAAAACAAGCAAGCTGGAGAAGGAAATGTACAAAACAAACAATACCATACAAGACGTGAAAATAGAAATAGAAACAATAAAGAAAAAACAGTCAGAGTTAAAAGAGGAAGTGGAGAACCAAGGGAAGAGAACAGGAACTACGGATGTGAGTATCAAAAATAGAATACAAGAGATGGAAGACAGGATCTCAGGCATGGAAGATTCAGTGGAAGAAATCAGTACAACATCCAAAGAAAATGAGAAGGCTAAAAAATCTCTCACCCACAACATCCAAGAAATCAAGGACTCAATGAAAAGAAGGAACCTAAGAATTGTAGGTATAGAGGAAAGAGAGGTCTCCCGACTCCAAGGTCCAGGAAATATCTTCAACAAAATCATAGAGGAAAACTTCCCAAACCTGAAAAAAGAGATGCCAATAAAAATCCAAGAGGCTTACAGAACACCAAACAGATTAGACCAGAAAAGAAACTCCTCTCGCCACATAATAATTGAAACTCCAAATGTACAGAACAAAGAAAGAATATTAAAAGCTGTAAGAGAAAAAGGTGAAGTCACATACAATGGCAGACCCATCAGAATTACACCTGACTTCTCCTCAGAAACTTTAAAAGCTAGAAGGGCCTGGTCAGATACACTACAAGTCCTGAGAGATCATAGGGGCCCAGCCAGACTACTTATCCAGCAAAACTCTCTATCAACATAGATGGAGAAAACAAGATATTCCATGACAAAATCAAATTTAAACAATATCTACCCACAAACCCAGCCCTACAGAAAATCCTAGAAGGAAAATCCCAACCCAGAGAAGAAAACTCCACCCAAGAAAACAAAGGGAATAGAAAACCCGTCAGCAACTAAACCAAAAGAGGCACAGGACCACCGCCTATACCAAACTAATGGGAAATAACAACCCAGGTCACTAATATCCATCAACATCAATGGACTCAACTCCCCAATAAAAAGACATAGGTTTACAGAGTGGATCCTCAAGCAAGACCCTTCCTTATGCTGTATACAAGAGACACATCTAACTACGAAAGATAGACACTGCCTCAGAGTAAAGGGCTGGGAAAAGTTTTCCAAGCAAATGGACCCAGGAAGCAAGCTGGAGAAGCCATCCTAATATCAAACAAAACAGACTTCCAACTGAAGTTAATGAAGAAAGACAAAGAAGGGCACTATATACTCATTAAAGGGAATATTCATCAAGAGGAAATCTCACTACTGAACATCTATGCCCAAAATACAAAGGCACCTACTTTCGTAAAAGAAACACTTCTAAAACTTAAAGCGCTCGTCGATCACAACACATTACTAGTGGGAGACTTCAACACCCCACCCACAACAATGGACAGATCATCAAGACCGAAGAGAAACAGAGAAATATTGAGCCTAACAGAGATCATGAAACAAATGGACCTAAAAGATATCTACAGAACGTTTCACCCAAACACAAAGGAATACACCTTTTTCTCAGCACCCCACGGAACCTTCTCCAAAATCGACCACATAGTTGGTCACAAGGATAGTCTCAATAGATACAAGAAAATTAAAATAACACCCTGTATCTTATAAGACCACCACGGAATAAAGCTGGTCTTCAACAGCAAAAGAATCAACACAAAGCCTACACACACATGGAAATTGAACAGCTCCTTACTGGATGACCACTGGGTCAGGGAAGAAATAAAGAAGGAAATCAAAGACTTCTTAAAATCCAACGACAATGAAGACACAACATACCCAAACCTATGGGATACTTTGAAAGCTGAGCTACGAGGAAAGTTCATAGCACTAAGTGATTTCAAAAAGAAAATTGTGACAGCTCATATTAGTGAACTAAGAGCTAAGCTGGGTGAATTGGAATAAAAAGAAACAAACACTCCCAAGAAGAGCAGAAGGCAGGAAATCATCAAACTTAGGGCTGAAATCAACAACTTAGAAACAAAAAGAACTATACAAAGAATCAATGAAACCAAGAGTTGTTTCTTTGAGATAATCAGCAAAATAGACAGACCCCTAGCCTAATTAACTAAAAGGCAAAGGGAAAGAACCCAAATCAACAAAATCAGAAATGAAAAGGGAGAAATAACAACAGACATTGAGGAGATCCAGAAAATATTCGGGCATTACTTTAAAAATCTATATTCCACTAAATTTGAAAACCTAAGCGAAATGGACAATTTCCTCGATAAATTCCACCTACCAAAACTAAATCAAAATCAGATTAACAGCTTAAACAGCCCAATAACACCCAAGGAAAGAGAAACAGTCATTAATAATCTCCCAACCAAAAAAAGCCCAGGGCCAGATGGCTTTAGCACGGAATTCTACAGGACCTTCAAAGAGGAACTAACACCATTACTTTTCAAACTCTTCTACCACATAGAAACAGAAAGAACACTGCCAAACTCATTCTATGAGGCCACTGTCATTCTGATTCCTAAACCACACAAAGACCCAACAAAGAAAGAGAACTTCAGACCAATTTCCCTCATGAACATAGATGCAAAAATACTTAATAAAATACTAGCAAACCGAATTCAAGAACACATCAAAAGTATCATACACCATGATCAAGTAGGCTTCATCCCTGGAATGCAGGGATGGTTCAATATACGAAAGTCTATCAATGTAATTCACCACATAAACAAGCTGAAAGAAAAAAACCACATGATAATCTCGCTAGATGCAGAAAAAGCATTTGACAAAATCCAACACCCCTTCATGCTAAAAGTTCTGGAGAGAACGGGCATACAAGGAACATACCTAGAAATAATAAAGGCAATATACAGCAAGCCAGTAGCCAACATCAAATTAAATGGAGAGAAGCTTGAAGCATTTCCTCTAAACTCAGGGACAAGACAAGGATGTCCACTTTCACCATATCTCTTCAATATAGTACTTGAAGTCCTTGCTAGAGCAATAAGACAACTAAAGGAGATCAAAGGGATAAAAATTGGAAATGAAGAAGTCAAATTATCCCTATTCGCAGATGATATGTTAGTATACATAAGCGACTCCAAAAACTCCACCAAAGAACTCTTACAGCTGATAAACAACTTCAGCAAGGTGGCTGGATACAAAATTAACTCAAAAAAATCAGAAGCCCTACTTTATACAAGAAACAAATAAACCGAGAAAGAAATAAGGGAAACAACCCCCTTCACAATAGCCACAAACAACATAAAATACCTTGGGGTAACCCTAACCAAGCATGTAAAGGACCTATATAACAAGAACTTCAAGCCCCTGAAGAAAGAAATGGAAGAGGCCTTTAGAAGATGGAAAGATCTCCCATGCTCATGGATAGGTAAGTTCAACATAATAAAAATGGCTATCCTACCAAAAGCAATATATAGATTCAATGCAATTCCTATCAAAATACCAACACAATTCTTTATAGACCTGGAAAAAGCTATTCTCAACTTCATATGGAACAACAAAAAGCCCAGAATAGCTAAATCAATCCTGTACAATGAAAAAAACATCTGGAGGTATCACCGTCCCAGATTTCAAGCTGTACTACAGAGCAACAGTAGTAAAAACAGCATGGTACTGGTATAGAAACAGACCAGTGGATCAATGGAATCAAATTTAAACCCAAACATGGACCCACACACCTATGGCCAACTAATCTTTGACAAAGAAGCCAAAACTGCACAATGGAAGAAGGACAGCATCTTCAACAAATGGTGCTGTTCCAACTGGATGTCCACTTTCAAAGGAATGAAATTAGACCCATACCTATCACCTTGTACAAAACTTAATTCCAAGTGGATCAAAGACCTTAACATAAGGCCGTCCACACTAAAGACAGTAGAAGAAAAAGTAGGAGAAACCCTCGAACTCATTGGCACATGTGACAACTTCCTGAACAGAACACCAACAGCTCAGGACCTGAGATCAACAATCAATAATGGGACCTCATGAAACTGAAAAGCTTCTGTAAGGCAAAGGACACTGTCATTCTAACCAAACAGCAACCAACAGACTGGGAGAAAATCTTCACCAACCCCACATCTGATAGAGGGCTATTATCTAAAATCTACAAAGAACTCAAGAAACTAAAAGCCAAGAAACCAAATAATCCAATTAAAAAATGGGAGATGGAGCTAAATAGAGAATTCACAAAGGAGGAATCCCTAAGGACTGAGAGACACCTGAAGAAATGTTCAACATCCTTCATCATCAGAGAAATGCAACTCAAGACGAACCTGAGATTCCACCTAACACCTGTTAGAATGGCTAAGATAAAGAGCTCAAATGATAGCGCATGCTGGCGAGGGTGTGGAGAAAGGGGAACCCTACTCCATTGCTGGTGGGAGTGCAGGCTTGTGCAACCACTATGGAGGTCTGTCTGGCGAAATCTTAGAAATCTAGGAATAACCTTGCCTCAGGACCCAGCCATACCACTTCTGGGTATACACCCAAAGGACCTCTCACGGAGACATAGGGAAGTCTCCTCATCTATGTTCATAGCAGCCTTATTTGTAATAGCTAGAACTTGGAAACAACCCAGATGTCCCTCAATTGAAGAATGGATTAAAAATTGTGGTACATCTATACAATGGAATATTACTCAGCTATAAGAAAAAATGAAATCATGCAATTTGCAACCAAATGGATGGATCTAGAGGAGCTCATCTTGAGTGAGCTAACCCAGTCTCAGAAGGATGCACATGGCATCTATTCACTTATAGTAGGATTTTAACTATATCGTACAGGATATCTGTACTACAACCAACACACTAAAAGGAACATGGACATAAATATTTTTTTATCTTTTTCTTTTTCCTTCTTTTTTATTTTTTCTTTTCCTTTTCCCTTCTCTTTTTCCTCTCTTTTCTTGTGGATATTCTTTGTTTTTGTGGGTTTGTGTGTTTGTTGGTCTTTTTTTAAATATTCCCCCAGTAGCAAGGAGACACCTTTCACTGGCAGTACTGCCTCGTAGGCCCCCGGAGAATGAAGAGGCTCCTTGCCCTCATATGACTCCTGATCTGTGGTGAGAGACTGTTAGGCAGGGACACTCCACCCCAGAGGAACAAGACGGAAGGGTCAGGGGGTAGAGCATGGGAGGGTGGGGCTGGGAAGCGCGAAAAGAGGACAATATGATAATGATGTAACCTGAAGCAACAAACAAATAAATTTATTAACTAAAAAAAAAAAAAAAAAAAAAAAGGCAGGTGGCAGGGCTGAAATACTGTGAATCTATGAATGGAATAGAGGATACAGCCATTCGGCCTGGTTTTGCAGACCTCCAGGTGTCGAGAAGACATGGAGCTAAGGTAAAATACAAGAGAATTGTGGTATTGGCCCATGCCTTTGACTTCAGCGGAGATGGGGGGAGCACTGTAGAGTTGGTGGTCTTATGTATTCTGGAGTCATACAGAGCGGGGTGGTGAGGGTGCATACTCTTGCTACCACCATTCAAGAAGAGTACACCCTTGGTCCCAGCTCCCAGCACACTGGAGACAGAAACGGGCAGATCCCGGAGATCAGGGTCAGCCTGATGCTGGGCAAACTCTAAATAGAGAAAGACTTCGATCCAGAAGTGGTGGAACACATCTTTGATCCCTTCATATGGGAAACACAGGTCTCTGATCCCAATAATTAGAGTTCAGAGACACACACATGGGATTTGGAGGGACCTAGGTTTGGAGATTACTTATAAAAGGCCTTTTCGATGCAGGCAGATTGTCCTTTGTGATCTCAAAATATATACACCAGAGCTGGTTTAGCTCCAAGGTGACAGAATCATTTCTTCTTTAACCCGGATTGAAAGATAACGCTTTGTATGTTGTTGGAAGGCCAAATTTACTTCAGGAAAAGTACTACCTAGCCCCCCCCCCC
>CAJQZJ010009649.1:7591888-7682559 GCA_907164525.1 Lophiomys imhausi | reverse complement strand
CTAAAAAAAAAAAAAAAAAAAAAAAAAGGCAGGTGGCAGGGCTGAAATACTGTGAATCTATGAATGGAATAGAGGATACAGCCATTCGGCCTGGTTTTGCAGACCTCCAGGTGTCGAGAAGACATGGAGCTAAGGTAAAATACAAGAGAATTGTGGTATTGGCCCATGCCTTTGACTTCAGCGGAGATGGGGGGAGCACTGTAGAGTTGGTGGTCTTATGTATTCTGGAGTCATACAGAGCGGGGTGGTGAGGGTGCATACTCTTGCTACCACCATTCAAGAAGAGTACACCCTTGGTCCCAGCTCCCAGCACACTGGAGACAGAAACGGGCAGATCCCGGAGATCAGGGTCAGCCTGATGCTGGGCAAACTCTAAATAGAGAAAGACTTCGATCCAGAAGTGGTGGAACACATCTTTGATCCCTTCATATGGGAAACACAGGTCTCTGATCCCAATAATTAGAGTTCAGAGACACACACATGGGATTTGGAGGGACCTAGGTTTGGAGATTACTTATAAAAGGCCTTTTCGATGCAGGCAGATTGTCCTTTGTGATCTCAAAATATATACACCAGAGCTGGTTTAGCTCCAAGGTGACAGAATCATTTCTTCTTTAACCCGGATTGAAAGATAACGCTTTGTATGTTGTTGGAAGGCCAAATTTACTTCAGGAAAAGTACTACCTAGCCCCCCCCCCCAAAAAAAAAGAGCGCAATTGTCCCAGGGTTGGGATTGGGGCAGGGCTCTGTTCTCATCTTTCCAGGATATTCGAAGCGTCCATTAGGGGAGCCCGGGGATGGCTGGACAGCGGAAACCTCAGCAGAGAGCATAATCAGGCACCAAGGAGGATGAGTGACCCAGTTGATTCTGCCTGGCAGAATTCCTCAATAGCTGTCTCCATCGGGGGCCTGCAACCACCACGGCAATCCAATGTCACTGGGACCATTCAGCTCTACACAATGCCCCGGCAGGAACCTCAGTGAAGCCTGCAAGATCAGCTTCTGCCTACAAACTCCTTAGATCATCTAAAAAGCTGAGAACAGAAGGACTGAACATAAAAGGCGTGTACTAACATTTTTAACCATTTTTTCCATTTGAGTTCGGGCCCCAAACAGGTCTACTACGACCCAAATCAGCAGGAAGTCACTTAAAGAGAGCGACATCCCATGCCCAGAGGGTGGGGAAGGTGTTTCTCCTCCCTTCTTTTTGGTTATTTGAAGGATAACTGAAAACTCCGATATTTAGGGGAAGAGATTACAAGCTGATAAATGGTCCTGTTTAATGGGTTTTGAGGTTAGCCCCAGGGACTTCCTACTTTTCCTTTTCTGTATCCTTCTTCCTCTCCTATGTAGGAGTGCATAAGCTTGAGAAAAATGAGATATAGACATAGCACAGGAAGGTCCAAGAAGAATGGGCAGATTATTGAATATGCCCTTATACCTTTGTATATTGATACAAAATAGTAGTTTATTTTGCTAAAGTGGTATTGACCATTGTTTATTGTGCAAAAATAAGATTGTATTGGATTACATCGGTATTGATCTTTGTATATTGATACAAAATTAAGATTATAGTTGGCCACAATGGTATTGACCCTTGTATATGGACGTAATATTAAGATTGTATTGGGCTACATAGGCATTGATCTTTTTTATATTGATAAATAATTAAGAGTATATTTAACCACAATTGAATAGATCTTTGTATATTGATACAAAATTAAAGGTAACGCTTCCTAATGGTATCATACCTAGAGATACTTAAAAATAAAATGTGAAGCTCTGGCCTCTTGATACCAACCGTCTAAAATGGTCCAGGATAGTTAAGTAAAACAATCTCCTAGTCATGCAAACATGTCACTTTGTTAGCTACTATGACAGTCTACCACAGATATTCTCTAAACTACCCAGTAATCAAGTTGCTAAGAGACAAGCAACATTTGCTTATCTAAATACAAGAGATGGATAGGGCATCTTCAAAAACCCCAAGAGATCTGCAGAATATGGCATTCAAAGATGTTATCTTAAATTAAGATTTTCTTTTTTTTTTTTTTGATTTCGAGACATATCAGCGCCTAACAGCACCCCCTATTCTACTCCAAGTAGAAGATAAGCATCGAAGAATCTCCAGTGTGAGATGGTTGAATTAGTGGCAAGCCTATCTCTTGGCATGGAAAAACCCCTTGCACCAACTGCAGACAGACTGCTGTCCAAAGCAGGGAAGTCGACAGCCTAACTCTGCCAAGACAGGGTAGGTAAGTCCTTCATAATCCCTGCTCTACAACAAATGTCTGTCATAGAAACAGGACCCAAAGGTTGAAGATTGATGCTGGAATGTATGGAGAGGAAATGGGAACTGTCCAGGCAGTCATTGGTATGTCCTTTCTTAGTTTTGGAAGCTTCAGGCCCTGCACTTCCTATATAAGCAAATATATTTATCCCTCTCAGGTCTCTGAGGTGGTTGAAGAATAGACAGCTAGAGTCTCATAGTTAAATTTTGAGTTGTTTAGGAATCAAGAGGGTGTTATAGATCTAAGAAGATACTCTTAAAAGTGTGTTGCAAGTTAGTATGAATGTTGAGTCAGATATAGACCTTTAAACTCGTGGAGATGGTTAGATAGTAGAATGTTAAAGTCAGGGGCCAAATATGTATAAACTGGACATTGGGAAGGTATACTGGGCCATTTAACTCTCATAAATACGGCATATTTATATCTGTTGTTTTGTATAATACTTACTGTTATAAGAGAAGGAACCATCTGTTGGACTGAAAGGGGAAACTTCTGGGGGGATGAGGGTGGAAGGGCGGGATAGGAAGTGGGAATAGGGAGGGGTTTGTGACTGAGATGTAACTTGAAGAAAAAAAATAAAGTATTTATAAAAAAAAAAACAATATCTCCAGATGGAGATTTTTTTTTAATGCTCATTTTCTCCTTCCAAGTCAATTGGGAGCTGTCAGGAGCTGACAGTCTTAGGACAAACAATTCTTAAAATAACAAAAACTTCTTTAAATGCCATTTTCTGTATGCCTTTTAGGGTTTTGAAGACATCTACTGATTTATTTATAAATCTATCTATGTTTGATCAAGCAAACTTTTTACTAGTAACCATTTACTATCTGTTTAATCTGGTAAGCCTATTTTGTGATAAATTAAGACTAGTATTTTGAGGCTGGAGAGAAGGCTCAGCAGTTAATAGCAGTGGCTGTTCTTCCAAAGGACTCTGGTTCAAATCCCAGCACATACATGACAGTTCACAGTTGTCTATGGGTTTCTGATGCTGCTTCCATCTGTTGCACAAAGAACCTCTATTGATGGTGGGACGTTACCAATCTATGAGTATAGCAGAATAATTTTAATAATCACTTCATTGATTTGTTTTTCTTTTTTGCCAGTTGTGCTTGATTCTACCCTACGCCTCTGGAAATAGTGAAGTTCTTGATACATTTAGAGCTGAGTTTTGTGCAGTCTGATAAACCTAGATCTTTCACTCTTCTACATGCAGTTATTTTGTGCTGCTAGATCAATTTTCAGAGGAAATGTCTCTTCTCTAGTGTTTATTTTTGGCTTTTTGCTGTTGTTGCTTGTGTTAGTGTATGGAATAAAGTCTGGGCCTTCAGTTTTATTCTACTGGTGAATGTGTCTGTTTTTATGCCATTACCATTCTATTTTCATTACTTGAACTCGGTAGTACAACTTTAATATGGAATGAGGTTATTCCAGGATTTCTTTTATTATGATGATTTTAAAAAGTTATTCTGTTTTTTGTTTGTTTATTTGTTTCCATGTATAATGTCAGGGTTTTTTTAATTTTTGCATATAATTGCAGTTTTGATTTTTTTGAAGCTCCATTAAATATTTGTATTGCTTTTGGCATAATGACTATTTCACCGTATTAATTCTACCAATAGATGAGCATTATAATGTCTTTCAATCTTCACATGTATTCTTTAGTTTCTTCCTTTGATATCTTAAAGATTTTATTATAAAGTCTTTCACATTCTTGGTACAGTTAGCTCAAAATATTTTAAGGTTTTTTGTAAAAGCTGTTTCCTTGATATCAAGTGAGGATATGGGAAGAGTTAAGGGACAGGAAATAATAAAATCAACATATATTATCTGTACTGTTTTAAATAACAAAGAAACCCTCAAAAATTTACCTTACCACAATTTGGTCAATATTAATAATATCCAATATTAATAAACAAAATTCCCGTAGGTTCTAGGGACAATATGGAGCAAAAGGAATGCTTCTTCACTGCTATTTGGAGTGCAAATTGTTGTAACAAGTATCGAAATCGGTGTGGTAGTTCCTCAAATAGATAAAAATAGGTCTATCACAAGATCCAGGTATCCTAATCCTAACTATATACCCAAGGAACTCAATATGCTTCTAAACAGTTACATGGACATCCATATTCATTGTTCCTCAATTCATAACAGCCAGAAACTAGAAATAACATAGCGGTCCATAAACTGATGAATGGATAATTAAAATGTACATTTGAATGACATTTATGTCATTCACCTAGCAATTAAAATGAATTTGTGTAATGTTCATTTAAAAAGATGAAGCTTAAAATAATCATCCTAAGAAAGATAATCTGGAACCAGAAATACAACCAAAAACTATTACACATATTCCCTTATATTGGGATGTTAGTATTTAAGTTTTATATATCCATGTTTCATTTAGAATATCTACAGAAGTTAGGTAGCTAGTAAGTGACTAGAGAGAGGATCTCCCAAGGAATGGGAAATAGAATACATGTTGCAAAGGGATAAAGAGATGGATAAGTTAGAATAATTAAACGGGGAAGTGTAGAGAGCTATTGAGTTGGTCTGGCCAACTGCCTTCAGTGGCATGTGTAATAGATTTGCCAGGCAAGAGACCATGATTTCTGGAGCATTGTGTGCCTTTCAGTTCCTGAAAAAGAGAGGCATTCTCTCAGGCAGTGAAGCATTCAGGGTGCTTTGTGTTTCTCTCTATGTTTCCTTAGAAGCCAAGGAAGCATGGAAGCTTGACAAGACAATTGGTCTTAGACATCAATCTTGTGTACTCTGCATAGCTTTTAAACATATCCTGGCAACTACAACTATGTTGATACTGACAATTATCACTATGTTCTATTTCTCATAAAAGTATGAAAAGTCTGATTGTTCTCAACAAAATTATCACAGCTTCAGTTTTGGTGCAGACCCTCCAACATGAGCCTAGTTTAATTTCTTGCCATCTACATCAGGTGACCTAGACCTGATATGGTAAGTGTGGAACACTTAGAAGGAATGGTATGGGAAATTCCTAATTTCTGGCTATTTTGAATTGAGGAACAATCCCTCTTCCAAGTAAAGAAGGAATATGGGGAGTGATAACTAACATTAAAGATATTTTGAAAAGTGATATGGAACCCTGCTGAAGAATATTTCTGAAGTATACATGCATGGAAAGTAATGCAGTGAGGGAGATGATACCCAAGACAGACACCATATACTACTAAATAAAACCTCCCATATTATGATCCGGGTACATAATTTTGATCAGTAGGTCAATGGGGTCCTATAGAACCTTAACTCAAACAGGCTAATGCCATTGATATTTATTATCAACCACAGTCTGACAGTAAAATCCTATTGCTAAAGACATCATAAGCTTGTGTGCATCAAACATGTAATACTTGAGCTGGTGTGCAACTAGAAACTTTGCCCTACTATCTAACATTCATTGTTCCTGAAGATAATATACTAGCTACAGGATAAAAAGTTATCAGCATTCTTATCCAGCTACATACCTTATGAGTTACAATATGATGTATCTGTAAGATATACTGGTGCAATAGTGGCACACATATTATGCAATTAACCAACCACTTTTTGATTAGTTATGAGTCCCCTTCTTTGAAAGCCATTTCTAAAATTGAAAAAGTGGTCAAGAGCCTGAGACTATAGAGCTTAGGGACCTTAGGAAAAAAATAATAGTACTACTATTATTCAGTGAAATAATCATAGCACCAAAATGATACCTAATGAAATATTGCTATACTCAGAGATCAATTAGTTGTTTTATCTACATCATATAAACCTCTTCTTTCGGCAGACAATAACTAAAACAGAGACCCACAGCTTGTCAATATATAAAGAGTAAGAGATATTGAAACAGTCAGTCTTAATTAGGAAATCTTCATCAAACCCTTCAAGGCTCAGATATCTATGCTTAAAAAGACACAGAAACATTGTAGGAGACAAAGATAGTAGATGTCCCCAAGAAAAATTTGTTTTCCATACACAGCAGGTTGATGCACATTTAAACTTACAGAGACTTGAAAGAAGCAAAGGGACCAATTCAAGCAAGATGAGTCCCAGAATTGAAAGAGGAAAGTGAACCTACGCCTAACCAAGATACAATTAACAATTGATACATGCTGGAGAGTGAGTATCAGTTTTCTCTAGTGAAATTATGGAGAGTATACAAATCTCACTCCAGAAGACCTCACTCTGAGAGGCTGGCCACTACAAAAAAGACTCCATGGGTTTTTTTGTTTTGCTTAGTTTTTTTTTTATTGTACTTTCTTTTGGTGCCTTTTCCTATTTATTTATTTATTCATTCATTTATTTATTTATTTATTTACAAACTTTCTTACTTATAGAAATTAAAAACATGGATGGAAGCCACTAAATCTGGGATTCGGGACCTCCCATTAGGAGAAGCGCCTGGTAAGATCGACCGCCAACACACAGCAGGCAGAATCAGAGTCCACATGGTGATCGCCCACTAGCCTACTGGGCTCCCCACACCTCAGGAGGACCTTATAGATACTTAGGAAACTTTGCGGGATAGTTGAAGTCTTAGCAAGGAAGAAACAGGGTGCTTGGCGGGTGGTCTGCAGCCGCTCGAGCCGCGGAGGATTCGAGAGAGAGGGAAGCCGGCGGGCAGAGCAGTCAGGGTGGGAAGCAGGCACAGGAGGGCAGGGCTGAGGCCCCGCGCACCCACAGTGAAGCAGCTAGGGAGGGAAGCCTGCACAGGTGGCAGGAGGGGCCGAAGCTCCGCACACCCATGGCAGAGCGGCTGGGGAGGGAAGCTGGCACAGGCAGTGGGAGGGGCCGGGGCTCCACGCAACCTCGGCTGAGCAGACAGGGAGGGAAGCTGGCACAGGCGGGCGGGGCTGAGTGGCCAGGCCTGTGCCGGAGAAGCCTAGTGGGAAACCAGAAGCCAGGGGACCATAGCTGTATTCTGGAGAACCCAGACATATTAGGTGTGGAGCCGGGCCCTGTCATCCTCCGTGATGACAAACAAAGCCCACAGAATCTGTGCCTGGGCAAACAGGTCCATACCATCAGAACCATTATAGGCTGATAACTCAGTGTGCAACATAGAAAAGTCTGAACTGGGAGTAGCGAAACAATCCCGGACCATTACTCACTACCTGGGAAGAGGCTGCACCAGTTCACAGTGCTTCAGGCTATTAAAACCACAGTGACCCTGTGATCCCCCTGTAAGCAATGACAGATAGCCAAGCAATTCGACTGTTTCACCAAAGCATCCCCTGTGGATCCAAGCACAGAAAACGACAAGAACAGACAGCTAAACAAATCCATATGGCAAAGGTCCAAGAAAAAATAGAAATCAAGGAAATATGACTCCAACAAAGCAGAATTATCCTAGCTCATCCAATTCGGATGACGTCACACCAACAGAAACACATGAAAACGTTGACAATTCTGCATTATGGAAAGTGATAGAGTCCCTTCAAGAAGAACTTAAATCTATGAAGGAATTCAAAGAAGCCACAATTTTACAAGTCAAAACAACGAACAACACCATTAAAGAACTCCAAGCCAAGGTGACAAAGCTTGAACAGGAAAAGGACAAAGCAATGAAAGATTTTCAGACAAAAACAAGCAAGCTGGAGAAGGAAATGTACAAAACGAACAATACCATACAAGACATGAAAATAGAAATAGAAACAATAAAGAAAAAACAGTCAGAGTTAAAAGAGGAAGTGGAGAATCAAGGGAAGAGAACAGGAACTACGGATGTGAGTATCAAAAATAGGATGCAAGAGATGGAAGACAGGATATCAGGCATGGAAGATTCGATGGAAGAAATCAGTACAACATCCAAAGTAAATGAGAAGGCTAAAAAATCTCTCACCCACAACATCCAAGAAATCAAGGACTCAATGAAAAGATGGAACCTAAGAATTATAGGCATAAAGGAAAGACAAGACTCCCGACTCCAAGTTCCAGGAAATATATTAAACAAAATCATAGAAGAAAACTTCCCAAACCTGAAAAAAGAGATGCCAATAAAAATCCAAGAGGGTTACAGAATACTGAACAGATTAGATCAGAAAAGAAACTCCTCTCACCACATAATAATTGAAACACTAAATGTACAGAACAAAGAAAGAGTATTAAAAGCTGTAAGAGAAAAAGGTCAAGTCACATACAATGGAAGACCAGTCAGAATTACACCTGACTTCTCCTCAGAAACTTTAAAAGCTAGAAGGGCCTGGACAGATATCCTACAAGTCCTGAGAGATCATAGGTGCCCAGCCAGAATACTATACCCAGGAAAACTCTCTATCAACATAGATGGAGAAAACAAGATATTCCATGACAAAATCAAATTTAAACAATATCTACCCACAAACCCAGCCCTACAGAAAATCCTAGAAGGAAAATTCCAATCCAGAGAAGAAAACTTCATCCAAGAAAACAAAGGGAATAGAAAACCCCTCAGCACCTAAACCATAAGAGGCACAGGACCATCACCTATACCAAACTAATGGGAAATAACAACCCCAGGTCACTAATATCCATCAACATCAATGGATTCAACTCCCTAATAAAAAGACATAGGTTTACAGAGTGGATCCACAAGCAAGACCCGTCCTTTTGCTGCATACAAGAAAAACATCTCACTACCGAAGATAGACACTACCTCAGAGTAAAGGGCTGGGAAAAGGTTTTCCAAGCAAATGGAACCAGGAAACAAGCTGGAGTAGCCATCCTAATATCAAACAAAATAGACTTCCAACTGAAGTTAATGAAAAAAAGACAAAGAAGGGCATTATATACACATTAAAGGGAATATTCATCAAGAGGATATCTCACTAATGAACATCTATGCCCCAAATACAAAGGCACCTACTTTTGTAAAAGAAACACTTCTAAAACTTAAATCGCAAGTAGATCACAACACATTAGTAGTGGGAGACTTCAAAACCCAATCACAACAATGGACAGATCATCAAGACTGAGGTTAAACAGAGAAATATTGAGACTAACAGAGATCATGAAACAAATGGACATAACATATCTACACAACATTTCACCCAAACACAAAGGAATACACCTTTTTCTCAGCACCTCACGGAACCTTCTCCAAAATCGACCACATAGTTGGACACAAAGCTGGTCTCAATAGATACAAGAAAATTGAAATAACACCTTGTATCTTATCAGACCACCATGGAATAAAGCTGGTCTTCAACAGCAAAAGAATCAACAGAAAGCCTACACACACATGGAAATTGAACAGCTCCTTACTGGATGACCACTGGGTCAGGGAAGAAATAAAGAAGGAAATCAAAGACTTCTTAAAATCCAATGAAAATGAAGGCACAACATACCCAAACCTATGGGATACAATGAATGCTGTGCTACGAGGAAAGTTCATAGCACTAAGTGCTTTCAAAAAGAAAATTGTGACAGCTCATATTAGTGAATTAATAGCTAAGCTGGGTGAATTGGAAAAAAAAAGAAGCAAACACGCCCAAGAGGAGGAGAAGGCAGGAAATCATCAAACTTAGGGCTGAAATCAACAACTTAGAATCAAAAAGAACTATACAAAGAATCAATGAAACCAAGAGTTGGTTCTTCGAGAAAATCAACAAAATATACAGACCCCTAGCCAAATTAACTAAAAGGCAAAGGGAAAGAACCCAAATCAACAAAATCAGAAAAGAAAAGGAAGAAGTAACAACAGACAGTGAGGAGATCCAGAAAATATACGGGTTCTACTTTAAAAATATATACTCCACAAAATTTGAAACCTAAGTGAAATGGACAATTTCCTCGATAAATTCCACCTACCAAAATTAAATCAAAATCAGTTTAACAGTTTAAACAGCCCAATAACACCCAAGGAAATAGAAACAGTCATTAATAATCTCCCAACCAAAAAAAGCCCAGGGCCAGATGGCGTTAGCACGGAATTCTACCGGACCTTCAAAGAGGAACTAACACCATTACTCTTCAAACTCTTCCACCACATAGAAACAGAAAGAACACTGCCTAACTCATTCTATGAGGCCACTGTCATTCTGATTCCTAAACCACACAAAGACCCAACAAAGAAAGAGAACTTCAGACCAATCTCCCTCATGAACATAGATGCAAAAATACTTAATAAAATACTAGCAAACCGAATTCAAGAACACATCGAATGTATAGTACATCATGATCAAGTAGGCTTCATCCCAGGAATGCAGGGATGGTTAAATTACGAAAGTCTATCAATGTAATTCACCATATAAACAAGATGAAAGAAAAAAAACCACATGATAATCTCGCTAGATGCAGAAAAAAGCATTTGTCAAAATCCAACACCCCTTCATGCAAAAAGTTCTGGAGAGAACGGGCATACAAGGACCTTATGTAGAAATAATAAAGGCAATATACAGCAAGCCAGTAGCCAACATCAAATTAAATGGAGAGAAGCTTGAAGCATTTCCTCTAAACTCAGGGACAAGACAAGGATGTCCACTTTCACCATATCTCTTCAATATAGTACTTGAAGTCCTTGCTAGAGCAATAAGACAACTAAAGGAGATCAAAGGGATAAACACTGGAAATGAAGAAGTCAAATTATCCCTATTCGCAGATGATATGTTAGTATACATAAGCGACCCCAAAAACTCCACCAAAGAACTCTTACAGCTGATAAACAGCTTCAGCAAAGTGGCTAGATACAAAATTAACTCAAAAAAATCAGAAGCCCTCTTTATACAACAAACAAGCATACAGAGAAAGAAATAAGGGAAACAATCCCCTTCACAATAGCCAAGAACAATATAAAATACCTGGGGATAACTCTAACCAAGCAAGTAAAGGACATATACAAGAACTTCAAGCCGCTGAAGATAGAAATGGAAGAGGCCTTTACAAGATGGAAAGATCCCCCATGCTCATGGATAGGTAAGATCAACATAATAAAAACGGCTACCTTACCAAAAGCAATATATAGATTCAATACAATTCCTATCAAAATACCAACACAATTCTTTATAGACCTGGAAAAAGCTATTCTCAACTTCATATGGAACAACAAAAAGCCCAGAATAGCTAAATCAATCCTGTAGAATAAAAAAGCATTTGAGGTATCACCATCCCAGATTTCAAGCTGTACTACAGAGCAATAGTAATAAAAACAGCATGGTACTGGTATAGAAACAGACCAGTGGATCAATGGAATTGAATTGAAGACCCAAACATGGACCCACACACCTATGGCCAACAAATTTTTGACAAAGAAGGCAAAACCGCATAATGGAAGAAGGACAGCATCTTCAACAAATGGTGCTGGTCCAATTGGATGTACATTTGCAAAAGAATGAAATTAGACCCATACCTATCACCTTGTACAAAACTTAAATCCAAGTCAATCAAAGACCTTAACATAAGGCCAGACACACTAAATATACTAGAAGTAAAAGTAGGAGAAACCCTCGAACTCATTGGCACAGGTGACAACTAACTTCCTGAATAGAACACCAACAGCTCAGGACCTGAGATCAACAATCAATAAATGGGACCTCATGAAACTGAGAAGCTTCTGTAAGGCAAAAGACACTGTCATTCAAACAAAACGGCATACAAAAGACTGGGAGAAAATCTTCAGCAACCCCACATGTGATAGAGGGCTATTATCTAAAATCTACAAAGAACTCAAGAAACTAAATGCCAAGAAACCAAATAATCCAATTAAAAAATGGGAGACAGAGCTAAATAGAGAATTCACAAAGGAGAAATCCCTAATGGCTGAGATACACCTGAAGAAATGCTCAACATCCTTAATCATCAGAGAAATGCAACTCAAGAGGACTCAGATTCCACCTAACACCTGTTAGAATGGCTAAGATAAAGAGCTCAAATGATAGCGCATGCTGGTGAGGATGTGGAGAAAGGGGAACCCTACTCCATTGCTGGTGGGAGTGCAGGCTTGTGCAACCACTATGGAGGTCTGTCTGGCGATATCTTAGAGAACTTGGAATAACTTTGCCTCAGGACCCAGCCATACCACTTCTGAGTATACACCCAAAGGTCCCCTCACGGAGACAGAGGGAAGTCTCCTCATCTATGTTCATAGCAGCCTGATTTGTAATAGCTAGAAATTGGAAACAACCCAGATGTCCCTCAACTGAAGAATGGATTAAAAAAACTGTGGTACATCTATACAATGGAATATTTCTCAGCTATCAGAAACAATGAAATCATGCAATTTGCAACCAAATGGATGGATCTAGAGAAGCTCATCCTGAGTGAGCTAACCCAGACTCAGAAGGATGCACAAGGCATCTATTCACTTATAGTAGCATTTTAGCTATATTGTACAGGATATCTGTACTACAACCAACACACCAAAAGGAACATGGGCATAAACTTTTTTTTTTATCTTTTTCTTTTTCCTTCTCCTTTTTTTCTTTTTTCTTTTTCCTTTTCCCTTCTCTTTTTCCTCTTTTTTTTTGTTGATATTCTTTGTTTTTGTGGGTTTGTGTGTTTGTTGGTCTTTTTTAGTTTTCCCCCATAGCAAGGAGACACCATTCACTGGCAGTACTGCCTCGTAGGCCCCTGGTGTATGAAGAGGTTCTTGGCCCTCATATGACTCCTGATCTGTGGTGAGAGACTGTTATGCAGGGACACTCCACCCCAGAGGAACAAGATGGAAGGGTCAGGGGGTAGAGCATGGGAGGGTGGGGCTGGGAAGCGGGGAAAAAAGGACAATATGATAAGGATGTAACTTGAAGCAACAAAGAAATAAATTTATTCATTAAAAAAGCAGGTAACAATGTTAAAACACTGTAAATAAAATAAAGGATACAGCCTTTCAACCTGGCTTTATAAACCTCCAAGTGTCGAAAAAATGTAGAGCTAAGGTAAAATACATGAGAAATGTGGTGTTAACCCATGCCTTTAACTTCAGCAGAGATGGGAGGAGCACCATAGAGTTAATCGTCTTATAAATTCTAGAGTTACATGGAACAGGGTGGTGAGGGTGCACACCCTTAATCCCATCATTCAAGAAGAGTACACCCTTAATCCCAACACACTAGAGACAGAAACAGGCAGATATCAGAGCTCAAGGTCAGCCTGATACAAAACAAACTCTAAATAGAGAAAAACTTCGATCCAGGAGTGGTAGAACACATCTTTAATCCCTTCAGATGGGAACCACAGGTCTCTGATCCCAATAATTAGAATGCAGAGACACACACATAGGATTTAGATGGACCTAAGTTTAAAAGCTACTTACAAAAGGCCTACTCAATACAAACAAATTGTCCTTTGAGATCTCAAAATATATACACTAAAGCTGGTTTAGCTCCAAAATAAAAATATAATTTCTTCTTTAACCCAGATTGAAAGATAACACTTTATATATTGTCAAAAAACAAAATTTGCTTCAGGAGAAATATTACCTAGCCCCCCCCCCAAAAAACAAGAGGGTAATTGTCCCAGTGTTAGAATTAGGGCAAGGCTCTGTTCTTATCTTTCCAGGAGAATCAAATCATCCATTCAAGGAACCCAGGGACAAATGGACAATGGAAACCTCAGCAGAAAACAGAATCAGACACCAAAGAAGACGAGTGACCCAGTTGATTCAGCCTGACAGACCCCCTCAATAGCTGTCTCCATCAAAAGCCTACAACCACAACAACTCAATATTGCTAAGACTGTTCAGCTCTACACAATGCCCCAGCCAGAACCTCAGTAAAGCCTGGAAGATCAGCTTCTTCCTACAAACTCCTTAGGAAATCTAAACAGCTGAGAACAGAAGGACTGAACATAAAAGGATTGTACTAACATTTTTAACCATTTTTCCATTTTGGTTTGGGCCCCAAACAGGTTTACTACGACCCAAATCAGCAGGAAGTCATTTTCAGAGTGCGACGTCCCATGCCCAGAGGATGGGGAGGTTGTTTCTCCGCCCCCCCCCCGCTTTTGGTTATTTAAAGGATAACTGAAAACTCTGTTATTTAGGGGAACAGATTACAAGTTGTTAAATGGTCCTGTTTAATGGGTTTTGGAGGTTAGACCCAGGGTATTCCTTCTTTCCCTTTTCTGTATCCTTCTTTCTCTCCTATGTAGGAGTGCACGGACTTGAGAAAAATGAGACATAGACATAGCACAGGAAGGACCAAGAAGAAGGGACAGATTATTGAATATGCCCTTATACCGTTGTATATTGATACAAAATTAGTAGTATATTTGGCTAAAGTGGTATTGACCATTGTTTATTGTGCAAAAATAAGATCGTATTGGACTACATCGGTATTGATCTTTGTATATTGACACAAAATTAAGATTATAGTTGGCCACAATGGTATTGACCCTTGTATATGGACCTAATATTAAGATTGTATTGGGCTACATAGGCATTGATCTTTGTATATTGATACAAAATTAAGAGTATATTTAGCCACATTTGAATAGATCTTTGTATATTGATACAAAATCAAAGGTAACGTTTCCTAATGGTATCGTACCTAGAGATACTTAAAAATGAAATGTAAAGCTCTGGCCTCTTGATAACAACCCTCTTAAACTGTTTAGGATAGTTAAGAAAAACAAACTCCTAGTCATAGTCATGCAAGCATGTCACTTTGTTAGCTACTATGACAGTCTATCACAGATATCCTCTAAGCTACTCAGTAATCAAGTTGTTAAGAGACAAGCAACATTTGCTTATCTAAATACAAGAGATGGATAGGGCATCTTCAAAAACCCCAAGAGATCTGCAGAATATGGCATTCAAAGATGTCTTAAATTAAGATTTTTTTTTGATATCGAGACATATCAGCTCCTGACAGCACCCACTATTCTACTCCAAGTAGAAGACAAGCATCAAATAATCTCCAGTGTGAGGTGGTTGAATTAGTGGCAAGTCTATCTCTTGGCATGAAAAAACTCCTCGCTTCAACTGCAGACAGACTGCTGTCCAAAAAGGACAAAACTTGGTAGCAGGGAAGTCGACAGCCTAGATCTGCCAAGACAGGGTAGGTAAGTCCTTCATAATCCCTGCTCTACAATAAATGTCTGTCAGAGAAACAGGACCAAAAGGCTGAAGACTGATGCTGGAATGTATGGAGAGAAAATGGGAACTATCCAGGCAGTCACTGGTTTGTCATTTCTTAGTATTGGAAGCTGCAGGCCCTGCACTTCCTATATAATCAGATATATTTATACCTCTCAGGTCTCTGAGGTGGTTGTAGAATAGACAGCTAGAGTCTCATAGTTAAATTTTGAGTTGTTTAGGAATCAAGAGGGCGTTCTAGATCTAAGAAGATGGTTATAATAGTGATGCAAGTTAGTATGAAAGCTAAGTCAGTTATAGAACTTTAAACTCATGGAGATGGTTAGATGGTAGAATGTTAAAGTCAGGGGCCAAATATATATCAACTGGACTTTGGGAAGGTATACTGGGCCATTTAACTCTCATAAATGTGGCATATTTATTTCTGCTGTTTTGTATAGTATTTACTGTTATAAGAGAAGGAAACATTTGTTGGCCTGAAAGGGGAAGCTGTTGGGGGGGAAGAGGGTGGAAGGGTGGGACAGGAAGGGGGGATAGGGAAGGGTTTGTGACTGAGATGTAACTTGAAGAAAAACAAATAAAGTATTTAATAAAAAAAGAAATTAAAAACATGAATAAATTATATTAAATTAAGTTAAATTAATGTATGTAAGCTAATAATAAACTTAGAAAATAAGAAAATATATACATATCCAACATTATATTCTGAAATTTGTCATCTATTTTTGTGAACATATTTTTATTAATACTGTGTACGATTTGTGTAGCAGTTAAAATATGATTGCTGATTAACAATCTGACAATTGTGCATATAATTATCCTTAATTGTAACATTATGGTCACTTAAAAGGACTTTATAAAATGTTTACCACTTTGTAATTTTATTTATTTCTCTCTCTCTCTCTCTGTGTGTGTGTGTGTGTGTGTGTGTGTGTGTGTGTGTGTACAAAAATTCCAGGGCACCCATAGAAACTTAAAAAAGTCAATTCTCCCCCACCCTTTTTTATTCTAGCAATCAAATTCAGGACTTTAGGTTTGAAAATAGCATTATAACATATTGAGCTCTCATTTCTGCCCACCACTTTGTAATTTTTGAAGGATGCCTCCTGTTTTTCAAATGAAATATAGTTGTTAAAGATTACATATAACTTATTGTCAAAAATCTTACTATTTCTTAATGTGATAATTTGCCATTATCCTTCATGTAGTCAATTCCTATAACCATGCTTATTTTTATCAGAGGAACAAACATCTAATAAGCATTGTCATTATTACTACAGATTTAGCCATTGAGCACATCTCAAGTCATATCTAAATTAGAAACACGTTCTGGTCTTTTTTATGTTTTATGAAGGGATGCTTTATTGACATCCCATACTCACTACAAATTTTATTAAAATAGTTAGCATGGAATTTTAGAATCCAGAGGTTGATTTTCTCTAAACCGTTAGTTCTATAAGACTCAAAACCTATTTCTGTAAGGAAGTTTGTACTTACTATGTGATAGTTGGACTTGCACAACTCACAGCATTCACTATAAGAATCTAATAGCTAGCTAGACACCAGGCTCTTTTCTGAATTTTCAGCAAAGAATAACCCATCTTAAAATATCACTAAGAGTGAGATGAAACATCCTTTTGTAATTCAGTGTTTAGACCTGAGATTTCTGTATGTGTATTTAGGAAGCCATTCCTCCATTTTAAGTGTTTGGATGGGCTCATTATGTTGTCTTTCCCTAAACAAAACAATTTCCTTTTACTTTGGAGTAAAGGACAACTACATGGATGGCCAAACATTATTTTGACACATAAAAAACTATTGGTAACCAGAGGACTTGAAAATCTGGTAACCTATACATAGATGCCATTGGCAACCCATACATAGTCACTTGACTCTTAAGAAAAATGGAGACAACAAATGATTAATCATTAAGTATTTTACTTGAGCCATTCTAAATTATAACTCAGATAGTACACACAAGTTCTGTACAGGCTGAACAATGCTCCCAACCTTCCTGGCTTCAGTTTGTAAAATCAGAACAATAAGTGAGAAAAACTATTATCACAATAGTCTTTTAAAATTCTTGGAGCACTAGGGGTACTCCACAAGCTGTGAGAAGAAAGGAATCGAACAAATTAAAGATTAAAAAAATCAGTTCTTGTGAAAGTGGAATAGGAAGGACAGAGTAAGCAAAGGTCAAGGGTAAAGAACAGATTCAGGGTTGACTTAGCTTGTTGGGAATGGATAGGCTCAGGATGCTCTCCTTTAATGAGAACTGCAGCACTCTACCTTAAAATGACAGAATGGCGTTCTTGTCATACAGGTCTTGCATGGTTAGAGTTACCCCCACGTATTTTATATTTTTTATGGTTATTGTGAAGGATGTTGCTTCCCTAATTTCTTTCTCAGCCCATTTATTTTTTGTGTAAAAAAAGGGCTTCTGATTTTTTAAATTAATTTTGTATCCAGCTACTTTTCTGAAGTTGTTTATCAGCTCTAAGAGTTTTCTGGTGGAATTTTGGGGGTCTCTTATGTATACTATCATATCATCTGCAAATAGGGATAATTTGACTTCTTCCTTTACAATTTGTATCCCCTTAATCTCCTTTAGCTGTCTTATTTATCTAGCAAGAACTTCAAGTACTATGTTGAAGAGATATGACCAAAGTGGACATCCTTGCCTTGTCCCTGAGTTTAGAGGAAATGCTTCAAGTTTCTCTCCAATTAATTTGATGTTGGCTACTGACTTGCTGTACATTGCCTTTATTATTCTAGGTATGGTCCTTGTATGCCCGTTCTCTCCAGAGCTTTTAGCATGAAGGGGTGTTGGATTAAAAAAAAAATACAGAATGACGCAAGCTGCCTGTGGTTGAAAATTATTTGGAGTAGACCTGGCGGCTATCTGTACCGTCAATCCTGAAATGCAGAACTATATTTAGGTACCTCAACAAACCCACATCTGGTTGATTGTAGTTTGTCTGTAAAGCCAGAAAATCTTTCACATATACAAAATGCTGCCAATATTCAGAGGAAGTATCCTTTGTCTAAATAGAACATGTAAATCTAGAATATATGAGATTTCTTCTAAGAAAGTGATTACAAGTCATCCCTCAGCCTTTCTTCCACCTTGCCCAGGTTTTACTTTTTTGATCCTAGTTTTCTCATTCTCCTATCAACTTCATTTTATTTCAAGTCCCTTTGCCTTGGAGGTGTGTCTTAATTTTGCTTCTCATTTTAAGATGTAATATTGTGTAAAATTAAATAATGAATTAAGGTTTTACATTAGAAAGAGCCTTCTAGAAGCACAATGCTTTGATCAAAGAAGAAATTTTAATGAAAAGAATTTCAGGTAATGAAGCAAACCCGCAAAGGAGATAAATTGTTATAAGCAGGCATTTCTACCTCAGTTCAGTACGAGTCATCCTGGGCATGAACACTATATCACATGATTATAGTTTTAAAAATTACTTACAACTTTTGAGGAGTTAAAGTGAAATATAGCATTTGTTAAGTCCCAAATCTGTTCAAAGCTATTTCCATGAGTGGTATGTTGGAGATGAATGGAAGAGAAGGATAAATTATTAATGTGGTTTCTGCTGTTTTCAAAGAAAAGAATTCAGTTCTAAATTCAGCTTTTTAGAACAGTCACAAAACATTCTCTTCCTCTAACCTCTAACAAGAGGTTTAAGAAGAGGTTTAAGGAAAAACTTTGCTGGAAATGAAAAAAAAATCTTATTAAATACTGGCAAGAAATAATTATCTCATAAAACTAGTGCAGTTCCTTTTCTTCTGTATTACTCAATAAGGTTTGTTCACTAAATGTTTAATTCCTAATGTATATTACTTTACAGTGGTTAATATATTTTTTACATTATGTTGAAAATATAACCCACATTAAAATAAATTGTGATTATACATCTAGTTCAAGGGGAGGAAATTCAGTAATCAGTGTGTTATGAGACACTTTGCCTGATGTTCATTAGAGGACCTTAGAAGTGTCACATAAGACTACAAAAGGAAAATGTAGCTGTGTTATCACCATTCATGAAATACCTATCATACAATTTCCTACAAAGTTTAAAAAAAACAGTAAGGAGAAAGAAAAAATTATTAATAAAACAAGATCCAACTACTATGCATTTCTATTCCCTCATACTGTTACAAAACAAATATAAAATTTAAGATATTTTTTGCAAGATACTGTCACCTATAAAATATTTTCATTTGGGGTTCTTGCTCATAGTTCATAACCATAAACTTGGTTCCTAGAGTTGTAAAACCACAGTGTGAAAATAATGAATCTTTATTGAATGAGTGAATGAATCAACCAAAGAATTAATAAAGTACACAAAGTTCATATGTGAAATTTCAATGTTATCCTTATTTCCTCAAAATTGGGAGTTGTTCTTTTGTTATTATAAAGATAACTGTTAGAAAATTAAAAAATGAAAAACAGAAAATATCCCTTATAGTATTCTCCTTAAGAAGTAAACTCGAAGCCGGGCGGTGGTGGCGCACGCCTTTAATCCCAGCACTTAGGAGGCAGAGGCAGGCGGATCTTTGCGAGTTCGAGGCCAGCCTGGTCTACAAAGCGAGTCCAGGACAGCCAGAGCTGTTAAACAGAGAAAGCCTGTCTCAAAAAACCAAAAAAAAAAAAAAAAAAAAAGAAGTAAACTCGTTCTCATATTTGACTTGTTGAAGTTCCTGAAGGGGAAACAATGCAGCAGATAAGTGCAATATGAAATCTCCACATCTCAACTAAGTTAGTATAAGTTTATTTAAAATCAATAAGCATATCAATGTTTAAGACATTTATTCTCAAATATTCTTGTTAGCCGTATTTCTAAGAATGAAAAGAAATAGATACCAAATTTTCACTCATCTAGTATGAAAACATAGAATCCACACAATCATTTGAAATCTGGAAACATTCAGTTTTGTAGCTGGAAATTTTTACATTGAAACAATTCTGGTAAAACTAATTCTGGGCCATTGGCTGTGGATTTTGTAGTGGGCCCTGGCAAGCTTTACAGACTTCATCCTCACAACTTTTCAGTTCTCTCTAAACTCAAGTTATTCTAATTTTGATTGTCCCCATGAGCCAGTCTAAGTCTTCCTATGGTGAATTTTTGCTTAGAATTAACAGTTATACATATGGTTACCTCTTATAAAATCCTCACAAATTTATTCCTTCTTATAATTTCATCTACCTATCATATTCTTAAATTATAATCTCTGGCCCAATGTGCTACCTAGTTTCATGTCAACTTGACACAAGCTAACTAAAGTCATTTGGAAGAAGAAATCTCAACTGAGAGGGGCATGAAAACACATTCCATGAACAAATCCATGTTATTATACAACAGAATTTGCAAGATACTTGCCATGTTTACTTGGAGTTTTCCCACAAGCTCCCAGAAATCTCCTCACATAGTTTCATCCATGGACTGTGTTCTGACAGATACCAAACTGCAGAAATACTCTTATGCAGAAAAAAAAATGTTATTGCCATATAATTTATCACTGTGCATATAAGTCTACATATTTAACATTATCTCTAGGTTACTTATAATACCTAATGAAATGTATGTAATTTTATTTTGGGGGAAATAATGACCAAAAGTAAATCTGTGCATGTTCAATATACATGCACTTCGTAAAACTCTGTTGAAAAGCTGTTGAAGGAATGGACTTCAGATCCACTGAGCAACAATGAGCTGCCTGGAAATAGTTTTTTATGTCATTCTACTGCTAACACATTGTTAAAATAATCAGATCTCAGACCGGTAGTTTTCTTTTTTCTTTTCTTTTCTGTCTTTCTTCTTGTTCTATGGCTGGAAGTAGAAAGCATGTAAATTTGGAATCCTCTGATTACAGAAGACAAACTTATGTGATGTGACTTTTACAATGAATTGCCAAATCCTGGATGATAAGCAAGTCACTCTTAATTTACTTCTGTATTTATATATCATTATCACAGACATATGGCAAGTGTTGGTTGCATTCTCATCCCCCTCTTTTTCTGTTATATCTAACTCTCCCAAAATGGTACTATTATGTGAACTTTGACACATTTTTTCAGGGTCAATTAATAAATCTGCTAGACTAAAACTCTGATGTTTTCCTGATTTTAGCTACAAAAGACATAAAAAATTGAACTTAGTAAGTAGATGCACAAAAAGCAAGGTTGAAAAGACTAAATGAGAGATAGGTAGGAGGAGGAGGAAGACAATGATAATAAAAGATGATCGGATAACTAATGACAATTTTAACCAATGCTCTTCAATTATTTTTTCCATTTTGTGGTAGCAATTTATAACTATGTAGGTATCATTTCACGGAGATATTATTAAATACCAGAGGTATATCCTATTGTCATATAAAATGTATTTTCATATATAATACATGCAAGTACCACATATGTGTTATGTAAAATGGAATATCCAAATAAACATCATCTCTATATGGAGCAAAGAGCAAGTATATTCATCATACAAGCAATAATCTAGAATTATCAATAAGAGATTAAATTTAGAAGCATGCAAAAGATCATTCTCCACTTCAGATATGATGACAACATATTAAAAGATAAGTTTTATAGGTCTCAAGAATTCTAGTGAAGGAGCTAATGAAAAGAAAAATATAACCTAAAATAGAAGATTGCTACTTAAATGTCTATATTTTATTACAGTAAATGTTCTAGGAGAAAATCGGCAATGCTAGTGCAGGAAGCATAGATGATTTACAAATGTCATCTGCTTCATCTTATCCTCAAACCCTGATAGGTAGATGCTGTTACTAATCCACTTAAAGAAGCAGCAGAATATGGAGGTTGCGCATAGGTCGCAAAGCATAGGTGATGAATTACAGTGCTTCTGTGCTCTGAATGAAGTGATACCAGTATGAAAACTAATGAATTTTTCAATAAAATATCCTATGTCCTTTAAATCGTAATGGAAAAGACTGCTTTATTGTGATCAACTTGCTACCCTAATCTTGACTATTCCTGTGATTCTAGATATATGTTAAACAGAAACAAGCAGAATAAACTATTCCTCTGATGAAGGCAAAGGCATTCACCAGACCCGACATGATTAGTGCCAACTATTCTTAATGGTTTGACAAACAGAAAATTACCCGAAAACTAGCAAACAGATACTTCAAAAACAGAACTGTGATGAAGGATAAATGACAAAATCTAACATCAAATCAGACCCAATCTCACACCTGCTGTCCAAATCAACCCTCAGTAAGCAAGACAAACTTTCAAAGGAGAAAGCATTAGGTTTCTTTCTGGAATGGTGCCATGCTAGCCACTGAACAATGAACAATGATTGGTAATGTCTCTTCATTGCTATAAAGTAATTCTACCTTCATGAGAATAATGCTCCCAAACCCGATCATATGAACAAACAAGCAAATGCAAATGCTGAACCATTTAATTAGATTTTGCTGGGAGCCATAAATCCTACTCTAACTTGTTTCACAAAATACTTCATAAAAAGTTTGTCTTCCTTATCTGGTTCAGTTCCATGAAGAAGACTATGTATGTATTCATTGGTTTTTTTTTTTTAAATATCCTCACTAATATTGACATAGCAGGTGATCAGTAAATATTTGTTGCAAGAAAAAGCATTACAAACATTATATAAGTACCATAAATATTTATTGAATGAATAAAAAATATTCAAATATTCAAATTTCAGTTCCACTGAAAATCAGAAAGAATACCAATTTTCAAGTGATCACAATTTTGTCTGCAATTTGAACAACTGATGAAGATTCTTTCTCATCAGGGCCTGGAAGTTCTTTCAATATATCAGCTTCTAATCAGAGACCACCTTAAACCTTCTGCTTTGTGTAAACAGCCACTATCCCAATTGTTAAGAAATGCAACATTTTATGTGTTTCTTAGAAACTTTTACTTACTTTTAAAGTTCAAAGTTATGAATATCTCAAGATAGCTATAAATATGAGCAATTATTCCAACAAATGAACAAAAATCTAAAGTTTTTCTTTTGGCATTGAACATAACAGGGGAGCAATAGACAAGTTATGATATGATTTGGCTTAAATTGAAACAAGAGAGTGCACAGAAATTTTACACAGGTGGGAAATGCAATTTTTATTGGAATCTTGGGAAAATAATTATGTCACACTCTACAGTCTATTTATATACTTCTCTATACAATCTTTTCCGTGGATTTTACCAACTTATTATTTAGTTGGTTTATTAGGTATCATGTCCATAATGTTTTCATAACTTTACTATGTCTCACATTCCTTTTTATTGTGCTTGCTTTTAACTTTATTAATTTCTCTTTATCTTTTATTTTGTTTTGTGTCTTTTCCTAATTGAGTTAAAAACCTAGTTTTTTATTTCAATAATTTTATTCACAATGTGAGCATCACCATGAATTAAAATTGACAAGGATTCAGTTGCAGTCACCATATTTGTAGAACAATATTTAATGTTTTCCTTTTCCATTCTGCTGTATTTTAAAGAGATTATTGTTTTTTCCTCATTGATGTAATGAATACTTAAAAGTATAGTATTTAATTTCTACATGTGTAAAGATCATCCTGTGGTTTCTGTTTGTTTCACTGCCCAAAATACAGTAATTCTTGATTGATGCTATATATGCTTAAAACAAAACAAAAAGAAAAAACTAATGCATTCTTATATTGGGTATATTAGAACTATCCAGTGATACCTTGTATATTAATGCATATTTTTGTCATGTATACCAATCTTATATTCTATACCCTTGTATAAACACTATCTAGTAATTGTATCATGTATTATAATATCTATCACAAAAGTATCACTCCTAGATTTTGGGCATTGGTATATGCCTACTGATTGATGGCCTTCTGTGTTAACATTGTCTAAGAATACAAATTGTTACATTTTGGGTAAGTAGTTTAGGACCCTTTCCAAGAGTCAATTTAAAGTTAATATTGAAGTTTATAAAGACTCTAGGACTATCTTAACCTTTTCCTTCATTTTGTATGACCTTATTTCAGTGAGTAATTATGATTGTATTAACTTAAAACATGATTGATGAAATATTTTTCTCTTCAAAGTGTGCTGCACTTTGTTCACCTTCAATCAAATTATTATATAATTATGAACACTTCTATTTTATTTTTTTCAAAATACACTCCCAAGTTATTTTTCTGAGAAATATATCGAAAATAAGTCAGAATTTTTTAGAAGTTTTAGAGATATATGTGTTGAAACAAGTTAATTTGCTTGAAGTTCACTTTATAGTTTAAAATGCCCAAGTACAGTTTGTCCAAAAAAATATTTAAGTTTGAGGCCTGCTCTACAGGATGAAATTTATGACTGGTACTCAGTAGGCGTAAATTATCAATGTCGCCTCTGCTATGGATTGTCAATGGAAAAGCCTAATGTAATACAGACTGAGATTTTTTAACTGGGCTGATCTTATGAAGATCTTGTATAAGTAACCACAAATGCTGCGAGTTCAAGTCATGTTCATAAGCCAGCATTTCCCACTAGTCCTCCCTATCTTCTGACCCGTATGCTCTGTCTCTTCCTTCTGTGATGGACTCTGAGTCTTGGTGGTGGTGGTGTTACACATGTCCCATTTCTGCTTGAACAGCCACAGTCACTTATTCTCAGCACTTTGAATGGTAATATGTTTCTGCATTAATCAGGACCCACCGTAATTGAAGAATTAGATAAACAGTCAGAATGAGTTTCACCTAAGATCTGTGACTTCCTTAACCATAGGTTTTAACAATATTTATGGCACCACACATGAATTCTCTTCTCTGGACCAGACCTCAAATCTAGTCAAACAAATGTTTGTTTACCCCATGAATAATGTTCCTATGTTACAACACTGAATACATTTTACCTGAAAGATCTATATTATAGCACTTAGGGTTCAGTGATAATGATAGATCAAACCATTGATGTTCTGTCATCCCTAGCAACCTACATAGCAGCTTCAGGCAGAATGAAAGCTATTCAACAGGGGAAATGGTATACCTAGTTCAACATTGTTTGTTCTCTGTCCAACAATAAAACTACAATTTGTTGTTGGTGGTGCTTGCTTTAGTTGCTGTACTCAATAAGGTACTAGCATCTAGTTATGAAAGAAAATTTAAAGCTATGAAAACAGCTTATTTGGGGAGGGTGCATATGGAGCCTCCATCGCCAATAGTTCATATGTATATGTCTAACACCCGAAACAAAAGCTTTCATTTAATAACCCATATTTTCTGGGACCCCATTGTTTACTAATGAAGGGTGTTTTATCCAGAATAATTTTTGATTATCTTACAAACTAGTAGAATTTTAAAAGAAGTCCTTATGTATCATCAGTTTTCATTAACTAACCTCTACCTCTCCTTTTCTACCCCATGCCTATCCCCACTCAAATATTTAGCTACAGTGTACTCTACAGTGTATTCATATATGTGTGTGTGTATTTGTGTATGTGTGTATACAGTATACCTGTCACCTATGCATTCTACTATTTTCTTATATTTTTACTAGGGCTGCAATATCATATTGTATACATTAAGTAGCACTTTTTGTATATTTTTCAAATTTGTAGTCTGAATATTTTAATTATGAACAAGAATATAGTTATTCTTTGCTATCTTTGGATCATAAGTTTTAAAACCCATCATGAATATAAAAAAATTTACAGATGCTCAAGTTTGTCTTTTTAATTATTTATTTGTTGCTTCAGGTTACATTTCCATCATATTGTCCTCTTTCCCCCCTTCCCAGCCCTGCTCTCCCACCCTCTACCCCTTAGCCCTTCCATCCCACTCCTCTGGAGTGGAGTGTCCCTACATAACAGTCCCTCACCCCAGTTCAGAAGTCATATGAGGGCCAAGAGCCTCCTCATACACTGGGGGCCTACAAGGCAGTACCACCAGTGTATGCCATTGCCAGGCAGTGTCTCATTGTCAGGGAGAGAAAACTAAAAAAAAAACAAAACAAAACAAAAAAAAAAAAAAAGATTATGTCCATGTTCCCTTTGGTGCATTGGTTGTAGTATAGATATCCTGTACTATATACCTAAAATCCTACTATAAGTGAATAGATGCCTTGTGCATCCTTCTGAGTCTGGGTTAGCTCACTCAGGATGAGCTTTTCTAGTTCCATCCATTTGCCTTCAAATTGCATAATTTCATTGTTTCTTATACCTGAGTAATATTCCATTGTGTAGATGTACCTCAGTTTTTTAGTTCATTCTTTGGTTGAGAGACATCTGAGCTGTTTCCAGTTTCTAGCTATTACAAATAAGGCTGCTATGAACATAGATGAGGAAACTTCCTTATGATTCGGTGAGGAGTCATTTGGGTGAATACCCAGAAGTGGTATGGCTGGGTCCCGAGGCAGAGCTATTCCAAGTTTTCTAAGAAATTGCCATAATGACCTCCATAGTGGTTTCACAAGCCTGCACTCCCACCAGCAATGGAGGAGTGTTCCCGTTTCTCCACACCCTCGCCATCACGTGCTGTCATTTGAGCTTTTGATCTTAGCCATTCTGACAGGTGTGAGATGGAATCTTAGAGTCGTCTTGAGTTGCATTTCTCTGATGATTAAGGATGTTGAGCATTTCTTCAAGTGTCTCTCGGCCATTAGGGATTCCTCCTTTGTGAATTCCCTATTTAGCTCTGTTCCCATTTTTTGATTGGATTATTTGGTTTCTTGGCATTTAATTTCTTGAGTTCTTTGTAAATTTTGGATATTAACCCTCTGTCAGATGTGGGGTTGGTGAAGATTTTTTTCCCAGTCTGTAGGCTGCCGTTTTGTTCGAATGACTAGTTATTTATTCTTTGAGACTAACCTAAGTAATCCACACGTGCAGTTTAAATAGTCTTGAGATCTGTTCCCTGTTAACTAATACAATGTATGTATATATATATATATGCATGCGCGCGTTTGTGTGTGTAATTAACTACATTATTTAAAGTAGAATAATAAGGAAAAGACTACACATTTAAAAAGGATGGAAATTTTATGTATAAATAATATTTAAAGCATATATATTATGTACAAATGTATATATACTAACATATAATAGTCTGCAATTTTTTTGAGTGTGCAAATATGAAATCCTCCCATGCTGGTTCTTTATCTTTGTTGACTTCAAAAAAACATGTTTTCTATTCTAATCCCTGTTCTCTTCAAAACATTTTGATTTTTACCCAACTTTGCTTAAAAATACTTATATTTCTTTTTTGTTATTTGGGAAAATTAGACTGAGTAAAAATATATATAAATGAATACATTTCATTAAACATTACATAATATGAACATGTAAAATTCATTGCACATATGTATATGAAACAGTTTTATTTTAGTATCTAGAAATATGCAATGTATGCATAGATTTATAGCTCTTAGAAATAGTCTCCACCTCTGTTTCTTTCAATTACACCTCATGGGATCACTATGTAAATTGTGGTTTTAGAGCAAACAATGTGGCTCATCTAGAAAGGTCTTTGCCAGTCTAGCCTGGTGATCTGAGGTTGATTTCTAGAACTCACATAAGGTGAACAAAAATGATCAGCTCCAGAAAGCTGTTCTTCAACTTCACTGGAGTATCATAAAGCATGTACTCTACACACATGTCATGCGCAAAAAACAATTAATTACTAATACATTTTAAGTGTGGTTTTAGTGTTCTTTTGACTCAAGTATATTACTTCAAAGTATACTCTCCATGGGGTGTTCTATTCATAGGACTGTTGTTTTAAAAAAACTAAAATATCCCAGTTATTCAATATTTTTGTTTGCTTCTTTATTTATTACTTCGAGGTACGTCTCCATCACAGTGCCCTCTTTCCACCCGTCCAGTTCTGCCCTCGCACCCTCTCCTTCTTCTCCCACCCATCCCATTCCTCCAATGTGGAGTGTCCCTATATATCAGCCCCTCTCAGTTCAACAGTCATATGAGGGCTAAGAGCTTCCTCTTGCACTGGGAGCCTACATGGTGGCACCCATAGGGCAAATTGTCCCATTAATAGGTAACAAATTCTATGTTCCTGATCCTTTTGTTGTGTTGGGTAGTTATTCTGCACTATATGGCTAAAATCCAATTATTAGTGAGTAGATGTCATGTGCATCTTTCTGAGTCTGAGTTAGCTCACTGAGAATGAACTTTTCTAGTTCCATCCATTTGGCTGTGAAACTGCATGATTTCTATGTTTCTGAAAGCTGAGTAGTATTCCATTGTGTAGATGTACCACAGGTTTTTTTTTTTATGCATTCCTTGTTTGAGGGTCATGTGGATTGTTTCCAGTTTCTAGCTATTACAAATAAGGCTGCCATGAACATAGATGAGGAAATGTCTTTGTGGTTGGGTGAGGAATCATTTAGATGTATACCCTGAACTGGTGTGGCTGGATCTTGAGGTAGGACTATTCAATGTTTTCTAAAATATCACCAGACTGATTTTCATAGTTGCTGTACAAGTTTGCACTCCCAACAGCAATGGAGGAGTGTTCCCCTTTCTTAATAACCTCACCAGCATGTGCTGTCATTTGAGTTTTTGATCTTAGCCATTCTGACAGGTGTGAGATAGAATCTCAGAGTTATCTGGAGTTGCATTTCTATGATGATTAAGAATGTTGAGCATTTCTTCAAATGTCTCACTGCCATTAGAGATTGCTACTTTGTGAATTCTCAGTTCAGCTCTGTTCCCATTTTTTAATTGGATTCTTGGATTATTTGGTGTCTTTTAAACTTTTTTTGTTATACCTTTTTCCCCAACCTCTTCTCCTTTTAGTCCAATAAAAGGATCATTTTTTTCTTTTTTTTCAATTGATCCATTTTTTATACTTTATTTTTTTATTTCTTCAAGTTACATCTCAGTCACAATCCCTTCCTTACTCCCCCTTCCTGTCCCAACCTTCCACCCTCTTCCCCCCAACAGATCCCCTTTTCAGTCCAACAAATGGTTCCTCCTCTTATAAGAGTAAATACTATACAAAACAAAAGAAATAAATATGCCACATTTATGAGAGTTAAATGGCCCAGCATACATTCCCAATGTCCAGTCCATACATATTTGGCCCTTGACTTTAACATTCTACCATCTAACCATTTCCATGAGTTTAAAGTACTATATCTGACTCAGCTTTCATAGTAACTTGCATCACAATTTTAAAAACATCTTCTTAGATCCAGAACACCCTCTTGATTCCAAACAACTCAAAATTTAACTATGAGACTCTAGCTATCTATTCTTCAACCACCTCAGAGTCCTGAGAAGGATAAATATATCTGATTATGTAGGAAGTGCAGGGCCTGCATCATCCAAAACTAAGAAATGACGTATCAGTGGCTGCCTGGACATTTCCCATTTTCTCTCCATACGTTACAGCATCAATCTTCAGCCTTCTGGCCTGGTTTCTCCGACAGATATTGATTGTAGAGCAGGAATTATGAAGGACTTACCTACTCTGCCTTGGCAGAGCTAGGCTGTTAACTTCCCTGCTACCATGATTTGTCTTTTTTGGACAGCAGTCTGTCTGCAGTTGAAGCCAGGGGTTTTTCATGCCAAGAGATAGACTTGCCACTAATTCAACCATCTCACACTGGAGATTCTTCGATGCTCATCTTCTACTTGGAGTAGAATAGGGGGTGCTGTCAGGAGCTGATATGCCTCGATATAAAAAAAAATCTTAATTTAAGACAATATCTTTGAATGCCATATTCTGCAGATATCTTGGGGTTTTTGAAGATGCCCTATCTATCTCTTTTATTTAGATAAGCAAATGTTGCTTGTCTCTTAACAACTTGATTTCTGAGTAGCTTACAGAATATCTGTGATAGACTGTCATAGTAGCTAACAAAATGACACGCTTGCATGACTAGGAGTTTGTATTTATTAACTATCCTAAACGGTTTAAGAGAGTTGGTATCAAGAGGCCAGAGCTTCACATTTCATTTTTAAGTATCACTAGGTACAATACCTTTAAGAAGTGCTGCCTTTAATTTTGTATCAATATACAAAGATCAATACCAATGTGGCCAAATATACTCTTAATTTTGTATCAATATACAAAGATCAATGCCTATGTAGCCCAATACAATCTTAATATTATGCCAATATACAAGGGTCAGTACCATTGTGGCCAACTATAATCTTAATTTTGTATCAATATACAAAGATCAATACCACTGCAGTCCAATACAATCTTAATTTTGCACAATATACAATGATCAATACCTCTTTAGTCAAATATAATATTAATTTTGTATCAATATACAAAGGTATAAGGGCATATTCAATAATCTGTCCCTTCTTCTTGGTCCTTCCCATACTATGTCTATGTCCCATTTTTCTCAAGTCTGTGCACTCCTACATAGGAGAGAAAGAAGGATACAGAAGAGAAAAAGAAGGAAGTCCCTGGGTCTAACCTCCAAAACCCATTTAACAGCTTGTAGTCTCTTCCCCTAAATAACAAAGTTTTCTGTTATCCATCAAATAACCAAAAAGGGGGGGGGACACCCTCCCCACCCTCTGGGCATGGGACGTCGCTCTCTTAAAATGACTTCCTGCTGATCTGGGTCATAGTAAACCTGTTTGGGGCCCAGACCAGAATGGAAAAATGGTTAAAAATGTTAGTACAATTCTTTTATGTTCAGTCCTTTTGTGCTCAGCTGTTTAGATGTCCTAAGAAGTTTGTAGACAGAAGCTGATCTTCCAGGCTTTACTGAAGTTCTGGCTGGTGAAGTGTGTGGAGCTGAAGGATCTTAGCGATTTTGAGTTGTTGTGGTTGTAGACTTTTGAAGGAAACAGCTATTGAGGGAGTCTGCAAGGCTGAATCATCTGGGCCACTCGTCTTCTTTGGTGTCTGATTCTGTTTTCTGTTGAGGTTTCCTTTGTCCATTTGTCCCTGTATTACTTGAATGGATGTTTTAAATCTCCTGGAAAGATAAGAACAGAGCCTTGCCCTAATCCTAACTCTGGGACAATTACACTTTTTTTTTTGGGTGGGGGGGTCAGGTAATACTTCTCCTGAAGCAAATTTGTTTTTTTGATAATATATAAAGTATTATCGTTCAATCTGGATTAAAGAAGAAATTATTTTGTTATTTTGGAGCTAAAAAAGCTTTGGTGTATATATTTTGAGATGTCAAAGGACAATTTGTTTGTATTGAGTAGGCCTTTTGTAAGTAGCTTTTAAACTTAAGTCATTCCAAATCCTATGTGTCTGTCTCTGCTTTCTAATTATTGGGATCAAAGACCTGTGGTTCCCATCTGAAGGTATTAAAGATGTGCTCCACCACTCCTGGATCGAAGTTTTTCTCTATTTAGAGTTTGTTTTATATCAGGCTGACCTTGAGCTCTGAGATCTGCCTGTTTCTGTCTCTAGTGTGTTGGGATTAAGGGTGTACTCTTCTTGAATGATGGGATTAAGGGTGTGCACCCTCACCACCCTGTTCCGTGTAACTCTAGAATTTATAAGACCACTAACTCTATGGTGCTCCTCCCGTCTCTGCTGAAGTTAAAGGCATTGGCTAACACCACACATTTCATGTATTTTACCTTAGCACTAAGTTTTTTCTACTCTTGGAGGTTTATAAAACTGGGTTGAATGGCTGTAACCTTTATTTTATTTACAGTGTTTTCAAATTGTTACCTGTTTTTTTTAATTAATAAATTTATTTGTTTGTTGCTTCAGGTTACATCTCCATCATATTGTCCTCTTTCCCTGCTTCCCAGCCCCCCCCTCCCATCCTCTACCCCCTAATCCTTCCCTCTTGTTCCTCTGCGGTGAAGTGTTCCTACAAAACAGTCCCTTGCCACAGTTTAGGAGTCATATGAGGGCCAAAGCCTCTTCATACACTGGGGACCTATGAGGCAGTACCGCTAGTGAAAGGTGTCTCCTTGCTAGGAAGGGAAAAATAAAAAACAGACCAACAAACACACAAACCCACAAAAATAAAGAACAACAACAACAAAAAAGGAAAAAGAAAAAGGAAAAAGAAAAAAAAGTCTATGTCCATGTTCCTTTTGGTGTGTTGGTTGTAGTACAGATATCCTGTACGATATAGCTAAAATCCTACTATAAGTGAATAGATGCGATGTGCATCCTTTTGAGTCTGGGTTAGCTCAGTCAGGATGAGCTTCACTAGTTCAATCCATTTGGCTGCAAATTGCATGATTTGGTTGTTCCTGATAGCTGAGTAATATTCCATTGTATAGATGTACCACAGTTTTTTAATCCATTCTTCAATTGAGGGACATCTGTGTTGTTTCCAATTTCTAGCTATTACAAAAAGGCTGCTATGAACATAGATGAGGAGACTTCCCTATGACTCCGTGAGGAGTCATTTGGGTGTATACCCAGAGGTGGTATGGCTGGGTCCTGAGGCAAATCTATTCCAAGATTTCTAAGATATCGCCATACTGACCTCCATAGTGGTTGCACAAGCTTGCTCTCCCACCAGCAATGGAGGAGGGTTCCCCTTTCTCCACACCCTTGCCAGCATGTGCTGTCATTTGAGCTCTTTATCTTAGCCATTCTGACAGGTGTGAGATGGAATCTCAGAGTCGTCTTGAGTTGCATTTCTCTGATGATTAAGGATGTTGAGCATTTCTTCAAGTGTCTCTCAGCCATTAGGGATTCTTCCTTTGTAAATTCTCTGTTTAGCTCCGTCTCCCATTTTTTGATTGGATTATTTGGTTTCTTGGCATTTAGTTTCTTGAGTTCTTTGTAGATTTTGGATATTAGCCCTGTGTCAGATGTGGTGTTGGTGTAGATTTTCTCCCAGTCTGTTGGTTGCAGTTTTGTTCGAATGACAGTGTCTTTTCCTTATAGAAGCTTTCAGTTTCATGAGGTCCCATTTATTGATTGTTGATCTCAGGTCCTGAGCTGTTGGTGTTCTGTTCAGGAAGTTGTCACCTGTGCCAATGAGTTCGAGGGTTTCTCCACTTTTTCTTCTGGTAGATTTAGTGTGACCGGTCTTATGTTGTGGTCTTTGATCCACTTGGATTTAAGTTTTGTACAAGGTGATATGTATGGGTCTAATTTCATTCTTTTGCAAGTGGACATCCAGTTGGACCAGCACCATTTGTTGAAGATGCTGTCCTTCTTCCATTGTGCAGTTTTGGCTTCTTTGTCAAAGGTTAGTTGGCCATAGGTTTGTGGGTCGATTTTTTGGTCTTCAATTCTATTCCATTGACCTACAGGTCTGTTTTTATACCAATACAATACTGTTTTTACTATTATTGCTCTGTAGTACAGCTTGAAATCTAGAATGGTGATACCTCCAGATGCTTTTATATTGTACAGGATTGATTTAGCTATTCTGGGCTTTTTGTTGTTCCATATGAAGTTGAGAATAGCTCTTTCCAGGTCTATAAAGAATTGTGTTGGTATTTTGATAGGAATTGCATTGAATCAATATATTACTTTTGGTAGGATAGCCATTTTTATTATGTTGATCCTACCTGTCCAAGAGCATGGGAGATCTTTCCATCTTCTAAAGGCCTCTTCCATTTCTTTTTCAGGGGCTTGAAGTTCTTGTTGTATTGGTCCTTAACTTGCTTGGTTAGAGTTACCCCCTAAAATATAAATAATATAAACAATATAAAATATAGGTATTTTATATTGTTTGTGGCTATTGTGGAGGGGGTTGTTTCCCTTATTTCTTTCTCAGCCCATTTGTTTGTTGTATATAGAAGGGCTTCTGATTGTTTTGAATTAATTTTAAATCCAGCCACCTTGCTCAAGGTGTTTTTCAGGTGTAAGAGTTCTCTGGTGGAATTTTTGGGGTTGCTTATGTATACACTCATATCATCTGCAAATAGGGATATTTTGACTTCTTCATTTCCATTTTGTATCCTCTTGATCTCTTTTTGTTGTCTTCTTGCTTTAGCAAGAACTTCAAGTACTATATTGAAGAGATATGCTGAAAGTGGGCATCCTTGTCTTTTCCCTGAGTTTAGAGGAAATGCTTCAAGTTTCTCTCCATTTAACTTGATGCTAGCCACCGGCTTGCTGTATGTTGCCTTTATTATTTCTAAGTACGGTCCTTGCATGCTAGTTCTCTCCAGAACTTTTAGTATAAAAGGGTGTTGGATTTTGTAAAATGCTTTTTCTGCATCTAGCGAGATTATCATGTGTTTTTTTTTCTTTAATCTGGTTTATGTGGTGAATTACGTTGATAGACTTTCATATGTTGAACCATCTCTGCATTCCTGGGATGAAGCCTACTTGATCATGGTATATGATGTGTTCTTGAATTCGGTTTGCTAGTATTTTATTAAGTATTTTTGCATCTATGTTCATGAGGGAGATTTGTCTGAAGTTCTCTCTCTTTGTTGTGTCTTTGTGTAGTTTAGGAATCAGAGTGACTGTGGCTTCCTAGAATGAGTTTGGCAGTGTTTTTTCTGATTCTATTTGGTGGAAGAGTTTGAAGAATATTGGTGCTACCTCCTCTTTGAAGGTCCAGTAGAATTCTGTGCTAAAGCCATCTGGCCCAGGGCTTTTTTTGGTTGGGAGATTATTAATGACTGTTTCTATTTCCTTAGGGGTTATTGGGCTGTTTAATCTGTTAATCTGATCTTGATTTGGTTTTCGTAGTTGAAATCTATCGAGGAAATTGTCCATTTGGCTTAGGTTTTCTAATTTGGTGGAATATAGATTTTTAAAGTAGGACCCAAATATTCTCTGGATCTCCTCAATGTCTGTTGTTATTTCTCCCTTTTAATTTCTGATTTTGTTGATTTGGGTTCTTTCCCTTTGCCTTTTAGTTAATTTGGCTAGGGGTCTATCTATTTTGTTGATTTTCTTGAAGAACCAACTCTTGGTTTCATTGATTCTTTGTATAGTTCTTTTTGTTTCTAAGTTGTTGATTTCAGCCCTAAGTTTGATGATCTCCTGCCTTCTGCTCCTCTTGGGAGTGTTTGCTTCTTTTTTTTCCAATTCACCCAGTTTTGCTGTTAATTCACTAATATGAGCTGTCACAATTTTCTTTTTGAAGGCACTTAGTGCTATGAACTTTCCTCATAGCACAGCTTTCATTGTATCCCGTAGGTTTGGGTATGTTGTGCCTTCATTGTCGTTGAATTTTAAGAAGTCTTTGATTTCCTTCTTTATTTCTTCCCTGACCCAGTAGTCATCCAGTAAGGAGTTGTTCAGTTTCCATGTGAGTGTGGACTTTCTGTTGATTCTTTTGCTATTGAAGTCCAGCTTTATTCCATGGTGGTCTGATAATATACAAGGTGTCATTACAATTTTCTTGTATCTGTTGAGGCTATCTTTGGTTCCGACTCTGTGGTCGATTTTGTAAGTTCCGTGAGGTGCTGAGAAGATGGTGTATTCCTTTTTGTTTGAGTGAAACATTCTGTAGATATCTGTTAAGTCCATTTGGTTCACGATCTCTGTTAGACACAATATTTCTCTGTTTAGCCTCAGTCTTGATGATCTGTCCATTGTTGTGAGTGGGGTGTTGAAATCTCCCACTACTAATGTATTGTGATTGACGTGTGATTTATGTTTTAGAAGCATTTCTTTTACAAATGTAGGTGCCTTTATATTTGGGGCATAGATGTTCAATATTGAGATATCCTCTTGATGAATATTCCCTTTAATGAGTATATAATGCCCTTCTCTGTCTTTTTTCATTAACTTCAGTTGGAAGTCTGTTTTGTTTGATATTAGGATGGCCAGTCCAGTTCGCTTCCTGGGTCCATTTCCTTGGAATTCCTTTTCCCAGACCTTTACTCTGAGGTAGTATCTATCTTTGATAATGAGATGTTTTTCTTGTATGCAGCAAAATGATGGGTCTTGCTTATGGATCCTATCTGTAAGCCTGTGTCTTTTTATTGGGGAGTTGAGTCCATTGATGTTGATGGATATTAGTGACCTGGGGTTGTTATTTCCCATTAGTTTGGTATAGGAGATCGTCCTGTGCCTCTTTTGGTTTAGTTGCTGTGGGGTTTTCTATTCCCTTTGTTTTCTTGGGTGGAGTTTTCTTCTCTGGGTTGGAATTTTCCTTCTAGGTTTTTCTCTAGGGCTGGGTTTGTGGGTAGATATTGTTTAAATTTGATTTTGTCATGGAATATCTTATTTTCTCCATCTATGTTGATAGAGAGTTTTCCTGGGTATAGTAGTCTGGCGGGGCACCTATGATCTCTCAGGACTTGTAGGATATCTGTCCAGGCCCTTCTAGCTTTTAAAGTTTCTGAGGAGAAGTCAGGTGTAATTCTGATGGGTCTGCCATTGTATGTGACTTGACCTTTTTCTCTTACAGCTTTTAATATTCTTTCTTTGTTCTGTACATTTGGTGTTTCAATTATTATGTGGCAAGAGGAGTTTCTTTTCTGATCTATTCTGTTCGGTGTTCTGTAAGCCTCTTGGATTTTTATTGGCATCTCTTTTTTCAGGTTTGGGAAGTTTTCTTCTATGATTTTGTTGAAGATATTTCCTGGACCTTGGAGTCGGGAGTCTTCTCTTTCCTCTATGCCTATAATTCTTAAGTTCCGTCTTTTCATTGAGTCCTTGATTTCTTGGATGTTGTGGGTGAGAGATTTTTTAGCTTTCTCATTTTCTTTGGATGTTGTACTGATTTCTTCCATCGAATCTTACACGCCTGAGATCCTGTCTTCCATCTCTTACATCCTATTTTTGATACTCACTTCTGTAATTCCTGTTCTCTTCCCTTGATTCTCCACTTCATCTTTTAACTCTGACTGTGTTTTCTTTATTGTTTCTATTTCTATTTTCATGTCTTGAATGGTATTGTTCGTTTTGTACATTTCCTTCTCCTGTTTGCTTGTTTTTGCCTGGAAATCTTTCATTGCTCTGTCCTTTGCCTCTTCAAGCTGAGTCACCTTGGCTTGGAGCTTTTTAATGATGTTATTCGTTGTTTTGACTTGTAAAATTGTGGCTTCTTTGAATTCCTTCATAGATTTAAGTTCTTCTTGAAGGGACTTTATCACTTTCCATAATGTAGAATTGTCATCGTTTTCATGTGTTTCTGCTGTTGTGAGGTCATCTGAATTGGATGAGCTAGGATAGTTCTGCGTTGTTGGAGTCATATTTCCTTGATTTCTGTTTTTTCTTCGACCTTTGGCCATATGGATGTGTTTAGCTGTCTGCTCTCATCGTCATCCGGGGTTGGATCCACAGGGGATGCTTTGGTGCAGCAGTTGAATTGCTTGGCTATCTGTCCTTGCTTACAGGGGGATCTCAAGGTCACTGTGTTTCTAATAGCCTTAAGCACTGTGAGCTGGTGCAGCCTATTCCCAGGTAATGAGGAATGGCCCAGGATTGTTTCACTGCTCCCAAGTCAGACTTCTCTATGTTGCCCACTGTGTGATCAGCCTGTAATGGTTCTGATGGTATGGACCTGTTTGCCCAGGCATGGATTCTGTGGACTGTGGTTGTCCCCAAGGAGACTGCGAGGGCCCAGCTCCGTGCCTAATATGTCTGGGTTTTCCAGAATACAGCTATGGTCCCTGGGCTTCTGGCTTCCACGTTTTGGAGCCCTCAGCCTCTGTGCATCTCCGTTGCTAGCTCTGCCTCTGTGTGCCTGTGTGTGCTCCCAGCCCTGCCACTTCACTGTGCGGGTGTCCTGCCCAGCTCCTTCCCTGGAGGCACGCGCCTCTGCCTTGCCCCCCCCCCCCCCCGGGGGCCTCCGCCTGGCCCCCTAGCTGCGGGCGCTTGCCTCAGTCCTGCCCCCCTGTGTGGGCTTCTGCCTGATTCCTTAGCTGCGGGCTTGCGTGGCTACGGACCTCCCACCATGTGCCCTGCTTCTGCCTTGCTAAGACTTCAACTAGCCCGCAAAGTTTCCTAATAGCTATAAGGTCCACCTGAGGTGTAGGGAGACTAGTAGGCTGGTGAGTGATCCCCGTGTGGGATCTGATTCTGACTGCTGTGTATTAGAGCCGATCTCCATGCCTCTCCAAATGGGAGTTCCCGAGTCCCGGGACTTTTAACAGTCCCTTGGGAGCTGGGTGTGTTCCCAGAGGGTCTAGCCCCTCCGGTTTAAGCACAGTGTCCAATAACTCTGTGCTTTTTATGGCTCTTTTCCCCACATTCATGAGCCACCGTCATCTTGGATCCCCCTCTTTTTTTCTTATAACAATAACTACAATACAAAATAATAAGAACAATTAGTAAACAATTAGGAAAACTATAAGTTATGAAACACATTTCATAATAAGAATATTCTGTCATCTATCTTGATGAGTTTAAAGTTCTATATCTAAGTCAGTTTACATCTTAACTTGCATTACCAACTTAAAAACATCTTCTTAGACCTAGAACATCCTTTTAATTCCTAAACAACTTAAAACATAATTGTGAGACTATCACTATTTTTCAGTCACATCAGAGACCTGGGAAGGATAAATATATCAGTATAAACAGGAAGTGCAGAGCAAGCAACTTCCAAAACTAAGAAATGACAGACAACTGACTGCCTCAACATCCCCAATTTTTCTCCATAATATTGAAGCATCTGTCTTCAGCCTTGTGTGCCACTATCTCTGACAGACATCAATTATAAAGAAGGAATTGTGAAGGACTTGCACACCCTATCTTGACAGAGCTAGACTGAAACTTACCTACTTCCAAGTTTTGTCCATTTTGGACAGCCTTCTGCCTACAGGTGAAGCAAGAGCTTTTTCTTGCCCAGTGGCTCACTTGTCACTAATGCAGTTATCTCCAAATGGACATTCTATGATGTTTATCATCTACTTGAAGTAGAATGGGGGAGGGATGCTGTCAGGGGCTGATATGTCTCACTATCAAAAAAAATCTTAAGTTAAGAGAACATTTTTCAATGTTTAAATGATTCTACAGATCTCTTGATATTTTTGAGGGCCATCTGCATATCTCCATATATTTGAATAAGCAAATGTTGCTCATCTCTTAACATCTTAATATTTGATTAACTTAGAAAACATCTGTGATACACTAAACTAGTACCTTGCAAAACGATACATTTGAATGACTATTAGTTTGCATTTCTTAATTATTCTAAAGAGTGTGTGATAGTTGCTATCAAAGGCCAAGGATTTCACATTGCACTTTAAAAATTACATAGGTACAAAACTTCAAAAATAGTTAACCTTAATTTTGCATCAATACACAAATATCTATACCAATGTAACCGAATATGACTGTAATTTTGTATCAATGTACAAAATAATAAGAGTAGATTAAATAATCTACCCCTTTTTCTTTATCATTTATATATCATGTCTATATTCCCTCCCCCTTTTTGTTTTTCAACTCTTTTTCCCCTACATAAAAGATAAAGAAAGATAGAGAAAAGAAAAAGAGAAAACCTTTTTAGGGTCTAACCTCCTAAACTTTGTTTAACAAGACCATTTAACAACTTGTAACCAATCCCCCTAAATAATAATAAACATCTATAACCAATCAAATGACCCCAAAAAAATCACTCACCCCACCTACTGGGAATGAGGCATCAATCTCTTAAAATTGCTTCCTGCTTATTTGGGACATAGGAAAACTGTTTGAGGGCCCAAATAAAAATGAAAAAATGTTTAAGCAACTAAATAGCAACATTTGTTGCCCAGTCTTTTTGTGCTCAGCAATTAAATAAAATAAATGAGATGTTTGTAGTCAAAAGCTGAACATTGGGTGGGGAAGTTCAGGGTGTTAGTGAAATCCTGGCTGGAACAGTCTGTGAGACTGGACCATCTTAGTTAGCCATTTTGAAGTTGTTTTGATATAGGTTTTTGAAGAAACAGCTATTGAAGCAGTCTGTAAGGCTGGATCATCTGGCTACTTGTCTTGTCTTCTTCAGTGTCTGGTTCCTTTTCCTCAGAAGTTTCAGTTGTCCAGTTGTCCCTGGACTCCTTAGTTGGATGCTTTTAATCTCGTGGAAAGATAAGAACAGAACCCTGACCTAATCCTAACCCTACCCTGAGATGCTACTTTTTTTTTGGGGGGGGGGTGAGGAGCAGGTAATACCTTTTCTAGAACAAATTGTGTTTTTTGACAATAGAAAAAGTATTTTCTTTCAATTGAGATAGAAATAAAACCTTTCAATATTTTGGAATTAAATATACCCTTAAATGTATGTATGTTGAAATCACAAAGGACATTCACTTTGAATTTCAGCCTGGGGATGTTATATGCAGGGACTCTCCTCATCTGAGAAGGAGAAGAGGGAGATGAGGAAAAGGGGGGGAGGGAAAGAGGTAGGACACTGATCGAGGTATAACTTGAAAACAATAATTGATTTTTAAAAAATGGTTCACTATGCATAAAAATGTAATAAAATAAAAAATAATATTTTCAAATGATAATTTATCAAAGACATACCTGCTTTACTGGCATGAAATGAAAAACTGTCATTCTCCTCCCCACAGCTGCAAACAATTTCCAATACTATATCATCTAAGGATGGGACTTCAGGAGCTTTTCCTTGATCAATATTAGAATTTTGGCTGGTTTGATCTTGTTCAGGTCTTGTACATGCAAGCACAGCCACTGAAAATCCTTATGTGTAGTGGCCCTGTCATTTCTACAAAACATTGTTTCTCAAACATCTTCCACTGCCTCTGGTCCTTACAATCTTTCTGCCCTTCACTCTTCATAGATGATCCCTCTCAGCCTTTGGGTAAGGGGTGTGGTATAGACAGCCCATTTATGGCTGAGCAGTACAGTCTTTTAATCTCCTAGGGTGTATTGTAAACCACAATTTTGCACTTGATATCAGCAAGAGTAGAAGTTTATAAAAGAGAAGAATTACATGCTTTTTTGAGCTATATTTATGGTACATGTTGTAGTTGATTATATGAGCAAAAGTACTAAACTTGGAATTATTGTTAATTATCATTCAATTATTCTTTTAAAGAAAAATGACTTATAATTATAAAAGCTTTTATTTTTTATTCACTTTTAATTTTACTAAAATGTAAAAACATAGGCTTGGTGGGATTTTTTTGTAGGTTAATATGTGGATTCAGGCAAGTTATGTTTTCAACCTATTGGGAATATAATTTTAGTAATTTATTAGCAACATTTCTGTCAAGTTTTTTCTTGTAATACACTCAATTTGTTCTCTGTGCTAATATCTATTATCTTATGGAAGTTATGGTGTGTACAGTTCCATTACTTACTGTATATTACCCATTCCTCTACTAAGGAAGATATTTTCTTAATGGATTTCATCATGGTGTATCCTTTTGAAAGTATCCTTTCAACTGGCCCTCATGGTTTTCATAGGAATAACTTCTTTTGCCTTTGATGATGCTCACTGCTTTTCTAGATATGTCTAGTGCAGTCTTTGGAACAGGGGGCACTATATGCTAGAAATTGTCCATGGCTTACCTACCTTAGATAGTGACATAACACAGGTTTTTTATTTGTGACTATGTTTTATTTATTTCTGATACCTGAAATTTAGAGTTCTTCTGAGAAATTGAATGATAATTTTTAAAAAGAAGCTTGTTGAAATACATTTAAGCCTTTAAAGTGATTGTAATTTATTGTTATAATACTTGTCAAAATATTTTAATTATATTACGCTATTATAGAGATTGTGTACAGGTGCCAAAAGAGGCCAGAAGAAGGTATCAGATCCTATGGAGCTGGTATTGAAAAAAAATAACTAAATTATTACCAGTATTTATATATAATTAATTGGTCTGCACTGTTAATCCTTAACGTGCCATTATAAATAATCACACTGAGACATGTGACAGATTTTTTTAAGTATTTATTTATTACTTCAAGTAATATCTGCATCACATTCCCCTCCTTCCATCCCTCCCGGCCCCACCTTCTCACCTTCACCCCCTTCTCCCAGAATTCATAATTCTTTTTTTTTTAACAATTAGGCAACAGTTCTGAAAATTGTAAGGTATAACACACATCCCCAATGTCCAGTCCGTACCTATTGGGTCACTGGTATTAATATTCTATTATCTATCTATCTCCATGCATTTAAAGTTTTATAAGTAACTCAGTTTCCATCCTAATTTGCATTACCAACTTAAAACATCTTCTTAGACCTAGAACATCCGTTTACTTCCTAAACAACTTAAAATATAATTGTGAGGCTATAACTATCTAGGCTTCAACCACATTAGAGAACTGAGAAGGATAAATATATCTGATTAAATAGCTAGTACGGAGCCAGCAGCTTCTAAAACTAAGAAATGACAGACAACTGGCTGCCTGGACAGTCCCCAATTTCTCTCCATACATTTAAGTATCTATCTTCAGCCTTTTGACTCAATATCTCTGACAGACATTAACTGCAAAGCAGGAATTAGGAAGGACTTGCCTACCCTGTCTTGGCAGAGATAAGTTGTTGACTTACCTGCTTCAAAGTTTTGTCCTTTTCTGGCAACATTCTGTCTACACATGAGCCCAGGGATTTTTCTTGCCCAGTGACAAGATTGCCACTAATATAACCATCTCCAAATGGACATTCTTCAATATTCACCCTCTACTTGGAGTAGAATAGGGGATGCTGTCTGGAGCTGATATGTCTCAATATCAAAAAAAAAAATCTTAAGAAGCCTTCTTTGAATGTCAACTTCTACAGATCTCTTGAGATTTTTGAAGACCACCTATCTCTGTATATTTGAACAAGCAAATGTTGCTTGTCTCTTAGCAACTCGATTTCTGGTTAATTTAGAAAACATTTGTGATAAACTATGCTAGTACCTAACCAAATGATCTGGTTATTTGGTTGAATGACTATTAGTTTGCATCTCTTAATTATCCTAAACAGTTTGTGACAGTTGCTATCAGTGAGCCAAAACTTTGCATTGCTATTTTAAGTGTTACCTAGGTATAATACCTTAAAAAGAGTTAACCTTAATTTTACATCAATATAGAAAGATCAATACTGAAATATCCAAATGTAATCTTAGTTTTGTATCAATATACAAAGATAAAAGAGCATTTTCAATAATCTGCCCCTTTCTCTTTATCATTCATATATTATGTCTATATGGATTTTAACAATCCTACCCTGGATTGTGAAATCTTAGCCCATCTAAACTAGCTTTAATTCCATTCCCCAATTAAAACCCATATAATATACTTATGTCTCTGAGCTTTTATTCTCTACCCTATGCCAATGTTCCAGGACATGTGGAGATATGATTCTTCTATCTAATGTTTGGCATATCTTCTCCTTCCTCCTATTAGGTTCTTCCTCCTGACAACCTGTCTGTTCCCAATGCCGGCCAATGTTTGCTCCACCTGCCTCTCTCTCTGCTCAATCCAGGCTGCAGCATTTATTCAACCAATCAGAGACAATGATTAGTAAGCAAGGTAACACAGCATCACTTGGTGTAAATTCTTATGGCCTTGCACAGACCTAAGGGAGCAGATTAATTAACATTTACAATACATAACTGATCACTTCATCAATTCCCTCTTTTTGTCTAATAAAAATGCTATTTTAAAAGCTATATGCAATAAGAACAAATATGGGAAGTAATCACAAAAATCATATATAAAAGTTACATACATAATGTTTAACCTATATGTATCATGAAACCTTGAAGAAAAAAATCATGTCAATCATTTTCTATCATATCTTGTATTTATCAATCTAAAAACATTTTCTAAATTCTAAACAACAAAGCTTAATTGAAAATTTATATCTATTATGTCTTCAGCCCCACCAGAAACTTAAGAAGGGATAATAAAGTTATTGTTTGAGTGAGTAAGATGTGAAGACAGGCAGCTTCCAAAAAAGAAAACTGACAGTTTGCTGCCTGGATAGTCCCAAACAATTCTCAACATTGTTAGAACATTATATTCAGCATTCTGATCAAGCATATCTCACAAACTTAATTCTACAGCAGGAAATAAGAAGGATTATCCCATTCTTTCTTTGCAGAATCAGGCTTCAACTTACCTGCATTTAAGTTCTGGTCCATCTTTGAACTGTATAGTCTTTTGAGAAGGTAGAGGCATTTCTGCCCAGTAGGAATTAACTCCTGATGGAGTTTTTTTTTTTTTTTTTGATGCTCATTTTCTCCTTCCATGTCAAATGAGAGCTGTCAGGAGCTGACTGTCTTAAGTCAAATAATTCTTAAAATAATTAAAACATCCTTCAATGCCATTTCCTGTATGCCTTTATGGGCTTTGTAGACAATTAGTCATTTATTTATAAATCTATCTATCTATTTATCTATCTATCTATCTATCTATCTATCTATCTATATACCTATCATCTAAATATTATATGTTTGAACAGGCAAACTGTATAGCTGTGTAACCTAGGAAGAATATTTTTGTGATAAATTAAGACTAGTATTTGACATGACTATGAGTATGATTGGCCAGCCATCAACCTGCATTATCCAATCTCTTAAAATACATTGCAATAACAGTCCATGAAAGAATTATAGGTAAAACTATACTTTTAAGTGAGTTGCATAGGCACAATACCTTATGTGAGTGTTGAAATATACATATACATGTGTCAAAATATAAAATTCTGTATCAATGTATCAAAAGATAACCTTATTTTGAAAATAGAAATAGCTCTAAATTGTAGAGCAGATTCAATAATCTACCCTTATATCTTATCATTTCTGTATTATATACCAATATTTCCCCCTTTTTAACTTGAGTATAAGTTTCTAAACTGCAGACCATTAACAACATATAACCATCCCCTTTATAATAACAAACATCCATTAACCATAGAACAACCATAACCCATCCACCTCTCTTGGGAATATTACACAGTTCCTCTGAAAATTTGTTTACTGCTGATTTTGGGTGAAGAAAATCTGTTAGGGGCCCAAAATAAAAATGAAAAAAAAATGGTTAAGCAATTAGATAGTAACATTTGTTGTTAGATCTTTTAAATAATGAAAATGTAGGCCCACGTGAAGTCTGGTTTGGGACAGTTTGAAAGGCCAATTGGGATCCATAGCTTTCTTTGAAGCCACCCTGGAAGTGGGCGTTGATGGAACAATCTAAGGCTGGGCAAATTGAGGTCATCTGGGGTTTGATGAAGGAGGATGCTGGAATAAGTATGTCTCATCATCTCAGCATTCTGAAGAATGAATCTTGTTGAGGGCATCTCCATTTTATTACGTCTAGTCCTTTTGTTCTGAAAATATACAGTTTCTCACAAGTAACATATAGCTCTGTAATTACAAAACTTCAAGGGGCATGTAGGGTGCACAGATCAGTTAGGGAAGTTTTCTGCTCTTTGTTTGAACATCAGAAAGACATTTGTAAGTCTCCATTCATGCCATATGAAAGGATGGCATGTAATAATAAGTCATGTGGATTCTATGTAGGCAACAAGATTTTTATTGGCTGTGTATATATTCTAACAATCTGGAGTTACAGCAATTTATGAAAAACATCTGAATAAAATATTTTCAATAATATTTCAAAAATATTTTGCAATGTGCTTTCACCAATTTTCATTTCCTTCTGGGACTCTTAAGCTTTGTTGTTTTAGTTTTCTATTTGCTGTATGTTTGCTTTTCTTTCAAACCTCATGGCTTCCTCAAACTTGCCACATATGTTATGAAACACATTTACTGACTTTCTGATAGTATTTATCGGAATATTCAGTTCTAAATCATGAATGCAGTCATTTAAAAATATACACTTACATTTACCTCTTGGGGAAGCCTTCTCTTACTTTTGTATTTTAAACCTTAAAGCTTAATATTTATCTCAAACTCTTAACATTTATGAAATAAATATTTGTCAGTAAGATGTATTACCCAGAAGCAAAGTTGAAACATTGACATAAAGGTTTTTTTTTTAGAAAAAAATAATAGAATGATACATCAAAATAGAATAGTGATATTATTAATAATTTTCAAAATACTCACCAAATGCTACACTCAAAGGCACATTAACAGCATTCCAAACACACTATTATTTGATATTTTTGCATCCATTTCACCAACTAAAATATAATCCCTGTCTTCCTGAAACTATCTGAATATCTTCTATCTAATATTTACACAAAGAAACAAATGAGATTATGTAATCTAACATTTTGAGATTTGGTGCCCATTATAATTTTGTAAATGTTTTGAATAATGTGCTAGCTGCAAAAAGTTTGATTGCCTTTGAAAATAGGTAACAACATTCAACAATACGTAATATGTCAGTCAATATCAACTACATTATAAATGTAGTTTACATTAATGAAGTACTTTTAAAAATTCTTCCTTTGTTTTTCTCTCACATACTACACCCTGGCCACAGTTTCCCCTCCTTCCTCTCCCCAGTACCCTGGAACTCTGTCTGAGAATTCTGTCAACTTCTGAATATAATAGCATCCTTTCTTCCATGCCTCAGGTTGGTGGGTTGGAAGGTCTTTAAAATTATTGAAAAATATTTTAAAATATGCCTTAAAGACCCCATGTCTCCCATTTCTAGGAGTCTTTGCTAGGGTTACTCTTGTAGATTCCAAGGTGTTTCCATTGTACTATGTTTCTACCTGACTCCCGATATGCCCCCCTGCCCCATTCCAATTGTTTCTCCCAGTATTTTCTCCCTTGCCTATCCCATCTGATCTCTCCTATAAGATATATTTCTTTTAGTTGACTATGCAGAAAATCTTGATGTTTGGTCTGGACCATGTCGAACTCTTACTGTACTAAACAGCAATAATATTTTTGGGGAAAGAAGAAATGCTTAATTTTAGAGGTAAGATTTCACCAAAACTAAACAGATGGAGAGGTTAGACAAAGATAGAAAAGTAAGTGATCATACAATAAAGTAGAAGATTAGAACAAAACACAAAAGTCAGTTTGGATGATGGTTTCCTTTATGGTGGACACTTAGTTCATTCTGCTGTTGATCTCTGACAGGCTCAGAGAAAATGAAAAAAAATAAATAAATATTATTGAATAAGATTTCCAAAATCAGAAAAAAAAATAACAAAATCATTTCAAATTTGCAGTGCTCAAATTTACCATTGCTATGTCTCCCTGGTAATTATTTGAGCTCATCTCCATCTGGAATCCTTTTTACCTTGAATTCTTCAACCATGTATAAAAGACATCATCTGTAGCTAGATGAAGACTCACATTCATCAGAGTCTTCTTGATTAAATTACTATCAATTTGAATTTATTTCTTTCTTAATGCACATGATACTTTGATTCTACAGCTTTTGTAACAAAATATTTTAGCTTTCTTAGTATGAGTATAAATATGGTTACATTTTTATAAACATATTTGATATTAATGAACCTGGTACCAATTTAGTTGCTACATTCATCTTGTACCTATCTTGTTCCCTTTTAAATAATAAGGCATTAGGAGGCTGGAGGGAGGATTTAGTGGCTACCAGTAAGAACTAGCTGCTTTTCCAGAAAACCCATTGACATGTGGGTTCACAACCATCTTTAATTCCAATTTTTAAAACTCTCATGATCTTGTCTAGACGCTGCAGGAAACAGGCACATTAGTGGTGTACACATTTACATACAGGCAAAACACATATGAACATTAAATGAATAATAATTTAAATAAGAAATTAAAGTTCATTCTTTTTATGTGTGTGTCTACTTGAAAATTATGACAAATTATATTATTGAAATATACTGTTTAATGTTAAAAACATTTTATGAGAGAATTTATCTTATACTATGTGTTATATTTCATAAAAAGTCATTAATTCTTGGCTGATTTATTGTTGAAGTTTGACAGAATTAATATTTTCCAAAAATATGCTAAATATGTGTGTTCAGCAATTTTTAAAATAAAAATTGTGTACCTATATTTTTTATTTTTTATCTTTGGATATTATAATATGATTACCTTATTGTTGTCTTCTTTTTCCTCCTTTCAAATTTACCTATACACTCCTCCTCCTGGATCACTTTCAGATTTATAGGGTATTTTTAAGTTAATTGTGTGGTGTGTATATATTTATATGCATAGAGATATAGATTCATAATACATAAAAACAATCCACTCATTCAGTATAATTTCACAAGTCCATATAGCTTTTCTAACCATTTGGTATTGTATAATCAATTGGTATCTGCTTTCCTGGGTGAAATAATTTCTCTTGCTTTCAATATTCCTTAGTTGCCTATAATTCTTTGTGAGGCATTGAGGCCTCATGGTTCTGCCCTCTCCTTCTATGCACTTTATCATGTTTATTGTCAATTTTTAATAGACAGAATGATTAACCACTTGGGTACAATCCTATCTGTAGGATTTACCTTTAAAACATGTACAAACTAATCAGAAAAAAAATCAGGAATAAATTTGCATAGTAACTAAAACTATGCCAATTGTTTGTTTGTTTGAGACAGGATTTCTCTGTGTAGCCCTGACTTTCTCAGAACTCACTGAGTTCCTGACTATAGACCAGGCTGGCCTTGAACTCACAGAGATCCAACTGCCTCTGCCTCCTGAGTGCTGGGATCAAAGAAGTGTGCCACCATGCCTATCCTCAATTGTTTTTTAAAAATAAAATACCATTGAAAGGTCATTTTTAGATATCTATTGTGAAATATAAAACTTCAAAAAAGATCTCTGATCTGGTGTGCATTTAATTTGGATGACAAGAAACAGTGATTTACTGTGATAAAATCCAATTGCTTCAATCTTTGTATTCATAGAGAAAGATGTTAGCATGACCTCCAAGGGAAAAGCTTTGAAACTAGATTTAAATAATTTGCATGAGAATATCAATAACAAAGGTTCAACTCAGCAGTGCAATGCTGTCAATATTTTGTATAATAAAGTTTTACTTATAAGTGCAAATATTTAAACACTTAAAATTTTCCATTTTATTTGAAACTTTAGAAAGTTATATAGACAAGGATTACCCCAGAAATGCCCAGATACGTTCTGTTTGGGTGAAATGAAAAAGAAAGTATAAATATTGGAAGGTTGTTTGTTTGTCTGGTTGGTTACTTGGTTTTGTTTTTCCTTTTTTTGTTTTATTGATCTTTTAGTCTACATTCATAATTAACAAATTACTTGAGAAAAATCATTCAGGATGAAGCTCATGTGTTTTTATTCACAGTTCACTCCCTGTTTGTCTCTCTTCTTTGCTTACAACAACACAGAAAAATTCTGGCCAAATGCATGAATCAGAAATATGTGTAGCTCATGTCAGTTAGGAAGCAGAGTGTGAGAGAGGGGCCTAGTGAATTATCTTCTTCAAATCTGTATATCTATTAATAGCCCTTTCAGCAATGAGCCCACTTATTGGATCCACTATGCAGTCTCTTCCTGAACCTACATCTCAAGTCAATAGCAGTATGAGCTGCAGATGGATCCTTCTTCATATGAGCCTTTGGAGAATGGCCAGAACCAAATCACAACATTTAACTATCAATGTTCTTGAACCAAAGAGATTGACATAGCATCATCATCTTACATATGATCCATGCATGTATAGCCATACTTCATTGTGGGGAAGATGAAAACAGTAATTCACTGACCTGGTTTTCATCAGAATCTACTATTTCTTTTCTATGAGAAACTTGCAGATTTATTCTCACAGATGTATCTACAAAAAAAAAATGTGAAAATTCAATTAGAAGCAAGTTAAGCCTTTATGTACAAAATTGGGGAGCACAAAAATGTTGCATCTGGTTTACAGGAAGTAGAAAGAATAAAAGTGAAAAACACAAACCTGTGAATCTGAGACAAAAAATATAGATTGAAATATTCCTTACAAAATACTGTTGTGTAAATGTGTAAAATACTAGAGTGGAAAAACTGTCACATGTCTAATTAGCTCAAAACATGGTTCAAAGGATTTTTGTGGTTTTTTTGTTGTGTTCTGTTTTGGTTTTGTTTTGTACTCAAATATTTTTTCTCGGAGTCAGTGGCTTCACTTTTCTCAGAATCAATTGGAGACTGTATTAAAACACAATAATAATTCAGAAGTATGGGACTTCTAGTTTAGCTACATGTATTGAGGGGATTCATTGTTACACTTGCATTTTCAAAAGTTTTAAAATTAATACTGCCTTATGGACATGCCACGACTATGTAATCATGAACTTATGGCTGCTTTGGTTACCTGCACAAGTCCTACAGAAGATCAAGGGATGCACAATCCCAGCAGAGGTAGAAGTATTCTCCAGGTCCCACTCCTAAATGAGAAACTATTAGTAATAATTGGAAGCTACTGGGGAAGACAATCATGCTTTTTGAAGAGTATCCCTATTGAGAAACTCCTTTGCTCCTGTGGACAGTCCCCTGCCTACCCACATGTGGGCAGCTCTAACTGAACATAGTGAGTAATCAGAGAGAGAGATAAAGATGGGGGGAAGAAAGATGGAGGTTAGGGGAGAGGAGGTTAGGGGGTGTTAGGAGAGGAGGGGAGGTTAGGGGAGGTTAGGAGAGGAGGGGAGGGAAGGGGAGGTTAGGGGAGGGGAGCGGCGGGGAGGGGAGGGGAGGGCAGGGGAGGGGAGGAGAGAAGAGGAGAGGAGAGGAGAAGTAAAAAAGACAGAAAGTTGGGAGGGGTAAACTTGGGAAGATATGGAATTGAATAGATAAATGGAAGGTAGATAGGATATTTCAGTAGGTACTTGTATAAGATATTGAAAACAATTTCTCTAGTATCTATTGTAGTTCATTTTTTATGGATGAAGACTTCAATCATGTTTTAGTGCTCAACAGGATTTTACCCCTAACCAAGGGAATAGCAGTCTCTTTCCCTTTCTTTTATGCATGCATGTATATGATATGTGTGTGTGTTTGTATTTACTACAGATTCAAAGAATTTGTATGTACAACATTCAAGTATGGAAAATGCATATATGTAAAGGATTTCTCACTTTTGTGATCCTGTGTATTTTGGATAAAGATGATGCACACCCAGTGTAGGAAATTCTTCACGATTTGAAATGCCTTTCAGTCCACTCAGTGGAATTATGCCCATTAAATATATCCAAATCAAAGCAGTTTTCAATTTCTAGTGTAACTCAAGATTCTTTCTGCCAGTAATATTTTATAAGCGCATTAAAAGTGAAAAGGGCAATATATATATATATATATATATATATATATGTATTAATCACACCTGTCTTTCTCAACTTTCTTTTTCACTTTGAAAACTTCTAAATCATCTTCAAATATTCTCTTTAGAAAGTACTTCAACTATTTCTGAATTAAGCTTTCTGCCATCTCTATCCCACACTTTCCCCTGAGTTTTTTTTAATATATAAATTTATTTATTTGCTGCTTCAGGTTACATCTCCATCATATTGTCCTCTTTCCCTCCTTCCCAGCCCCGCCCTCCCACCCTCTACCCCTAACCTTTCTATGCCACTCCTCTGGAGTGGAGTGTCCCTATATAACAGTCCCTCACCCCAGTTCAGCAGTCATATGAGGGCCAAGAGCCTCCTCATATACACTGGGGGGCCCACAAGGCAGTAGCACAAGTGAAAAGTGTCTCGTTGCCAGGGAGGGAAAACTAAAAAAAAACAAACAAACAAAAAATGAAAATAAAAAAAAATAAAAAGTCTATGTCCATGTTCCCTTTGGTGCGTTGGTTGCAGTATATCCTGTACTATATAGTTAAAATCCTATTATAAGTGAATAGATGCCATGTGCATCCTTCTGAGTCCGGGTTAGCTCACTCAGGATGAGCTTCTCTAGTTCCATACATTTGGCTGAAAATTGCATAATATCATTGTTTCTGATAGCTGAGTAATATTCCATTGTGTAGATGTACCACAGTTTTTTAATCCATTCTTCAGTTGAGGGACATCTGTGTTGTTTCCAGTTTCTAGCTATTACAAATAAGGCTGCTATGAACATAGATGAGGAAACTTCCTTATGATTCCATGAGGAGTCATTTGGGTGTATACCCAGAAGTGGTATGGCTGGGTCCTGAGGCAAAGCTATTCCAAGTTTTCTAAGATATTGCCATACTGACCTCCATAGTGGTTGCAGAAGCCTGCACTCCCACCAGCAATAGAGGAGGGTTCGCCTTTCTCCACACCCAGCCAGCAGACCAGTAGATCAATGGAATCTAATTGAAGACCCAGAAACGGACCCACACACCTATGGCCACCTAATTTTTGACGAAGAAGCCAAAACCGCACAATGGAAAAAGTACAGCATCTTCAACAAATGGTGCTGGTCCAACTGGATGTCCACTTGTAAAAGAATGAAATTAGACCCATACTTATCACCTTGTACAAAACTTAAGTCCAAGTGGATCAAAGACCTTAACATAAGGCCGGTCACACTAAATCTGCTGGAAGAAAAAGTGGGAAAAACCCTTGAACTCATTGGCACAGGTGACAACTTCCTGAACAGGATTCCCTGAGTTTTGTTACATTATGTTTCAATGCTGAATTCAGCTGTCTAGTTTCCTCTTTCATATTTAATCTCCTTCTGCCTTTTAGAAGAAGAATGACTTTCTTCTTAAAACTACTGGGCTCACAACCTTCACATCTTCCAAAAACTGTCAAGTTTCTTGACTCTCCAATGTGATTTCAAGAGATCACATGTGTGATTTGGTTGATCATCCTGAAAACCTGAAGCAAAGTAAACACCATTGTGTATGTTTTTTTTTAATAATTTATTTTTTATTTCTTCAAGTTACATCTCAATCACAATCCTCTCCCTACTCCCCCCCTCCAGTCCCACCCTTCCACCCTCCTCCCCCTCAATCCCCCCATCCTCTTCCCTCCTTCTTTTTTTTTTTTTTTTAGTTTAAGGTATTTATTTTTCCCCCCAACAGCTCTCCCTTTCAGTCCAAAAAATGGTTCTTTTTCTTATAACTATAAATACAATACAAAACAACAGAAATAAATAGGCCACGATTATAAGAGTTATATGACTTAGCATACATTCCCAATGTCCAGTCCATATGTATTTGGCACCTGACTTTAACATTCTACTATCTAACCATCTCCATGAGTTTAAAGTTCTATATCTAACTCAGCTTTCATACTAACTTGCCTCATAATTTTAAAAATATCTTCTTAGAACCAGAACACCCTCTTGATTCCTAAACAACTCAAAATTTAACTATGAGACTCTAGCTATCTATTCTTCAACCACCTCAGAGACCTGAGAGGGATAAATATATCTGATTATATAGGAAGTGCAGGGCCTGCAGCTTCCAAAACTAAAAAATGACATACCAGTGGCTGCCTGGACAGTTTTTTAAAAGGGAAATTCATAATAGTGTAGAACTTGATTGTTTCACAGAGTTAAAGAGATACATTTATTAATGGTAACACAGCTTAAAATAAAATACTGAAAGTTTCTTCTATATTAAAGCATTTTGGTTAAGCTGCCATTAAAATTGAAAGAGTGAGAGCTTGGCCTGGTAATACAGGCCTTTAATCCCAGCACCCAGGAAGCAGCAGGAGTCATATATCTGAGTTCTGGGGCAGCCTGTTCTACAGAGGGAGTTCCAGGACAGCCAGGCTACACAGAGAAACCTTATCCTGAAAAACAAACAAATCCTGAAAGTGAAATTTTCATTCCTATTCTGTGGATTCTATGTATCTATTCAATATGCATTTTTCTTCATTCTTTCAGCTACATATTTACCATCCCTTATATTATCGCTGTATGTAAATTTCATTTCCAAATCAAATGAACTGATCTCAAAATGTGCTTTCAAAATATTAATAGTTGTTGCCTGTGAAATGTCTGATGTAGACTTAGAAAATAATGTAGTATTTAATCCTTTTATTATTAGCTAGCTAGCATTTTATTGTAGCTCCTTTATTTGACATGAACAATGACATGCTAATCATAGATCTTATCATAAGTCTGTTACCTATATCTGGTTCTACAGTAAATTATATGCACACCAGCATGTGTGTGCATCTTATACATTACCTTGACACATAATTTTGAGATAGAAATTATTATTAAAATATGTATTTTCCAAGCGAAATAAATTATAAGTTATAAGCTATTCATCAATATTAATCTCAGGTACATTTTCTAATGGCTTTGGGATTAGCTGTGCTAAGACAATTAAATAACAATAGAAATGACCAAAATTCTAAATTTTCTAGAAAAGGTGTTACTAACAAAACAATTTTATACTCAAAAGGTGCATGCTATAGAAAATGAAAGTGAAGTTTTAAATGACCCAGCAGTGTTTTTCCTTAATACTAATTCCTAAACAACTTTTCTGACTCATTACAACCAATAATTGCCTGTATTCTGAAAACAGTAACGAACCTTGTTGTGGCAGTTAGTAGGCTCCTGTCTGCTTCTGGAATCCTGCCTTCAAATATGAAGTTACATCCTCAATGAATAGATGTGTGTTACTTTCTCACATCTTTCTGGGAATGAAACCCAAAACCTTGCAATAACACACAAGCATGCTTGTCTACACCTGATCTTTATTTCCAGGCCATGTGCTCCTGTCTTCACAACCAGCACACAACAACTGACGGGCATTTTCCTTCTGGAATTCTGAAGTTTGCATTTTGATTCATTAATAAATAAAACAGGAGCAGCAGGAAGTGGATGTGTTAGCTCCAGGACTCCTGAGCTCAATAAACATCCAAATCGTTTGCTTAGCAATAGCTTTTCACTTCTTTTTTCTTTTCTGTGAGTGACTCTGTTTTCTATGAAATTCAAATTTAAAGCTTAACTAAATGAAATAAAGTTTCAAGTTTGTGTGTTATGAAATGTGGAATGTGCTTTAGAAGTTGTAAACAAAGCAAGAATTTCACAATTGTCAGCAAAGAGTTAAGTGATTTATTTTACCATCTAGTGATTTAGAGATGTGGAGCTAAGCAGGCTTCAGAAATTCTAACTAAATAAAGCTTCTAGAGAAAATGCTATTGCTAGTGTGTACAGAGCCGGAGGAGTGCCGAGGACATAATAACTTTTGTAACCCTGAGAGGAGACCAGCATTAATGAAGACTAGTCATGAAAATCTTACCAGTTGGAACACTGAAAACAAAACAATTAGCAGGCTTTTATTTCATTAAGCAGCCACAGTTGCTCTTAATATAATCTGAGACCTTAATGAAAAGAGTTCTCTATTTAACCTCCATTTAAGTGAAAATCTGCAACTGTGCTGAAAGCATTAGGGACTTGATCATTTCACTTTAGAAAATATATGCTCAGAAACTCAGTGCTGTAGGGGAAAACTATTTATATTCAATGATATTAACTACAGGTTCTTTATCAGAAAAATAGATTTCTAAAATCAATAATGTAATTTGTATAAATGTAATATTTCAGTGTGCCATGGTAAATACAAACATAATTTACATCAATAGAATACTCAAGCAGATTATAGCGAATACCTACAAAGAAATAACAGGAAAACTTTAAAATTATACTGTATTTCCTTGGGAAATGATACTGAATATTACTATGGAAAAAGACAATTTATAGTTTATGTTATCTCTACAATATTTTTCACTTTAAAAAAATTTTATTAAGTAGAACAATTTGTGTTCTCCTTAGGAATAGTCAACACATTCCAGCTGTTAAAATGCACAGAACAGTTGTCCAATGGCCATGGGTCTTCTCTTGAACTCCAATGATCTCAGGATCCTTCAAGGAATCTTTACCAGGGGGTGGGAAGTTGCCTCCATGCATAAGAATACATGCTTTCATATGAGGTCCTGGCTCCAAATCCCCAATACTGGAAAAAAAAAAAAACTGTGGAGCAACATGCAACAATAAATTCAGTACTATGAGGGTCAGCAAAAGAATTACTTGGACTTAGCTCCAGGTTCGGTGAGGAATCCTGGCTCAAAGGAATAAGATAGAGAGTGATGGGACAGAACACTCAGCATTCTCTTTTATACAAATATATTCACAAGCAGGTGCAATCAAATATACACATGTACGTATATCATACACATATACCATAGACACATAGTCATACACACACAAAGAAAATCATCATTAGGCGCACTCAAAATTAAAAATAAAATTGAAAACAAGGCAATCTGGTCTACTTTGAGAAAAAAATAGAAATCTTTTCACATATAATATAGTCAAGAAAAGAAAAGAAAAATCAAAAAGTCACAGCAATTTACCAATTACTCTCGTAAGGAAAAATAATTCTAGAACACAGATGAGCTCTTTACTATAAATATCAGTGTGTCCTTTGTCATATTATATCTATGTAACACAGACTACAACACATTTTTTAATATTTATTTATTACTTCAAGTTACGTGTCCATTACCACTTCTTCTCTTCACCCCCTCCTGGTCCCGCCCTGCCACCCTCTACCCCCTCTCCCACCCATCCCACCTCTCCAGTGGGGGGTGCCTCCATGTATCAGCCCCCCTCAGTTCATTAGTCACATGAGGTCTAAGAGCTTCCTCTTGAACAGTAGGCATGCATGGCAGTTCCACTAGGGTGGAGTGCTCCACTAACAGGTAACCAAGTCCATGTTCCTGTTCTTTTGGGTCTAGTGGTTTTGGATAGTTATCCTTTACTATGTGACTAAAATCCAGTTATAAGTGAATATATGCCATGTGTATCTTTCTGAGTCTAGGTTAGCTCACTCAGGATGAGCTTTTCTATTTCTACCCATTTGGTTGCAAATTGCATGACCTCTTTGTTTCTGATAACTGAGTAGTATTCCATTGTGTAAATGTATCACAGGTTTTTTTTTTTTTTTTATCCATTCTTCGGTTGAAGGAAATCTGGGTTGTTTCCAGTTTTTAGCTATTAGAAATAAAGCTGCTATGAACATAGTTGAAGAGATGCTTTGTGGCTTGGTGAGGAATCTTTTGGATATATGCCAAGAGTGGTATGGCTGGGTCTTGGGGCAGAGCTATTCCAATTTTTAGCTCAGAAGTTTTGAAACTTTATACCTATTTCCAAAGACTGATAGATATTAATATAATTTTATTTTTCTCCATCTGTGTATATATGCAAGTTTCTATGAAATACTGATCTTGGACTCCCATAAGAAATAACTTATTTTCAGCCTCAAAAGGGCAAAAGATGCTCCAAAGTACATTAGGATTGTTGGAATGTGCTGAGTATTAAGCAGGGTTTCAAGGTTAGTCTGAACATCACTTGCCAGTTCTCTGCTGAACATCAAAAGGTCTCTTTAAACTCTTCTGTAAGTCACCACATCAAGTAGCTCCAATGTTGTGATTGGCTTGTGACTGTTGGCAAATTCACACATGTTTTTTTCTGAAGTAGATGTGAGAGTTGATTTCTGTCATGATCTGATTTGATTGCTCAAGTTGAAGAGTTTATCCCTCCTCAGAGTTTATCAAAATAACTTTATGGCAATAATAATATGTTGATCAACATTTAGGTTCCCCCCCCCCACCTCATGTGGCTAATGAATACTCTGGGGAAGTCTGGGTAATTTCACAGAACAAATTAACCTTAGCAAACAGCTGCTGATGCTGTCCATTTACTGGATACCCACAAAGCAGCATAAATTTAAGTACTGTTTAATCGACCCTTCCAGGCCTGATAGAGATCAAACAGCTAGAACATACATATAATGGTAATTAACCCGAAATGATGCTGTTTTCATAGATAAGTGCTGATAAACATCACATCCGGGATCCTAATTCCAGGCAAACCAAGAGAATTCACAGAGCAGGTTGTAACCCTGTTCTGTGTGTCACTTATGCCACAGTGGCTCAGAAGTGGCTGTCGCTGGCAAAGCAATCTGATTTTTAATTACTCTGTTGTTTCTTGTACATAATGGCCATGACTTGTTCAACACCAGCCCCATGATGTGAGCTGCATTTTGTTCCCCTCTTGCTTTCTTCACAGTGCAGAATTGACAAAATGTAACACTCTATCCTACTAACAGGGAAGCGTGAAAACTAATTGGTATTCTGTGTTTTCAAATATTTGTATCCTCAAGCCTCTCTGCCTAAGAAAGCCTGACAGAGTCTCTTCATTATCTCATTATGCTATAATTATTGCATACTCAATTGCCAGGCCTGAGAGTAATTCATTTATACCGTACATCAATGTAAGTTTTTGCCTCTACAGCTAGACTGAGCCAACCTTTGAAAATTCTAATTTAAAGCAATTTTGTTTGTGTGCCATCAATTCAATGCATAAATGTACTTTCTCTTTTAATTAAAAGATGGAAAATTTACATCAATATACCAACTATCACAGCTCTTAAGGGCTTTAGAATTGCCTTTGCTATTGTATTACATCACACCTAGAAAAGATAAAAAAAAAAAATCGTCTAACATCTCTGAACAATTGCTCAGTTCTGCCTTACCAAACTTGTCATCAGGATACTCTCATTTAATAAATACAATAGAGCATACACAATGTTCACAGTCTCTCTTCTTGTTTTTGAGGTAGTGACTATCTTATCACCTCTTTCTTATCCCTGAATGTGCATCTTCTTCATATGTATCATTATATTTTTTTTCCTCATTCCTGCCACCCGCTGCCATGTGCTTCCCTGGCTTGAGATAGTTCTCTTTATTCATCTAGTGAGACTCATCTTCTGTCTTCCTGCTACACATATTTCCTTACCGTTTCCTTACCGTTTCTGTTGTCCACTTCCCTTAGGATATCATTCTCCCATTTCATGGTAGGTTTCTAGTTTTGTGACCTACTCAATCACATATGCAAGTAAGAACACACATAATTATAAAATTGGGTTCCATGTGCAAATGGAGACATTCAGTATTGTATTTTTTCTCACTCTAGCTTTTTCATTCAGTTGTATGAATATCTCCCTGAAACTATTATGTTTTTATGGTAGTATAGAATTAGATTTTGGATATGTACCATATTTACTTCACCCATTTGTTTCTTGATGGACACAAAGGGTCATTTCTTTTCCTATAAATCGTGACTAGTGAGTCTATAAACATGACTGTACAAATATCTCTGGGATATTCTGATTTATATTTCTTAATCTATCTCCCTAAAAGAATATAGTTGTGAAGATGGTGGTACCATTTTCATACTTTTTAAGAACTCCATGCTTTTCCCCACAATTTGCCTTAGAACCACCAGTGCATGAGTGCTGTCTTTTACTCACATCGTTGTCAGCATTTAAAGTCATTTGTTTTCTTGAACTACACATTCTGAGTGAGGTGATATGGAGTTGAAAAACAGTGTTAATTTGTATTACCCGAATGGCTAAGGATGTTGGACCATTGTTTTCAATATGTGTGGGACATTCATATTTCCTCTTTGGATAATGAGTGACAACAAAAAAGAGGAGAATGGTGATAGTGACAGTATATACTTTCCTTCTGGTTTTGTTTTGATTTTACTTATTTATGTATTTATTTTTGGTAGAAGCTGAGGTCAACATCTCCATTCCCCACATGCATAATGCATGATTTAGGAAACTAAAAGTGTGAGAAACAGCTTTGGGAATCATAAAACCCAGAATACTCACCAAGGAAATAATCAATGCATCATTCATTGTCCTGATGTTTTCTTGTTTCATTATAGTGACCAGCCAAAGGGTGCATTGGTTGTTATATTTATATTTAAATTTTAAATGGCACTTGCAAATAACAGGGCTAGGATACTTGATTTTCATGCATCAGTGTCACTCAGCTAATGGCTCTATTCTAAGAAGAATGGTTTTCTAAGAATGCCAAGTCATTTACTTTATTACTCAAACTCATTGTCCAGCTGTGATCATATGCTGACAGAGATGTGCATAAACAAAAACAGAGTTCTGAACACCATGATGTTTGAACTGTTTTAAAAGTGAATACCTTAGAGACATCATGGGAATGACTTTTATTTATTTTAATTACCTTGGCACTGAAATACTGTTAGGTAGCCAATTTGGTAAAAGCTGATGGGATTAAATGAAAGAATATAAATTAACTGCTTTTGAACATTGAAAACCTGAGAATATGCATTAAACATGAAATTTAACATTTCCAAAATACCAAATCAACATAAAATATAAGAAGAACAGGAACCTTCCTATGATCTTTATATTTTACTTAATCACATAAGACTGGATTTATCTCTTCCACTTTACAGTTGGTACAACACACACAGAGTACACTCTCACTTGCGAGTATGTCTTTCTACTCTGGATAGCACACTTTTCTGCCAATAAATTGGTCCACCATTTTATGTTTGCTACTCTTAAGGAATTTATTTTAAATTTTGTTTTTTTAAAACAGTAGCATAACAGTTAAATAATTATATGTGGATTATGTCATTACATTGGTCTAAAGATAGCATATTGCACACGCAAATATATTTATGTAAATAGAAACAAAACTTCATTCTCAGAAAGTGTTATGAATATATTGAACAGAGAGAATGAAAGATTTGTAGTTGTCTGTTTTGCTACTTCTTAAATATTAAAAATGAGATCAGGTATGGTGGAGCAGGCCTTTAATCCCAAGACTCAGGAGACAGAAGCAGGTAAATCTCTGAGTTCAAAGACATCCTGGTCTATATAATTAATTCAAGGCAAGTCAGAAGAGCACAGTGAGTCTCTGTCTAATAAAACAAACAACAACAACAAACCAAAACATCACACACACATCAGTTTTATATATATATATATATATATATATATATCTCACAAATTACAAAAAGGCCACAAATCACTCTATGAAGATTTGCAAAAGCAATAATTTTTCTAATTTTATATAAAACACATTCAATGTGGATTTTGAGGGTGGAAAGGTGATAGTTATCCTAACTTAACATGTTACAGTGTTACTCACAGCATAAACTATGTAATCTTAAGTATCCTTAACAGATTTATGCCCTATAAAGAATTCAATCATGTCTTTTACTGGTATTTTCCTCTAATGGAAGATATAAACATCTAAGTTCAGAACTAATTAGTACTACACTCAGAAGTCTTTTGAAAATTTATGATGACCTGAGCCAAGAAAAAAAAAAAAAAGCTTTGAAATGGCTGGAAATAATTTAAAACTAAGAAACAAAGATTTACTTCAGATTTGGGGAAACTGTCTAAAATCATATAACGTGGACAGCTGAAGCAGGAGAGTTGAAGTTTTGAGGTTTGACTGGGGTACATGTTTAAATTCTGTCTCAAAATACAGTATTATTTGCTTGTGAATGTAGTATGGAAAAGTGGAAGAATTCATTTTTTTCTTAAGTTGTAATTTTAGAAAAAATTTCCTAGATCTGTGGAGGAAAACTGAGAAGCCACATGGCAACATAATTAACCCTTCCAAATATGTCAGAGGCCTGACCTTTTTTCTAGTTGTGCTGGAGCTCACAACGGGTTTTAGAGGACATGGTTAAGATTCTTGTGTTCACTGAGAACTAAGTCAATATAAACTTTATTACCACATGTTCAGCTACCAAATGCATGTGCATGGATTTCACAAAGGTGAGCAGTTTATAGGATGTTGGTGACTATACTAGCTATCCACAAAAAATGCCATAAGTTTCTCTATTAAATTCAATTACATGAAATCTATTAGATCCCAGCCATGTTAGGCCTATGACAATACGAAAATAAATAGGAGAAGAAATCACCTCTGTCAATGTCTCACACTCTGAGAAAATTCTGTGTTCTGATGTAATTCTAATAGATCAGGAAAGAATCAGTTTGACTACTCACACTAAACATGTTTTTTTTTTTTTTTTTTCCTGGTAACCTTGCCATGAGAAGGTACTCTGAAACAGAAAGGATGTTCGTTCAGCAAAACTTTTCCAACATATTGTCAGCCAGATAACTCCACTCAAAGTGACATTAGGAACTAATATTGATAAACAAAAAGGTGGCAGATTATTCTCCTCAAGTGTCAATACTTCTGTATTAAACCAATATAATCATTTAACATCTAATATATCTTATTTTTAATAATGTTTTAAATACTTTTAGTATTTTCCCAGCTTTAATATTACTGTTGCAAAATTGTGCTTTCTTCATCTTCTGCAATAGCAGTTACATTCTTGTAAATTGTTCTGCCCAAAACTCTTAATACTTTTTCTGCTTTATATGATCATATTTTCAAATCATTTAGTCTGGACTCCAGCGTATACTCATAATTCAACTTGTAAATGACAACAACGAACATGCAGATTTAAATAATCTGAAGACATTATTTAAAATCCATCAGTAGTTTATCTTAAATCCACTAACAACACCAAATAAACCAATCTCTGGCCTCTCACCTGACATCTCTTACTGCTTCCAGCTATGTTAGTTTTCCTTATTCTATGAAATACGTCACTCAGTTTCCATGGCATGAATGATTCAGGAATATGTTCTTGCTGTTGTCTCTCTCAAGAGTATTATTTTTTAAACAGGAAAAGGTATATAATTCGCATTGATCTTCTACAACTTTTCTGTTCATATTCTTTCTTCTCAATAATTTTCTTTTTCCTTTGAGTAGAAATCTGAGACAGCTATATACTCACTAAGACTTTCACTTTCTCAATACTACTATTTTTTTTCAAATTATCAATTATCTCTGTGGGAAATATAGGGTATTATGATTTGAACAAGAATAGCTCCATAGGCTCATCTGCTTAAATGCTTGATCACCACAGAGTGACAACATTTGAAACGATTAGGAAGTATGGCCTGGTTGGATCAGGTTTGGTTTTATTGTAGGAAGTGTGCCACTAGGAGTGAGTTTTGGACTAGAGCACTAAAACTGTAAGCGTGCCCCAAAGGAGTGCTTTCTTCTCCCTGAGTTGCCATGGTCATGGTGTCTCTTCACAGAAACAGAACACTGACCATCAAAATCTGTATGTTTTTAATCAAAAGATTGTCAGTATCCCCAATAAGTTCTCTGAATGGAGAGGTTTTTTTATTCCTAAAACTTTTTGTTAATAATAAAATTTATCTTTGAAAATGAATAAATTCCTTTCATACTTTTTCCTTAAGAAAGTATTCATAACCATGTTATTAGAGTAAAAGGCTAAAATATTTGGCAAACTATGTAAATATTGTCTTCTATCTACTCTCAAAACAAATTATATCTACAGAAACCTCTTGAATGGTTCCATACTTTTTTTTTATTAGTAAGGGCTTTCCAATTTATTTTTGTTGCAGAAAATCTGGTAGATGATTCTGTTATTTAAATCAAAGATAAAAATATTTAAAGGGTGTATAAAATTACTCCACCACCTGCAGCTTCTTCATCATTCCCATGATCATATCTAGATTTATGGAAGATTTACTACTTACTACACACAGTTCTTTTAATGTAGTTAAATTAGTTTGATTTTGATGATACTTCTACACAGTAGTTATGAACCACTTGTCTATTTCCAACGTCTCTTCCTCTTTTAGGATGATGTAACTGAGATAACTGACTCAGATAGAGAATGGCATGTGGCTTGGCATATACTTGATATCCATGAAACTGAAAAATAGAACAGAGAAGGCAAGCTCTATTCTAACTTCCATTTTTGCCAGTTCTTTACCCAAGATGATGTATCAAGTGTCTTATTCCATCAGAGTGAAGAACGTTAAGTGCTAATCACCTATATACTTGTGGATTTTGGCTCAACAGATGCTCTTTTTTGCCAGGTCTATCAAAACATAATGGGTTCATTTCAGTCTTTTGAATACTGAATCATCTTGCCTAATGACCCTTTTTGTCACTGATTGCTTATTGGCCTGTAAACCAGATTTCACCACCTGATATCACCATCTGAAATTTATCTATGTTGTTTGCCTTCTCACCTGCTACAGTGCTTTGTTAAACACACAGGTGCAAGGAGGTCAATAAACCTAACCATAATGTTGAACAATCAGCAACAGCAAACAAGTAATAAGCAATGATTACAAGAGATACTTGCCATGAAAGAGAAAGAGAATCATGAGCATCCCATCACTCAGGATTTAAGATTCTCAGAATGTAAGTAAGCAATAAAAAACCAAGGTGTAATCCCTTTTGAAACAGAAGTAGGTTACTTGATTCATTTCTAGAAGAATACATATATATATATATATGTTAGAGGATTCATACCATAATCAATTGGCTATACTGTCTTTAAGAATGTAGTAAGAAAGTCTTCAGGAGCAAGAAGAAGTGCACATGGATCTTTACACCATGGAAACCAGGATCAAAGATAAGGAAGTAGGTTACTTGATTAATTTGTAGAAGAATAGATTAGAAGATTTCAGTGTCTCATTTTCATCTTCAAAAGAATATTTGCATGATGAAACATAGTCCCACTATATCCTATGCCTTACAGGTTCCACCAGCTTCAAACAGTGTCAAGATGGGAACCAAGCCTTTAATTTCTGTCCTTTTAAATGGTTTCTAAAGCTCTGCTAAAGTAGGCACCTTGACTTATGTAGAAAAAAATAGAAAATTAAATATTTTACTAGTATTTATATTGTATTCAATTGGTTCGGCAGTATTAATCCTTAACCCTCCATTATAAATGAATGCACACAGACACTGGATGGATTTTAAGAAGCCTAGGTATGAGTGGTACAATCCTACCCCATCTAAGCTAGTTCATAATTCTATTATCTAAATATGACCCCATGTATACATACATCCCTTTGGGATATTATTCTCCATGCTAAGCCAATGTTCCAGGCCACATGGAAGGATCTTCTTTAATCTACCCCATGGTGTGTCGTCCTTGTTTGCTCCAGGCTTCTTCTCCAGCCTTCTTCTTCCCAAGATGCTCTTTCTCTCTCTGTCTCTCTCTCTCTCTCTCTCCCTCTTTCTCTCAAAAAGCCTGCACACATTAGTCCTGCCTACTTTCGTCTTTGCACACTCTCTAGGCCTCAGCATTTATTTAACCAATCAGAGTCAAAGTAAGTAACAGACAGCAAACATGACCAATCAACATTTAGGATGTTTAACACCACCCCATTAGACTTAGGTTCTAGACATCTCAGTCTTCATTGTTATGAAGGAACCTAGTTGTACAATCATTATCCATTGCTTGAAAAGTGTCTACTGAATTATTACTATGTGAAAATATGTGCTTATACCTAAGAATATAATGTTGAATGTAGAAAAATCAGAATGGACTTTGCCTTTATAAGATACAAAGTTTAGGAGAGGAAATGTTAATTAAGTATATTATTTCAAATAATAAACTATATATATATATTTATATATAATTAAGGAATGACACTAGAATCATCACAAAAATTTATCTTATATGAAATGGGAACTTGTGGAGACAGAAAAGGAAATGGTTGTATTTTGTCATTAAAGATAAATTTGTCATTTGTGTATTAACTATACTATTTCATGTTTGTTAGTTATCTTATAAGATTAATTTTTGTCAGTATGATATTCTTGAATTCAAGTTAGGCAGGCCAAAAAAAAGATGATATGTAAACTTTCTATTACATAAATAGAAAACCATTTATATAGGTAACCAATACATGCCATTTAGTATAAATGGTTTTTCAAAATTCATTGTAATTCATTTATGAGTATTAAGTACTGGAACAACTTTGGACAAAAGATAATAGAGTAGGAGAAAATTAGAATGGATAAAGTTGTTAAATTGAAAGATACAAAGAATGAATTCAACAGACATAGAATTATTGAGGAAAAAGACCTATTTGAATTTTTGTAAATACAATGAATGTATCTGAGCCTACTGAGGGCATTATCTTTCAAATCATCACACCATTTTAAAGAATCATGACAGACAAGATTCCCATAATTAGGAAAAAAAGATGTCAATCTGGATACCAGAGGTATTGAAGAAAACAAATAGACAAGAACAGGAAAGGCTTTCACCTTAGGTTAAAATTTAAATCTTGATTCCACCAAAACCGGCAGGTAGAAGATGAGCATCAAAAATCTCCAGTGTGAGATGGTTGAATTAGTGGCAAGCCTATCTCTTGGCAAGAAAAACTCCTTGCTTCAACTGTAGACAGACTGCTTTCCAAAAAGGACAAAACTTGGAAGCAGGTAAGTCGACAGCCTAGCTCAGCCAAGACAGGGTAGGTAAGTCCTTCATAGTTCCTGCTCTACAATCAATGTCTGTCAGAAAAACAGGGCCAAAAGGCTGAAGATTGATGCTGTAATGTATGGAGAGAAAATGGGAACTGTCCAGGCAGCCACTGGTATGTCATTTCTTAGTTTTGGAAGATGCAGGCCCTGCACTTCCTATATAACTAGATATATTTATCCCTCTCAGGTCTCTGAGGTGGTTGAAGAATAGACAGCTAGAGTCTCATAGTTAAATTTTGAGTTGTTTAGGAATCAAGAGGGTGTTCTGGATCTAAGAAGATGTTTTTAAAATTGTGAGGCAAGTTAGTATGAAAGCTGAGTTAGATATAGAACTTTAAACTCATGGAGATGGCTAGATAGTAGAATGTTAAAGTCAGGTGCCAAATACATATGGACCGGACATTGGGAATGTATGCTAAGCCATATAACTCTCATAATTTTGGCCTATTCATTTCTGTTGTTTTGTATTGTATTTATTGTTATAAGAGAAAGAACCATTTGTTGTACTGAAAGGGGGAGCTGTTGGGGGTAAAAAGATCTACCTTAAACTGAAAAAAAAAGTAGAGGATGGGGGGGGTGAGGGGGAAGAGGGTGGAAGGGTGGGACAGGAGATGAGAGTAGGGAAGGGATTGTGACTGAGATGTAACTTGAAGAAATAAAAAATAAATTATATAAACTTATAGAACATACAACTTATCTACTCATAAGTCTGAATGTTTTGGTATTGTAATGCACTCAGATGACCAATTCCCCACAAAACACTATTTCTCTACAGCTGAGTTCACTCAGAATTTTATAAATGAAACATCTCATATCAAATGTTTTCTACAACAACTTTACTCAGAAAAAAAATATATAGTATGTTATAAGTAAATGTGCAATTTACTATTTAAAGTCACATGACTTCAGACAATATTTTAAAGTAAAAAAAAATAAATCTTGATTCCAAAAACCACTTATTAAAAATATAGACTTAGATCTTAAAAGTGGTTTATATGATGACCCTCCAGCTGTTCTTTTATCAATTGCTCAAGAGCCTCCAATATTTCCTTTGTTATGGGCCACTGCTCTTGCCATACCAGTTTATTTGATAGCCATTTCAAGGCAGGGCTGTTGGAATTTCAGCAGTGGCCCCTAGTATAAATTTGGAAACTCAATACCTGGGGTGTCCTGTGTTTGGATATTAGACATAGCTTGTAATTGTTGTTGAGTACTCATATCAATACCTTCCTCAAAAGTATCCATAATCTCAATGTCTTGGGTGTCCTGTGTTTAGACACTAGACATAGCTTGCAATTGTTGTTGAATACTCATAACAATACCTTCCTCAAAAGTATCTATATTCTCAATGTCCTGGGTATCCTGTGTTTGGACACTAAATATAGCTTGCAATTGTTATTGAGTACTCATATCAATACCTTCCCAAGAACCATCATAATTTCATAATTTGTTATTTCTGGCATTGTAGGAATATTAATTTGAGTAGCTCATTGTTGTAAGATATGCCTTCCCCATAAATTTATGGGTACATCAGCCACATAAGGTATCAACTTCCCTTTTTGTCCTTCTGATCCAACACAGTTAAGCCATTGTACACTTTGTTTTACATGTGATAATTTACCAATTCATATAAAATGTGTAGGAACCTTTAGAAGTGGCCATTTTGGATTCCAAAACTCCTGTGAAAGGATAGTAACATCTGCTCCTGTCTCAAGCAATCCTTCTATTTCAATACTATTCATTTGCAGTTTTTATTTTGATCTCTTATCATTCACCATTGTTTGCCAATATACATATTTTCAAATCCTCCCAAATGTTCCTGTTCTTTCTATTGCAGCAGCCTTGCCCTCGATATAAGGTAACAACAGCAACCTAGCAATTCTATCCCCTGCATTAATTTTTATCTCTTTCTTTACTAATACCATAATTTTAATTTCTTCCTTGCAATCTCTATCAATAACACCTGGATGCACAGTAAATCCCTGAGAAGTTAATTCACTTCTTCCAAAGATTAATTAATCCTACTGCCCCTGATGGTAAAGGATCATAAACACCAGTGGTTAAATTATAACATTCATCTATCTTGGATAATGTAATAGACTCATCTGTGGCCAGATCTAAAGCTGTATTGCCTTCAGTGGCATGCAAAAGATCAGCAATAGTTAATTTTTTTCTTCCTCCTGACTGTTCTTTTTCCCTCTGGCTGACAGATGGATGACAGTTCATCTGACAGATGTGGGGCTTTGAACCAGTAGGCACCCTCCCCTCACTTCCCTGCAAGGGGTTACCTCTGACATCCATTTTAGTTCTATAATCCTGGGACCAGTGTTTACCTTTACTGCAATGAATACAAAATCCTGGAGACCTTATCCTTCCATTGTTATTAAAAACCATTTGTTCCTTTTTATAACCATGTTCTGTAAAGTTCAAGCACCTGTCATTTCGAGTTCTGGAGGTTTTAGCCTTACGATATCTTTGGAAATGACCAAGTTCACCATTTTAAAGCACTTGTTAAGACCCCTAGCCATGGCTTGTGCTATGATATTAGTCTAATGCTCCTGAAAACCAACATCAGTTGTCTCTCTTATCCATTCATCTATTGGGGCTCGTTGAGCTTTCAATGGTCTCATTGCCCTTTGACATTCAACATTTGCATTTTCATACACCAAGGCATTTATCAAGTCTTGTCTGTCATAAGGGTTATACTATCTACATCTCAATCCACAGGTAAACTCAATCTCCCTAAAAAGTCTGAGAAGATTTCCTGAGGACCTTGTATTATCTTAGTAAATAAAGTAAATCTTTTCCCACCCTCAGCAACCGTATCCCAAGGTCTCAGAGCTATAACAGGACATTGTTCTATCACAACATCTTCAAATTGAGTCTGTAACCATCTGTCAGCATAAGGTCCTACACCACCCATTTGTTGGGTTGTGACATTTACTCCCCTTGCCATATTTTGTGGCTTCATGTCTCCAACATGACAACCATTGTAATTGCTGGCTACCTTCCTATCTTGGGGAATGACTCTATTTTATATAGCCCAATTATTTAACATTGGTTTGATGAATGATGAATGCATTCCATAATAGACAATGGACTCTTTAAATCTTTTTAAATCCAAGATGTCTATTGGACACCATGTTAACTCCTGATTTAGTTAACCGTCATTATTACCAGGCCAAAATTGAAAAAGAACTGGAAAAGCTGATGGTGATCGTGTAGTACCATGCAGCTCCTCTGAGGGTGCACTTTGTTCCACATTAATACCATTACCTACTTGGTCTTTACTGGTACATGCAGTGGCTGTGAGACCTAGCTAGGAAAGAAAGTGGCATTTTCTCAGTTCCAGTCACCTACCCTGGCAGATCTTTCTTAAGCTACTCAATCTGCATTTGCATTCTTTTTAATTGTGTAAAAACTCAAACCAATAAAAAAAAAAAAAGTAAACAGCATAAAACATCCGGTCTGATTGAAAAACAGCATAGAAGTCAGTAACAAACATTGCCACATTGTGAAAAATTGGTGTCATAGTTTCAAAATCTGCAGTTTCTTCTATAGTTTTGAAAACCAAATTACCTATAATGCCTTAACAACATTGAGCACCACCTGAAACTGCAATTTAATTATTAATTGTATTTATTAATAAGTACAAAGTGTAAGATGAGACCAGCCAGTGGAGCAGCTGGCAGCCAGGCAGGATATCAGCCTGCTGCCTGGCCTGCCTTAACCAGAGGCCTGATTTGTCCTAGGTAAAAAACCCTGGACCAAGGGTGCCCTACACCACCTATAACCTAAATTCTATTAACTATTATAAGTTGTTATATTAGGTGGGTAGAATTGCCAGCAGCTTGGCGGGAGATTCGTCAGAGCTCAGCGGGAGGACGATGGCCCTGGATTGGTTGGACTGACAGCCTATAAGCCACTGCGGTACTTTCCCCAATAATTAAATACACCAAGACCTTTTAACGTTTCAATGTTTAGCCCTTAGCTGGGCAGACTCTCAATTAGCTAATCTAAATTAACCTCGACCACTTAATCCCAAACCGCCATGTGCCTGTTCCTAACTCCAGAGTTCTTAAACAAGTCTATCTGCTTCCATGTTTCTTGGCAGAAAGAACAATTCCTCTATATAAACTGCAAGGTTCCTCTTTTAATCTCAGGAAGTCCCATCTTCCTTTACTCTTTCTGCCCAGCTAATTGGGCAACATGGATTTTTACTAACCAATCAAGAGAAAGCCTAAGAAGGGGCATTAACCAGCTCTCAGCATTGAAATCAGCCTATCAGAAGCAATGTTATTAGACCTTCCCCAACAATGGTTAATTAGATTTGTATTTTAAATTCTCCTCACCAGTAGTTTAATCTAATTTTGCTCTTAATTGCAAACACCTGTATGCAGTTATATCAGATCTTTTCATTAAGTGATCAATGCATTTCCTGCCTATTTTGGTTTTATGGTTCATTTTATTTTTTGAGATTATATAATTTACTTATAGTATAGGAAGCAGATACATCCCCTCACTAATAATTTATGTAATTTTAAGCACTAAAAATAAAAAGCTAAGTTATTATTTAAAGTCATGGGCCACTGATGTTAGTCAATGTGCACATATCCACAAACTGCACACATATAAATATATATGGTATTTATGGTCAGGGAAGTGTATTCATATGCCTTTCTATAATGAATTCAATATCCATATTTGTATAAATTATATATAATATAAACTTGTAATATTGTAGGCAAAGAATGCTTTGCTATGTGTGTGATATTTCAGCCTAATTTAAGCACACATTTCTTTGTTGTCAAAAACAACATTTTTCTCTCACCATCCTTCTCATTTTATTCACAAATCTTTTCAGATTATATTTTACATTTTTAATCAATTATTATATTCCTTAAGAAAGAGAAAAATGTAATCTCATTTTAAATTTCTTCAAGGCATATAGTGTCACTTAAATATTATATAAAAATGCTGTAAATATATATTAACTCTTACATAGAAGTAAGCTGCAAAATGAAAGGGAGAAAACAATATAAGTAGCAAAATATCTTAAGTCTTCCTATAAAAAAAAAAAGGTACATTCTCTGGTTGAGGGACATCTGGGTTGTTACCAGTTTCTAGCTATTACAAATAAGGCTCCTATGAACATAGTTGAGGTGATGACCTTGTGATTTGGAGAGGAATCATTGGATGTGGTATGGCTGGGTCTTGAGGTAGAACTATTCCAAGTTTTCTAAGATAACATCAGACTGATTTCCATAGTGGTTGTACAAGTTTGCACTCCTAACAGCAATGGAGGAGTGTTCATCTTTCTCTGCAACTCAAATGTGCTGTCATTTGAGTTTTTGATTTTAGCCATTCTGACAGGTGTGAGATGGAATCTCAGGGTCCTCTTGATTGCATTATTCTGATGATTAAGGATGTTGAGCATTTCATCAAGTGTCTCACAGCCATTAGAGATTCCTCTTTTATGAATTCTCAGTTTATCTCTGTTCCCATTTTTTATTGGATTATTTGGTTTCTTTAGTGTTTAATTTCTTGAGTTCTAAAATAAAAAAGCTCTGGTACATTTACACAATGGAATACTACTCAGCCATCAGAAACAAGGAAATCATGCAATTTGCAGCCAAATGGATGGAACTAGAAGAGCTCATCCTAAGGGAGTTAACCCAGACCCAGAAAGATACACATGGAATCTATTCACTTATAACTGGATTTTAGCCATATAGTATAGGATAACTCTTCTACATCCAATGGACTGAATCGAATAGGAACATAGACTTTGTTACCTGATAGTGGAACACTTTTCCCTAGTGGAGTTTTCATGTAGGCCCCCAGTGCAAGAGAAAGCTCTTAGCCCTCATACGACTATAGAACTGAAGGGGACAGATATGTAGGGCACCCCTCACTGGAGGAGTAGGATAGTTGGGAGAAGGGGGAGAGGGTAGAAAGCAAAAATACTTAATAAAATCAATAATACATACAAAGCATCATCCAACATGATCAAGTAGGCTTCATCCCAGGGATGTAAGGATGGTTAAACATGTGGAAATCCATCAATGTAATCCACCAGATAAACAAACTGAAAGTAAAAACAACACATGTTCATCTCATTAGTGGCTGAAAAAAGCCTTTGATAAAATCTAATATTTTAAATGTCTTAAAAAGATCATGGATACAATTCTTAAACTTGAACACAATAAAGGCAATATACAACAAGCCAATAACTGACATCAAATTAAATAAAGAGAAATGTAAAGCAATTCCATTAAAATCAAGGACAAGGTAAGACTGCCTACTCTCTCCATATCTCTTCAAAATATTACTTGAAGTTCTAGCTAGAGCAATAAGACTAATAAAGGAGATAAAGGGGATACAAATTGGAAAAGAAGAAGTCAAAGTATCTCTATTCGCAGATGATATGACAGTATACACAAGTGACCCCTGAAATTCTGCCAGAGAACTCCTAGAGCAGATAAACACCTTCAGCAAAGTGTCTGGTTATAATATTAACTCAAAAACATCAGCAGTCCTCCTCTACACAAATGATAAATGGCTGAGAAAGAAGTTAGGGAAACAATATTTTTCACAATAGCCACTAATAATATAAAATATCTTGGAGTAACTCTAACTAAGCATGTCAAAACCTGTATGATGAGAAATTAAATTCTCTGAAAAAGATATCAGAAGATGGAAAGATCTTCCATGTTTATGATCAGTACTATTAACATAGTAAAAATGGCCCTCTTACCAAAAGCAATCTACAGATTCAATGCAATTCCAATAAAAATACCAACACACTTCTTTACAGACAACTTGAAAGAACAACCCTCAGCTTCATGTGGAAAAGTTTTTTTTAAAACAGGTTATCAAAAATAGTCCTGTACAAGGAAAGAATTTCTGTTGATTTCATCATCCCTGATTTCAAGTCGTACTACAAAATAATAGTAATAAAAATTTCATGTTATTGGCATAAAAACAGACAAGTTGATCAATGGAATTCAATCAAAGATCCAATTACAATTACAGATACCTGATTTTCAACAAAGAAGCCCAAACCATACAATGGAAAATAGATGGCATCTTCTACAAATGGGGCTTGTCTAACTGGATGAATACACACAGAAGAATCTAAAAGACCTATATTTATCACCCTGCTCGAAACTCCAAGTGGATCAAAAGCCTCAACAAAAATTCCAGGTCAATCAAAGACCTCAACATAAAACAGGATACACTAAATCTAATAGAAGAAAAAGTGGGGATTTGCCTTGAACACATAGGTACAGGAGACAACTTCCTGAAGCAAACACCAACAGCTCAGATGCTATGACAATTAATAAATTGGGCCTTTATGAAACTTAAAAGCTTCTGTAAGGACAAGGAGACTGTCAGTAGAACAAAATGGCAACCCACAGATGGGAAAAGATATTCATGAACCATACAACCAACAGGGGGCTAATATTCAAAATACAGAAAAAAAAACAAGAAATTAAACACCAACAAACCAAATAACCCAATTAAAAAATGGGGTGCAGAGCTAAACCAAGAATTCTCAACAGAGGAATCTCTAATGGCTGAGAAGCACTTAAAGAAATTCTCAGCATCATTACTCATCAGGGAAATGCAAATCAAAATTATTGTGAAATTCAATCTCATAACTGCGAGAATGCCTAAGATCAAAAACTCAAGTGACAGCACATGTTGGAAAGGATGTGGAACAAGGAACATGCTCCTCCATTGCTGGTGGGAATACAAACTTGTACAACCATTTGGAAATCAATCTGGTGGTTTCTCGAAAAATAAGGAATAGTTCTGCCTCAAGACCCAGCTGTAACATTCCTGGGCATCCAACCTAAAGATGCTCCAACATACCACAAGGACATTTGTTCAACTATATTCATAACAGTATTAGCCATAACCTAGAAACAATCTAAATGTTATATAATGGAATACTACTAGGCTATTAAAAACAAGGAAATCATGAAACTCGCAGGCAAATGGGTAGAACTAGAAAAGATCATTCTTAGTAGGTAATCCAGACCCAGAAAAATATAGATGTTATGAATTCACATTGAAGTGGATATTAACCATACAATAGAGAATAACCAACCAATTCACAGACCCAAAGAAGCTAAGTAACAAGAAGGGCCTAAGGAAGGATGTTTGAATCTCATTCAGAAGGGGAAATACACAGACATCGGAAATACAGGAAAAAATGGAACTGGATGGAAGAGGGGGTGGAGAGGAGAATATGAGTGGGAATCAGGTGGGGGAAATCAGGGGTGGGAAGTAGTTGGGCTGAGAAAAGAAACGGAAACTGATAGGGGCGGGATCTCTGGGACAAACTGCTGACATGTGACAGGGTAGGCTCCTGTGAGGATAAATGGGTAACTCTAGCTGAGAATAATAGCAGAGGGGGTATGGAGACTGAAGTGACCATGTCCTAAAATTAGGAAAAACTGCCAGTGGAGGGAGGGGGTCACCAACCCACCCTACCTACAAGACAAGCAGGGATAAGGATGGGGTAGAGATTGAGTGAATGGCCAACCAACGACTGTCCCAACTTGAGACCCAACCTATGGGAGAGAACCAACCTCTGATACTATTAATTATTCTCTGCTATGCTTTCACACAGGAGCATAGCATAACTGTTTTTTGAGAGGCTCCACCTAGCAAAGGATCGAAACAGATGCTGAGACCCATAACCAAATACTGAAGAGACCTGGGAGTCTTGTGGAAAAGTTGAGGAAAAGACATAGGTACTGGACGGGAACAAGAACTACACAAAAAGACCAACAAAGGAAACTAACCCAGGCCCATGGGGGCTCATAGACTGAAATATCAATGAAAGAGCATTCATGGACTGAACTCCGGATCCTTACACTCATGGAGCTCAGAGACAGTCTGGTCTTTATGTGGGACCCTAGCAACTGGAGTGGGGGCCATCTGTAGCACCACCTACTATGTTGCCTATAGTCATATATCTTTCCCTTACTGGGCTTCATTGACTGGCTTCAGTGGAAGAAGGTGCAGTTAGTTTTGATGTGACATGAAGTATTAGGGCAGATTGGAGAATCCCTTCTCTGAGAATATGGGCAAGGGAGAATGGCGAAATAGAGGCAGAGGGTGGGAGGTTAAGATTGCGAGGAGAGGAGGGAGGGCACTGTGAATTGGATGTTAAAATGAATGAATTTTAAAAATATTTCAAGACACGAAGTCTGTTGTCTGCTTTTGGATCACTTTCCCCTCACTGGGCTGCATTGTCTGGCCTCAGTGATAGAGGATAAATTTAGTCCTGATGTGACTTGATGTCCCAGGGTACAGGGAGAGAGGTTCCCATTCTATGAAGAGAAGGAGAGGGGAGAATGGAAGAAGAGGGCAGGAGGATATTACTGGAAGGCAAGGATGGAAGGGGCTTTGATCTGGACATAAAGTGAATGAATAAATTAATTAAGGGGGAAAAAAGATTTCAAGCGGGGTACCTCAAGGAAACTGGTTTTATAGATAGCAACTTCCATGACTGGCTCATAGTTTGGTGCTTCAGATCTGATTTCAGGTCCTCATGTTTGTGTAGAAATAACATCGTAGTGAACCTTCTCCTAAACCCCAGGAGGATATTTTGACTCTGTTCCCCATAAATTCTAGGTAGCTATAGATGGAATTCCTTTAGATTTATTCTGGTTTTAAAGACCTCTTCAGTTTGATCAACCACTTTTACCACCTTCCTTTATTTGGCTCGTTTCAGCTATTCACAATAAGTCACAGAGTAGACTCTATGCATGTGCTTTTTATTAGCCGGCGCTATGACAATGTTGCTCTTTAGCAAAGTAATGCAAATTTTATTTGGTAGGCTATTGGTGGCTACTTCCACAATCAAATCCATAACAAATATATTTGCCTCCACAGGTAAATAATTCCACTCAACAACGTTTGAAATTAAATAGTAATTAGTCCTATCTATATTGTGTTGGAATAATTCTTTCAAAGTATGTTCTGGAATATGTTTAAATGATGAAATCATCATACTATTCATTCTTCATTTAACTAAACAAAATATATTAAATGGGCAACTTTATAGACACAAGAAGTTTCTTCAGTTCATTTATTCAGTTAAAGGCTGAAGAGCATAGCAGAAACACTTGTGAGAACATTGTCAGCTACACCACCCCACAGTGGGTAATATTACAATGACACAAAAAGCAAGAGATCACATGGCAAGGCAGGAAGCCAGTCTAATTCAGAGGGCCAATTCTTGGGACCCTACAACTAAAGCTCCTTGTTGCAGATTTCCTCCCATTTTTATTTTTATGTTTCTTTATTACTTTCATTTACATCTCCATCACAGTCCCCTCCCTCCACTCTGCCTGAGTCTGCCCTCTCACCCTCCCACCCTCTCCCCCTTCTTCCACCGTCCTACTCCTCCAGTGTGGGGTGCCCTGCATATTTGCACTCTTCAGGTCAGCAGCCATAAGGGGGCTACATGGCAGTCCCACTAGGGCAAAGTGTCCCACTAATAGGCAACAAAGTCTATGTTCCTGTTCCTTTCAGTCATTTGTTATGGGATAGTTATCCTGTACTTTATGGCTAAAATCCAGTTATAAGTATATAGATGCCATGTGTTGGAGGAAGGTCTAATTCATTGCTTCTGATAGGTTGATTTCAATGCTGAGATCTGGTTACTGACCCTTCTGAGGCATATTCTTGATTAGAAAAGTTGCTGATGCCCAATTAGCTGGGCAGAAAGAGTATAGGAAGGTGGGACTTCCTGAAAAGGAAACAGGAACCCTGCATTTTACATAGAGGAAGCTTTCTTTCCACCAGGAGATACAGAAGTAGACAGATGTGTTTGAAAGCTCTGGAAGGTAACAATAGGCCTCATAGCTGTTTGGGATTAAGTGGTCTGAGTTAATTTAGATTAGCTAGCTGTGAATCTGCCCAGTTAAAGGATAAGCATTAAAAGGTCTTGGTGTATTTAAATATTGGGGAAAGGACTGAGGTGGCCTACAGGCTTACAGTCCAAGCAATTCAGGCCCATTGGCCTCCCACCAAACCCCATCAACAGTCCCTCCAGACTGCCCACAATTCTGCTAGTCTAATATAATAGTTTACAGTTATTAATAAGTATCCGGCAGCTACCCTGCCAGCTTTGCTGCCAGACCACACCTCCAGGCCATCCCTCCAGGCATACAGACATCTAAGGTAAGTTAAGCTTGCTGGTCTCCCACCAAGCAACTGGTTGTTCCACTGGCCTAATATAACAACTTATAATTATTAATGAAGATATTAGTTAATAGAATTTAGGTTGCAGATGGTGAAGGCTACCCTTGATCCAGGACCTTTTCCTCAGGACAGATCAGGCCGCCAGTTAAGGCAGGCCAGGCCTGCTGGCTTCCCACCACCCTGCTAACTGCTCTGCCAGCCTAATCTTTTAGTTTATACTTATTAATAAAAACAATTGATAATTAAATTGCTGTTTCAGCCATGTGTATCTTTCTGGGTCTGGGTTAGCTCACTCAGAATGAGCTTTTCTAGGTCCATCCATTTGGCAGCAAATTACATGATTTCCTTGTTTTGATGGCTGAGTACTATTCCATTGTGTAGATGTACCACAGCTTTTTTATCCATTCATTGGTTGAGAGACATCTGGATTGTCTCCAGTTCCTAGCTATTACAAAAGCTGCTATGAACATAGTTGAGGAGATGTCCTTGTGGTTTGATGAGGAATTGTTTGAATGTATAACGAGGAGGTGTATAATTGGGTCTTGAGGTAGAGCTAATCCAAGTTTTCTAAGATATCGCCAGACTGATTTCCATTTTCTCCTTCTACTTTTAACTCCAACAACTGACGACCATGTTCCCAATGTTTGGAAACTTGAAAACACACTAAAAGCATATCTAAGATGTGTACTCATATATCTTATGGAAGTATAGCTTAAGGTTTATTTCAAAAATTAATTTATGTTTCACAATATTTTATTGGGTATATGTTTTATCACTACTTAAAATGTAGATAACTTTCATTTCTTTTGGCATAGCATGTATCAGTGACTCTAAAACTGAACAACAAGCCTAAAGACAATACTGGTTTCATGAAAAAAGTTCATTAGTCATCCAAATAGCTAAAACTAATAAATGGGTTGGGTAGGTTTATCTAATCACCCTATTATTTGAATAGTCTTTCGGGGAACCTCTCCAAAATAATTCTGAAAAATCCATTTACTTTCCCAATCATCCTATTTCTGTGTGTTCATGTGAAAGTTCTTATTAAAACTAATTTGCTTTATGCAGTGACAATCGTGTTGAAAAGCCAGCAGGAATATAAATCATCCAATTATTCCCATTGAGGAAACAGCATGAAAGTGCAAATGGAGCTAGAAGGATGCTTGTGCAGCTCTGTTTAGTCTGAGGGTCTTTGATGACTTGTTTCAGGCTAGAATCTGCTGGGTTTTGCCTGTGTTCTGTGGGAGATTATTTATTTGTATACACTCCACAATGTACAGGATGATGGGTGAAAAATATGGGAGGAAAAATGAAGAAAAATTATGGTGTGGGCTTTCTAGTATAAAAGCATCTGCTGTGGAAACAGATGAGGTTTATTGGTCTGCAGTAATAATCAATGCCTTTTCAAAATCAATGTCAACCAAGCCACTTTGTGTGTCACAAATTGCCTTAATTGAATTTATTAGACATGTAAGAATACACAAAATAATGATCAGTTCTTTAATTGAAACAGCCAGACACCAAAACCCATACCTCTCTACCCTCTGACAGAGACAGCAAGGGAAAATATGCTCATTAAGAATCTGGGAAAGTGGTTAAAAATTGGTGTCATTGTCAGAAAAGTTAAAAACTCAATGTGGTATACAACTTAGAGACTTTTAATAAGGCAAGTTTGAAGATGGAGCAGCTGTTGCTTTGAAACACATTATTTTCTGTGTTGTCCTAATGCTAGTCTTTGATAATGAATAAAGAAAACAGCCAATTTAAAACTCAGGGATGTCCTTTGAGAACAGAGAAAGTTGAGTGGAGCACTGAGAGTAAATTAGAGGAAAGTGAATGTCAATGTAACACTCCAGACGGTCTAGAGAACTCATGTGAATAGATCTGTATGATTCCCACTGAGAACAAGAGCTAAACTGATCCAAAGATTTAACAATGGGACTGATCACACACTCACTATCTAACAAACTATGCTTGGTGATTTGATTATATGCAAAGTTAGTTAGTGTAAGTGTAGAGATCCCATTCACTGAACTCCACCTGAAGGCAATAGCAGATTCTGGTAAAAGTTATTTGAACCCAGATCTCCCACCACTCGGTAAAATGGCTTCAGTTCTAACCTTTTTATCCAGACTCTCATTCACCACATAACAGACCATGGACTCTAGATCTCTTGCCAGCAGACCACACACATTCTATTTTTTTTCTTCATCTAGAGACCCAATATCTATCATGTACTATCTAAATTATCACATGACTCCTTCAATAACCTGATAATAACATTTCCTACTCTGAACTCTAAGGGCAGAGAATGTAGCTTACAGCCTCTAGACAACAACAGTGTATAGTAATGTTCTTATCTCTAGATTTCTGCCTGAAACTTTTACATGTACACTTGAATGTATAGTGTAGAAAACAGCATTAGAAGTGAAGAGGACCAGGATTATTAGCCAGAGAATCTGAAGGCAAGATGTTTTGGTATTGGAAGTTAACTAAAATCATACCAAAATTTAGGGTTGAAATACATGATCAAAGAAAAAAGGATAAAGTATAATCTTAGAGATTTGCTGTTTATCTGCTCTGTGCTGTGATAGTTATTCTTGGTTGTAAATGACTACATCTGGAATTATCTAAAGCTCAAGTGTTTGGGTACACCTATGGGTCACTTTTCTAGTTAAATAATTTGAGGTAGAGATATCTACCTTAAGTCCAGAACTATTGACTCAAAATATCCATCTTTAATCTGTGCCACACCTTCTTCTGGGAACTTATATTTAAAAAAAAAAAAAAGGAAGAACAAAGCTTGTTCTCTATTTACTTGCTGTTCTTGTTCTAACACTAACTAGCAAAAGTATCCCCTCCAGTTATTTGAATCTACTTCTTCAGAATTCTGGAATACACTAAAGACCAACTGAAACCTTGTTGACTGAATATATATATATATATATATATATATATATATATATATATATGATTTAGTAAAAGGCTTACAACCTATGTTCTAGCTAATGAAACAATGGTTGTCTCCCAGTGGAATACATGTACAGATATGTATGCATGTATGTATATATTATATGTATGTATGTATATGTGATGTATATGTATGCACATATATGTGAGAGAGAATGGTTCATTGTATCAGCTCAATTTTTCTTGGGAACCCTTGCTAAAACATATTCCTTTAGTTAATTTCAACTTATTCTGATTATTATATTCTCTACAACATACAAACTGTAAAATTAGGTTTATGTTGAGATGTCACACCACCTCAATTTAATTTTAACATTTATATATCTATGTTTCTCTGTGTGTGTTTGTGTGTGCATGGGTATGTAATGACTTTGTGATTCTGTGCACATTATTTCACACATATGTGAAAGTTAGAGGACAACTTTCCTACCATCATTTGGGTTCCAGAAAAGAATCCTGGTGATCCTGTCTCCTGTCAAGTGTATTTACCCATTGAGTCATCTGAGTGACTCAAACTTAACTTTTAAAAATAAGAATCTTTATTGATTTTCTTCAATTCTGTAACACTGGAACTTTGGATGACGGATTCTGTTAGAGTTTATTTCATTTTTTAAATTAATTTACTGCTTCTACCTTATCTCTGCCTTTTTTATTTTATTTTTCTCTCTTTCATATATACCATTATTTCACATACATGCTCTTCTGTTTTTCATGAAATAAACAATGAGTACATTTTAATAACTTTCTAAGTTCTGGTCTTCCTTATGGGAACTGTCTCTCAAAAATAATGTAAAAGCCTGGAGATATTAAATATCACACAAACACACACACAAAATTGTAATAATATTTTTGGACAAAAGAAAACAAGAAGAAAGTGAGAATGAGAGAGATTAGATATATGATGATGTGAATGGACTTCTTCAGCCTGACCATTTAAATAAGATAAAGTGGTAACAGCAACCATGTATTAAATCTTCAATGAGCTACCCCTTGAATGTGTCCCTCTCCTTAAAACATGTGCACATATTTATTTGTTGCCTACTTACTGTGCTTAGGTCTCTGTGCTTCATCATTGGGAGATGAATTATAAATAACCTATCTTTTAAAATTTATCCTGAATAATTTTATTCATTTTACCATTTTATGGCTGCTCTCATCAACTTTCTTATTTTGTTTTATTGGCCCAATATGTGACTCTTCATCTCCCTTTATATTAACATTCAAAGGAGTCCAAAGTTGGTTAGCTTATTTCTTACCTTTATTTTAGACATAACTAAGTGCCTTTTTTTCCTTTCACTTTATCTAAACTACTACTGCAATAGTATAGCTACTCTTATTCCATTCTATTTCTTCTCTTTTAATCTATAAACACTATGTTTATCAATATTTCTTTAAGTGGTATTCTAAAATAAACTAGAAAACAAAGTTATATATTATATGCTACCTATGTACTCCCTCCCCAGATTTTACCTGTTCCAAGCCAAAGACAGATATGATTATCACAGTATTATTGAACTCATTCTGATTCAACATGAGTTTATTTTTGAAATTTCTTGTTGAAGAAAATGTAAGGTTAACTATACTATCTGTCTAAATGTTCTTTTTTAAGCACAAGGCAAATGACTGCATTTTGTCTAATTCTACAAATGTTCCTGTTACCAGCATACAGATGAAACATGGTGGGATCTTTACAGCTGGAAAATGGCTGCAAATGTGTTTGGGGTTCACATACTAATTTGACAATATGACCCTTTCCATACTCACCTTATTGTTCTTACTGTGCTGTTGGCCCCTCTGGCTAGGTTGATTCATATAAAAGACATACATACATACATACATACATACATACATACATACACACACACACACACACATACATACATACATACATACACACACATACATACATACATACATACATACATACACACACATACATACATACATACATACATACATACATACACAAAATTAATGTTAACTATTTTTAAGGTATTTTATCTATGTAATTCTTAAAAATACAATGTGAAGTTCTAGGACTTTTGATAGTAGCTCTCACAAACTGTTTAGAATAATTAAGAAATGAAAACTAATAGTCATTCAAACGTCATTTTGTTAGGAACTGGTTTAATTTAGTGAATCATATATGTTTTCTAAGTTAATCAGATAGTAACATGCTAAGAAACAAGTAGCATTTCTTATTCAAATATATGGAGATGGTTAGATGGTCTTCAAAAACCTCATGAGATCTATAGAATATGCCATTTAAAGATAACTTAAGATATTTTGATATTTAGACATGTCAGCTCTTGACAGCACCCTCATTCTACTTTAAGTAGATGATGAGTTTTGAAGAATTTCTATTTTGAAGATGGCTGCATTAGTGATAAGCTAGCCACTGGGTGAGAAAAAGCCCTTGCTTCAACTGAAGACAGAATGCTCTCCTAAAAGGACAAAACTTGGAAGCAGGTAAGTCGACAGCCTACCTCTGCCACAGGGTGGACAAGTCCTTCATAATTCCTGCTTTACAATTAATGTCTGTCAGAGATACTGTGCCAAAAGACTTAAGATATATGCTACAACATTATAAAGAGAAACTGTAAACTGTCCAGGCAGCCAGTTGTCTCTCATTTCTTAGTTTTGGATGCTGCTTGTTCTTCACTTCCTGTTTATTCAGATATATTTATCCTTCTCAGGTCTCTGATGTGGTTGAAGACTAGATAGTTATAGTCTCACAGTTAAGTTTTAAGTTGTTTAGGAATTAAAAGGATGTTTTAGGTCTAAGAAGATGTTTTTGAGTTGGTAATTCTAGTAAGGATGGAAATTGAGTTAGGTATAGAACTTTAAACTCATTGAGATAGATAGATAATAGAATATTCTTATTAGTTGCCAAATACATATGGACTGAATATTGGAAATGTATGTCACACCTTATAGTTTTTATAATTGTTTTCTGATTGTTCTTATTGTTTTGTATTTTATCTATTGTTATAAGAAAAAGAGACTTTTATTGGACTAAAAGGAGGAGATGTTGGGGGAAAAGATATAATAAAAAATGCAAACCTAAAAAAATACTAATAATAAGTAAAGATGAAAAATTCAAGTAAGCCACAGAAATGCAAGAAATAAAAGTTGTAGACAATTTCAAATAACTGAAGTGTAAAGAAAATAAATAAATCTCACAATTAATGAGTAAGACATTAACAATTACATTAAATATGAATCTTCCCACCATAGCAATGAAAAGAGATGTATAGTGAGTTGATCGATAAAAAGAAAAAGTGATTGAAATTCAATTATATAAGTACATGAAAAGCCAGGATAGTAAAAGCTCACCCTTAAAATTTTAAACTCCAAATTAGGCAATGGTGACACACTACTTTAATTCCAGCACTCAGTAGGCAGAGTCCCTGAGTTCAAGGCCAATATGTTCTACAAAGTGAGTTTCAAGACATTCAGAGGTGTACAAAAAAAAAAAAAAAAAAAAAATCCCATCTAAAAAAAATACCAACAATGAAAAACAGAAAACAAACAAACAAAAAAATAGAGTCTCAAACTTGAAACTCCAAATTACAACAGTAATTTGATTTTTGATTGAATATATGTACAAAAATATACAAAACATAAGCAAAGATAAGTCCGTAACCACGAAAAAAATAATAGTATGCAAGATACACAAACCAATTGATTATTAAATGTTCTCCTAACTAGCAACTTTCAAAATAAAGGCAGTAAAATTTGAAAGAAATTGTAGCAGGAAACAGTAGATAAGTTTAGAGTAAAGAATGAAGATGTCACAATCCACAGAACAGAATAATCAACAATGATATAAAGCTATTAAATAGCACAGTCAACAAATTGGATCTAATTGGCATATATAATTTTACATATGTTCCAACAAAAAGGATACTGTTTTTCAATACTCAGGGTACATTCCTTAAGATAATATATATTTAGATCACAATATAAACTTAAAAAACTTGGGGAGTTTTTGGTTTTGTTTCTCATTTTACATCCCAATCCTTGCCCCTACCTTCCCCTCCTGTGGCCTACTCCCATTCTCCTCTCCTCCCCTTTTCAAAAGAAAAGGGGCGTCCCCCTTCCCCCTAGGTTATGCCACACAAGCTTATCGAGTTCCATCAGGTGTGAGTGCTACCTCTTCCATTGAAGTCAGTCACCACAGCCCAGTTGAGGGGAAGTGATAAAAAAGTAGGCCTCATAGCCTTGTGAGAGATATACACCATTCAGCTTGCTATGGACCCACATGTTGATCAACCTGCCATCAGTTACATATGTGTAGGAATCCTAGTTCCAGTTCATGCATGACCTTTGAATGGTGCTTGAACCTCTGTGATCCCCAACAAACCTAGGTTAACTGACTTCTTGTTGAGTGTTTGTCTCCTTTGGGTCTTTCTATCCTTTCCCCCATTCTTCCAAAAAATCCTGTGTTCTGGTGAATGTTTGGCAGTGAGTCTTCAGTCTTCGTTTCAATTTTGATCCTCTGCTTCTTGGAGGTTCTCAGAGGACAGTTATGCTATGCTCCTTTCTGTAAACAGCAGAGTAAATTGATAGCAGTTGGCTCTCTCGCTTGGGGTAGGTTTAAGGTGGGTCTGTAACTGGCAAGTCATTCCCTCAATGTCTGTTATATCTTTGTCCCTGCACATCTAGTATACAAAGTAAATTTGGGGTCGAAGGTTTTGTGAGTTATTTGGTGATCCTCCACCTTCCCCTAGAAGTCCTATTAGCTAGTGGGACAACTCTATCTAAGAATCCTACCAGTGACAAATATGGAGATTGAACAATTTTAAAAGAAATCAACAGAGAATATTCTCTGAGTATAGTGGGATGAAAGCAACAATCAACAGGAAAGTGCTATGAATTTATTTCTAAACATTTTGATAATACCAAGGACAATTCAAGGACAAAGGAATCTCAAGAAAAAAAATCAGAAAACTGAAAATACAATATATCAAAGTATATATTATGTAGTTAAATCAAGAGAAGGAAGCATGCAAACAAAAACCACTAAATTGGCATTATATAAAGATAAAAATCAATAACCTGACATTGAAATGAACAGTATTAAAGAAATAATGAAGTATGCAAATCTAACAAAGACTATTAAAGTAATAGAAAAATATAAAACAAAGATTTTTTTCCTTAAAACATTAATTAAAAACACTCTAGAAACCCTAACAAAATATTGAAAAAAGGTACAGTAAAATTATAAAAATTGTCACTATAAAAATTAAGGCACAGGCATAAGTTCATATCCTAAAAATTGGAAACACAATCACTGGATGCCACAAATACTAAACATCCAACAGACAAAGTATTGATCTTAAGCCACCCATCTAGCATTATATGAAAATTATTTAAAATGATTTTGTTCTTAAATTTAAATTGTCAACACAGAAAGCATTTTTGGACAAAAAATACAGAAATATTAATTTTGAGGATCATATTCTAGATACAATATTATTATGGACACAAAAATTATGATCTATTAAGACATAAAATTTCATGAATTATAGCATAAAAGTAATCATTGGTTCTGTAAAACCTAAATAAAGATGATCAAGAGACCATCTACAAATAGGAATAAAATGTTTTCAAAGCAAATATCTATAACCAGAATACATAAAAAACTTTTCAAAACTTTACAATAAATATAAAAATATATTTAAAATTTTTAATTAAAATTAGAAATGAAGTCATTTACCAAAGGGTAATATGCAATGTCAAATGAGCATATGAACATATGAGTATTAGTAATAAGAATGATAAAAGCCCTATGATATAAAGCTGTGTACAATCAGAATGCAAAAAGAGTGTCAAATATTAACAAGAAATTCAAGTGAAACTCCAGTAAAGTCATTTTCAGGCTGTACTTATATATTAGGCATACATATATAAATGTAGCAATGTATGACTATAATAAATGAATGCAGATATTCTTCAACATATATATATATATAATAAAAATACTGTGACTAACAAATATCATGATAAACTATTAAATGAAATATTCAAATTTTTATATCCTCAATATGGATATGTTTGCAAGAAATTATATGAAAGACAGGAGAAAGGTGGAGTTGATTATGCAACAACAAAAATAAAGGATCCGCCTCTCAGTGGGAATACCGAGAATCCTGACTGTCATGGTAGAGGTCTGTATGAAACTAAATCGTTAAGAAAGTTACATGATCAGTTAGATGAATTATCAGGTAAGGATATTGCTTTCATGCCTGACAACCTCAGTCAGTCCCTTGGACACACACGATCAAAGGTTAGAACTGACTGGCTCACCTTTAATCCCAGCACTTGGGGGGCAGAGGCAGGCTCTGATCTCTGTGAGTTCAAGGCCAGCCTGGTCTACAAAGTGAGTCCAGGACAGTAAAGGATACACAGAGAAACCCTGTCTCGAAAAACCTAAAAAGAACTGACTGGCTCCTTCAAGTTGATCTGTGACCTCTTCACACACACACACTACATACAGCATGACCCCTTTCATTAAAAAAATGCAAGAAATATAATAAAAATTAAGACGTATATAGTATATATGAACACACATATAAATAAAAGAATAAGTGATGAAATACTACTATATTGATGGTGATGTTGAAGTAATTACCCTGGTTGTGGTTGTATATAATTTCACGAAGTGTATATAAGATCAATATATTTATTTCATATTTCAGTATATGCATCTAATCACAATATCAATAAACTTTTCCAATAATAATGATTATAGGGTTGGAAAGATGGATGTGTAGATCAGAGCACTTGCTGTCCAGGCATGAGGAGTTCAGATCATAGCATCCACATGAAGAAGCTAAACAAGGTTCCATGCATTCCCGTATTCTTGCACTGTGTAGAGTAGCTATGAAGATCAATGAGGCTTCATAATTGCCAGCCTAGAGAAAACACAAACTCCATGTGCAGCAAGATAGTGCCTCAAAGATAAAGTGATTGATTAGTAAACTCAATATTTCCTTCTACTTTCCAATTGCAAGGACAGGTAGCATTCCCATTCATACATATGTACCCATAGAGCACAAACACACACACACGAGTGAGCAATATGAGTTTTCCTTGTAATAACTATGTGTCTTTTCATTGCTACTTTTTATTAGAAATTGATATGTTCTTATTAAGGAGGGACATGAAGAAATAAGTTATTATACTCTTTCTCAAATAATGAAATATTAAATGCAGGAGTAAAAAGATTACATATGTGTTATAAAGTCATAAGATGAGCTAACCAAGGTAGGTCCTCCATCTGCAATGTTTTCTAGAAGACACTAGAGAACTTGAAATCAATAGTTCAAGTAGCATTTTCTTAACAGTTATAGAATTTCAACAATATAAAGTCACTATCATTAAATGACAAGAGAATTCAATTCACAATGGAATACTGAACTGGGAGCAATTAATTTCTTCAAAAAATATATTACAGAGACTCGTATTGGAGTTTATTTTTCAGCCTAAAAGAATGGGACAAAAACAAATCCTTAATAGTGCGTGCGCACGTGTGTGTGTGTGTGTGTGTGTGTGTGTGTGTGTGTGTGTGTGTGTGTGTGTGTGTGTGTATGTATGTATGTGTGTGTGTGCACGCGCGCGTGCGTGTAAGAATGTTTTTGGAGATTTCTGGTTTTTCGAGACAGAGTTTCTCTGTGTAGCCCTGGCTGTGCTGGACTCACTTTGTAGCTCAAGATGGCCTTGAAATCATAGAGATCTGTCTGCCTCTGCATCCGAATTGCTGGTAATAAAGGTGTGTACCACAACACCAGGCTTTTGGTTGTTGTTGGGAGACTTGGTGAATGGCTTTCTCTTAATATGGTATGTATATAATTTATTAGTTTTTGCAGTTGCAGTTTTATGATTCATATGTGTTTAAGTGCTTATGATGTGTACACATGTATGTATGGGGGGATGCATGTACCATTCCAAGTTGTAGAGATGGGATGACAATTTTAGTGTCCAGCCTTGCCTTCCAGTTTCTTTGAAGGAGTTTTCCTTTGCTGTTCATTACTGTGCTGTGTCTGCCAGGCTCTGTGGTCTGCCAGCTTCCAGGAATTCTCTTGTCTCTACCTTCCCTCTCTCTCTAGGAGAACTGAGATTTCAGATGTGTATGACCATATTTGCATTTACAAGATTCTGGATATTAGAACTTGGGTCCTCATGTCTACATGGCAAGAGCCATATTCACTGAATCATATTCCCAGCCATGGAGCACATATTTTCCCATTGTCATATCTAAGACAACATGTCACCATTCTATTTTTTTATCCAGTGACTCTCTTCACTTCTTGATGGTTATATGAGGTATTGGTGTTTGGTTTTTTCTCTCTGTGTGCTTACTTTTTAAATTTACTTTTAGGAGTAGGGAGATGCAAATTAAAACTCACCTTACTTTGAAGTAATATAGATCTGAATTACTTTGCCTCTGTAAGCAGATACTGCAATCAGTTGTATATTTTATATGAACCGATATAAGTGAACAGTTAAATACATATATGATCACATCTCAGCATAATAAAAAATACAGGAATTTATAGTACTTCATGTACAAGGTATTATTTTTGTACTTATGCATGACCTCATTTTTATGTATATTTGATAACTTATGATATTAAACTGTCTTTGTGATCTTGAGCAGTTCAGTAAATCCATGATTCCCTCAAATCATCTTGTCCCAATCACATAGTTATTTATTCTCATTTCACTGCAGAGATTTGACTTAGCATAATGCTGATCTCACTCTATTTCTGACTCAGAATTTTATTGGAGGCATGTGTCAGCTTATTACTGAAGTGGTTAGACATAAGCTCCTCTCAAATATTCACTGTCCTGTTTTGTGGTCGCTTTTCAGACAGCACTTCATTGAGAGCAATGGCCTTGGCGTGGTTCCATGGATGTCTCACTAATCAGGATGCAAGTGACATTCTGGATGGAATGAATATTTCAGGCAAACACAGTTCCATTAAGAGAGAGCAAAGCTCACGTTCATCAATATTCAAGCAGCCTAGAGACTAGAGTCTCCTCTTAAGTAAGCATGTTAATCTTATCTTGCCATATCAACATGCTTTGCTGGATAACCCAAGCCAAATGTTATACTTATGTTGCCTCCGTTTTAGAACATAAGACTTACAATGCAAAAGTGAAGTACTGTTTTATTTTTTTCATCAAAACTATCATTTCAGCATTGTTCTTCTTTCTAAACATCAAGTATTATACCTATCTAAACTAACATTATTTATGTGGCATGTGACTTAGGGACAAGAGAATATAGATTGGGTGCAATGTCTGAGTTTATCTTTCTCCCAAATAGCTAAAATTTCATTTCTCTTTTGGGTTACTGAAAAAGTAGGCAGGATTCTTACTTTGAAGTTACCATCTGCATTAATGTATTAAAAAAAAAGTGTCAGGGAAGATTTTTAGTAGTAGCCACATTTATTTCATTTACTATGCTTTTGTTTACTTTTGTTTTACCTTTCTCTCTCTCTTTCTTGAGAAAGAGTTTCTTTTTGTGTCTTTTTTCAATCTTAGCTTGGTATAAAAATAACTCTGCATACCTATGTGGCCTTAAATTTTTGACAGTCCTACTGTCTCTGTCTCTTGAATGCTGGGAAGACAGTATGCTTCACCATGCTTCATTCATTTCTGTCTATTTCTTATTCTTCACAACATGGCTTCTTCCTGCCTTTATTCTCATTGGAAAAAAATATATAATATGTTATATGTATATATTTGTATAATATATACACTATATATTATATTATGTATAATACTATTTATATATATTATATAATATATAATTATATATATTTTATATTTATATATTATATAATATATACATTATAGATATACTATATGTACATATTATATAATATATAAATCAAATAGTACTTTCATACTTGCTACAGCATAATGAAACACTATCCAAGTGCAACTGAATGAACCTGCTTCTAGTATGAGCAAAGTAGCTAAGTACATTCTGAGTCAACACCTCAAAGAATAGGTAATATCATATGTACTGAAATAATATAGAAAAAAAAAGGTCAGGTAGTTTTCTATTAGAAAAATGGGCCACACTTCAAGGTTATTGCAAAGACACTGTGATCTTGAATAGAGCACCAAAAACTGACCATTACACACAGAGACTGAGTTGCATACTTTAACTCACCAATGAGGTGTGATTTTTCTTCTTCACACAACCAACATTTTGCTGATTTCCCTAGGGTGAATATTAATGAGGGTGGTCTCTCTCTCTCTCTCTCTCTCTCTCTCTCTCTCTCTGTGTGTGTGTGTGTGTGTGTGTGTGTGTGTGTGTGTGTGTGTGTGT
>CAJQZJ010009649.1:7577184-7591878 GCA_907164525.1 Lophiomys imhausi | reverse complement strand
TGTGTGTGTGTGTGTGTGTGTGTGTGTGTGTGTGTGTGTGTGTGTGTAAATGTATGTGACTATTCTACCAAGCAGTTCTATAGAGGTATCCATTTTTTGTGGGGTTCCAAATGATTTTACAACACATAAGGACTTTAATTTTAATTAGCCCTGAAAATCCACACATAAAAAGGAATATGCATTGTTACTCCCATTTGTTAATTGAAGACATTGGAAAGTTATTTATAGTAATACACTCAATTGAACAGTGACCCATCCTACCATGTACCTAATACATACTTAATTTTCATTGTTAACTAGTTGATACTCTTTCCTTAATTTCAGTAGGTGTGAATGAAAATATATCATTCCCCCTGTATTCCTATTTTCTCTTTCTCATCATTTGAAAAACAGAGTGTATAGATCAGTAATAAATGATCCTTGGAGTGTTTATGCAGCAGACATTATGTTCCAAGGTTAAAAAACCTGAAAAGTCATTGTCTAGAAAAAGCTGATAAAATGGAGAGATGACCAGTTACACAGTGATTTGAGGCAAAAGTTAGGAATTTCAATGTTAAATACAAAATTACAAAAATGTAACAGTGCTCTTAAAAAAAAAAAAACCTGGAAGCACTAGGAGGAATACAGATGCATTTCATAAAAGAGAGAAATGAGTAGACTATCAAGAACACTGAATTATAAGCATAATATGGTGCCTGTTTCCTCATCAACTTACAGCTCTATATTCACCCTTTAATTACACATGTCATCATTGTGGTGCTGGGTCCAGCATTATTCAAATTGTGGTTTCTCTTCCTAATGAGACTCAGACATCATTAGATTCAGGCAGTAGCAGATAAAGAGGAGACTGAAAAGGAGACCAAAAAAAAAAAAAAAAAAAAAGAAGCTTCCTTGTCCTTTTTTATATTTTGTTCCTGGTAGGAACTCTAGAGCATTGTTTTGTCTAGGCAGCAGCAACTAGAAGAGCCACATCACTTGGTTCAAGTCTCTAGCACCTTCAAGCTTCCCAGAACCCTCTTTAAATTAATCCTGATTAAATCCCATCAACAGTACCAGTGTGATGGTGACCTTTGCATTGTCACTGTGACCTGATTCACTCCATTCTATTTTAGTCCTACTTTGTCAATTGCCTCATACACATTTTATCCATTTGAAGGTATAGATAAATTCTACAATAAACTAAATCATCTATCCTTAAATGCTTGGGATACCAACTGCTGGAATCAGCTATTGTAGAAAAAGTTCTACGTGGTAAACACTGGTTCAAGACTCCATGAGTAAATATGTTTAGAAAATTGTCAAAACCCCAAAGATTTGAAAGTCTCTAGATAGCACCAAACTTCAGAGCAAGCACTATCAAACATTGTTTGTTATTTAAAAGTGGAAAAGATTTTAGACAATCAAATGACTATACAAGAGAGAGAAAGTAGCTGCTATCTGAAGGCTCTTCTTGATGAAATGAAAGACAAACATCATTTGAGTGATTCAGATTGTCATCAAATCAGTATAAATAACTCAAGTTGCTCCACTTTTCTGAATTTTCCAAGGCAAGCTTCCATCATCTATAGTTGTCAGCCTGCTTATCTTCCATCTCCATACAGAACAGCCCATTGAGCACTGAGCATTCAGTGGCTTTTCCAACTCAAATTTCTTACTGTAACCGCAATCACCATCCTCCCCTCAGGTACAGTATGGTAACATCCACTATCAGTAGAAATATCTGTCCTAATTTGTTTCATGTTGCTGTGATAAAGCAGGTACTGACTTCAGCTTGAGGGGATGAAAGCATGTATTTGACTTGCATTTTACACTCAAGGGATTCAAGGAAGGAACTGGAGTAGGAAGTGCCTGAAAGTAGGAACTGAAGCAGAGAACATTAAAGAAGGGGGAATACTGTCTGGCTTTCCTTATTTACTTAGCTACATCTCTATAATTAACAACAATTAATTATTGCTATTTATTTCACTTTTTGATATAATAATGTAATTGCATCATTTTCATTGTTTCCTCACTCCAACTGCTCTCATATTTATCTCTCACCTCTCATCTCTGTCTCTTTCTCTCTATCTCAAATTCTATTTCTCTCTCTGGTTCTCCCTTGCTCTCACTTTCTCAATACATAAGTGTAATCTGCTCAGTCTGTACTGTTACTTATATGTATATATTTTCATAGCTGGCCATTTGGTATTGGATAATCAGTTGTCTAAGAGACTCCAAAAACAATATATGCTATTGTTTTGGTCTTTGTTTTCCCTAGGGGTGTAGATAGCTTCCTATTCCTGAAGATACCATGCCTTTCAAACACAGGGTCCAAAGGCTTCTGAAAGAACATGAAAATCTCTTCCAAGAAAACTAACCTTCACAGAATTAGAAGCCCTGTGTTAGCTTCTAAAAATTGAAGCAAACAACAGTCCTACTGAGTTAAGGTGAACCTGACCCATGACAATGATCAGCATGCCACAATAACCTATGATCACAGTAATGGCATCATACTTTGGCAGTAAGCATCAGTTCTCTAATTGGACTTAATATAGCAAGAAGAAAATCATCCCAGGTACTGGAAACCTAGCCAACTACCAGGGATTAGTGAAACATTTTGGAGGTGAACCTACAACCACCACTTTACTAAGCTAACGTATTTTCTAACTACATTCTATGCCTACAGAGAAACTGTTCACCCCTTATCAAACAAAATTTTTCTTTGTAACAGGTTGAGAACATTATAGAAAACCACAAGCAATCAAAATAAAGAGTCTGGGGCCCATTCTAAACAGATCCATCTGTAGTACAAATCCTACACTAGGGTTCAGGAGTCATTGTGGAGGAGCAGTGGAAAGTTTGTAGAGCCTGATAACAAAGGAGTTCACTGTAAGAATGTGTGTCGTAGGAATGTCAGAAACTATACCTACAAAGTCACACCAACATGAGTGTCAACATGTGCTAAACAAGGACAGCAAGAGGAGACATGCTAATGTGAACACAAGAATCCAGGAAGCCTCAACCACACACAAAACACTCATGTCATCAAGAAATGCTGTTAACCAGAAAAATAATCTTCCATATAGAAAAATGCATCATTAAGAACCTTTCTTATATAGCCTAGTCCTACTTTCTCAGGGATACAACTACGAGTTGTAGATTGGAGACTGCTAAAGAAAGTACCCGACAGTTGTACCCTCAGACCAATCTGATGGAAGCCATTGCTCATTTGAGTTTCCCAGTTTTCAGATATGCTTATTTTTATGTCAAATAAATACAAACTACTCCACACATATCTACTTCTTCTCTGTTCTAGAGTTGTAATAATTTTTTTCAAATTATTGTTTTTATATATTTGAATTCTTTTTATATGTTCAGGGCTCTAACATCTATAAATGAATCTCATACATTAAATTATTGATGTTCAAATATCATATTAAGTGAATTTATTCCTCAATTTAAGAGTCTAAGACTTTGTAAATATACAATATTTAATATGTCCAGGTCACTTAAAGGTTGAACAAAATGTCAAGAGAACAAAGTGAATCAATGAGGTAAAGGAGAGCAGAAAAGGGGACTGAGACTTAAATAAAGATACTCTACATGCATTATAAACTTTCAAAAAAGATGAGCATATGCCACCATATATAATAATATTAATCAATAAATAAATATAACAAAAAAGTATATCTGCCTCATTTGTGCTGAAAATTAATTCAAATTTTAAAATATTGCTTTTTTGAAATTATAATATACTTCCAGCATTCCTCTTTGCCTTCTTCCCCCCAAGTTCTCCCATATATATCTCTTTGCTCTTTTTCAAATGCATAGCCTCTTTTATCAATAATGTTTTCATATATATTATATATATTTTAGATTTATATAATTTTATTTACCTAATCGAATATTTCAATAAAAAGCATTACAAATATAAATATAGAATGCTTTGTGTTAAATTTATCCTCACTTAACGTATCACTGTTTCTTAAAAGTGGTTTATAATATACTATTCTTTCCAGATCAGTGTGAAAAAAATGATAACTAGAAATTTATCCAAAGATGTTATTCCATAATTCCACTTCCTATCTCCTTCAGGGTGTCCAGACAGCTCTGCACACTGAGATGAACCCAGAACTGATATCTCAACAGGATCTCATCTGGCTGTGAGTACTTGGGGGGGGGGGGTGTCTTCTAGAAAATATTCAATGAAACAGTTCTCTTAGAAAATATTCAGTGAAAGATATCCTCTTTTTTCATGGGTAACAATGGTTATATAAACCTTGGGGAGTGCGTAGGGGTTTTCAGGTTGAGTGTACATTATTGGGTGGGGGCTGAGGTGCTCAGAATGCTTCATTTGAGTGAAGAGGAATTCCAAGTGCTTGCTAGACAGATTCTCATCAGAAAAGAGGAAGTTAAACATATAATTTGGCCATAGACTACATGACTACTTCAGACATGGCAGAGGTGGGAATTGTACACAGGGTGTGCAGGCACAGAACAGGGAGGGAGCTATCTTTATTCCTGTTGGTCTTAAGATGAGATTTTTTTTAGGATATTTGTCAACTTCATTCTTGCTCCAGGTCAGCTCCTCCAGTCACATGTGCCCACACAAAGATACTTACATTTGTTACTTTCAATTTTTTTCTTTAAACATGTCACATAAATTTCCCATAGTGCATCTGGTTTAAATAAAATGCATCCTATCTATGCACATACATAAGGTGGTATGGTACCTATTTGTCATTGCTAACTAGACACATCTTCATAGAGAAATATGTAATTGAGGAATTGTTGCCACTGAATTGTCAGGTGGAATTATTTGTAGAACATTGTCTTGATTACTGGTTCATGTAGGAGGATCCAGCCCACTTTAATTGGTACCATCCTTAGGCAAGAGGGCAGGGCTTTTTAGGAAGAGTAGCTGAATATGAGTCTGGAAGCAAGTCATTTCTCTATGATTTCTGCTTTGGATCCTGCCCCTAAGTCCTAGACATGAGTTCCTGTCTTGGTTTTCTTCATTGATGAACTGTGTAATCTGTATTCCAAATAAACACTTTCATCCACAAACAGATATAAATTTAAAAGTGAGACTCTGCGGGGTGTATGGAAGGATTCTCTCTCTCTCTACCTCTTTCTATCTGCTTCCCTCCCCCCCTTGTATCTGCATTTGTATGTTAGTGAGCATTGAGCAGAGAAAAGAGTACTGTTTATATTCAGTAAATACTATACCATTGCACTATACCTCCAATCCAGTTTTTAATTTTATAATTTTGACACAGGTTCTTAATAAGATAACTGGGTTGGCCTTTAACCCATTCCAATAGTCAAGATATGCCTCAAATGTGTCATTAATATACTTTATGCCTCTTAGTAGCTTAGGTTATAAGGTTATAAACCTATTCTACCAGGCTCAAGGATTTTGTATATATATACATATACATATATATGTATATATATATATATTATTGATTTAAATTTACATATAATCTGTGTTATACATGTGAATCATTAAAAATTCAATGCAGATTCCTATCAAAGTACAAGCAAAATTCTTTAAAGACATTGAAAGAACAATTCTCAACTTCATGTGGAATAAGAAGAAACCCAGAATAGATAAATCAATCCTGTACAATGAAAAAAAAAATCTTCAGGTATCACCATCTCTGATGTCAGCTATACTACAGAGCAATAGTAATAAAAACAGCATGGTACTGGTATAGGAACAGACCAGTTGACCAATGGAATTGAACTGAAGACCCAAAAATAAACCCACACACCTAAGGCCACTTAATTTTTGACAAAGAAGCCAAAACCATACAATGGAAAAAGTACAGCATCTTCAATTAATGGTGCTGTTCTAGCTGGATATTGACATATAAGGAATGCAAATAGGCCCATAATTATTACCTTGCACAAATCTAAAGTCCAAGTGGATCAAAGACCTTAATATAAATCCCAACACACTAAATCTAATAGAAGAGAAAGTGGAGAAAAACCTCCAACTTGTCAACACTGCTGACAACTTCCTGAACAGAACACCAATAGCTCAGGCTCTAAGACCAACAATCAATGAATGGCAACTCATGAAACTGAAAAGCTTCTGTAAAGCAAAGGAAACTGTCATTCCAACAAAATGGCAACCTACAGACTGGGAAAAGATCTTTAACAACCCCACACCTGACAGAGGGCTAATATACTAAATTTATAAAGAACTCAAGAAATTAAACAACAAGAAACAAAATAATCCAATCAAAAATGGGGAACAGTGCTAAACTGAGAATTCACAAAGGAAGAATCCCTAATGGCCAAGAGACACTTGAAGAAATGCTCAACATCTTTAATCATCAGAGAAATATGACTCAAGATGGCTCTGAGATTCCATCTCATACCTGTCAGAATGGCTAAGATCAAAAACTCACATGACAGCTCATGTTGGTGAGGCTGTGGAAAAAAGGGGAACTCTCCTCCACTGCTGGAGAGTTTTCAAACTTGTTACACTCACTATGGAAATCACTCTGGCAATATCTTAGAAAACTTGGAAAAGCTCTACCTCAAGATCCAGCCATACCACTCCTGGGTATACATTCAAATGATTCCTCACCAATCCACAAGGATATCTCCTCATCTATGTTCATAGTAGTCTTATTTGTAATAGCTAGAAATTGGAAATAACCCAGATGTTCCTCAACCTAAGAATGGTTAAAAAATCATGGTACATTTACACAATGGAATAATACTCAGCTATCAGAAATAAGGAAATCATTCAATTTGCAGCCAAATGAATGAAACTAGAAAAGCTCTTCCTGAGTTAGTGAAACCAAACTCAGAAAGATTCACATGGCATGTATTCACTTATAATTGGATTTTAGCCATTTAGCACAGGATAACTCTCCTACAACCAACACACCCAAAGGAACAGGAACATAATCCTAATTAACTGTTAGTGGGACACTTTGCCCTAATGAAGTTGCCATATAGGGCCCCAGTGCAAGAGGAAGCTCTTAGCTCTCACATGATTGCTGAGCTGAGGAGGGCTGATAAATAGGTCCAACACACTCCGGAGGAGTGGGATAGGTGGAAGAGGGGGTAGAAGGTGGGAGGGTGGGACTTGGAAGGGTGGGGAGAGGGGACTGTAATGGAAACATAACTTGAAGTAATATATAAACAAAAATTTCAATGCAGAAATATTTTGTTAAAACATTATAGTATTATTATAATTTTAAAAGATCTTCAACATGGTTAGTGGGCATTAAAATTATTTCTGTAGCAATGCTAAAATGGCACTACATGGTTCCAAAATATTGAGTCAAATGCTCTTAGGTAATTAATTTTAGTCATATTCTAAAATGTGAAGATTTCAACAACCTAAAAAACATTTGTTGGCATGGAAACATCAACTTAATTAAAACTGGATTAAGCAATTAACCTAAAACATATTGTACTACTGAGTATTTGATTTAGAATATTTTGGAAGGAAGAGAACATTATTCATAATCATTTTAGTTTTTTATCTAATGGAAGTGTTTAGACTTCATGATGGACCTACACAGGCAGTAATGCCCCTTATAAGTACTTTCATGGGAAGAGAATGGTAACAAATAAGCTTTCCATTAAACAAACAAAAAATGCCAGCTCTTTCAAGAGAGTGTTGAAAGTAAAATGTTAAATGTACATTGCTTACTGCTTTTGCTTAATCGTAATATCTGCAAATTTTGAGACAACCATAATAGTATCCTACATTTCAACCCCCAGAATTCATCCTGATTGGCTGAGATTCCTGCCATAGAATGAAAGGGAACCAAATGCTATGACCTAAAAAACACAATATGGATTGAAGTAGAATTGCAAAAATTGTTTTAATGTTTTTAATCATAGGTGCTTTTGCTAACTAGAATACCCATGAGTGTATGGATGACATTCATTGAATGTAGTTTGTATTCTATATACATTATTAGGTAAATAGTTTATTTTTGGACTTCTACAGCATTGAATAGTTACCATGGTCTAAGGTAGAAGAGTTTATTAATAGACTCATTTGTAGTCTAGCTGCCAAATCCACACTATTCTTTCTTTCAACATGAGCATACTCTCTTCTGAGTTTATTTCCTATATTTTGATGAATTTTTCCAACACCCATTTTTATCCATGGCTTTGTCAAAATCAATACAACAAGTAAGAGAAAAATGATTTGTGTTTGTTTATTTTTCCAGTGCCTAGTTATTTATTTTGCTAGTCTTGGTGAAGCAGATCATGGCAGACTAAAGTTTCCTACCTTATTTAGGCTGGGAAGAACAGAGAGAGAGATAGAGAGAATAATGGAGGGAGGAAGAAAGAGAGAGACAGAGACAGAAACAGAGAGAGACAGAGAGACAGAGAGAGAGAGAGAGAGAGAGAGAGAGAGAGAGAGAAGGAGGGGGAGACATAGTTATATAGTACTGAAGGTTGGAACAGTAATTATCCACAATCTTGACTAGTTCCTACAGAAGATCAACTTCAGCATAGGCATATTTACTTTCCAAACTAGTTATATTTTGGAAGACAAATGAAATAGTCAGATAAATAGACAGGTAATTATCATCAAGATCCATTGCTTCCAGGAAGTAATACTGCAATTTAATTATAATTTTTAAACAAAATGCAAAGCACCTTATAGAGAGCTATGGCATTCTACAAAGTGTTGCTTCTTTGTTCAGTCTTACATTGATTGATGTCACATTTTACTCTGCCTGAAGACATGAATCGTGTTCACATAATCAAATTGGGGATAAGCAAATTTTGTTCCATCTATTCCACACACTGTTGATACTTCCATCGGGGAAATGGATCATTTGAATTTTTATCATATTCAATGAACTGGACAATTATTTTTCACCATTGAAGAGAAAATCTGTTTCAATCACAAGAAAACTATATTAGTTCCTTCTGTAGTTTATTTACATATTTTCATGCAAATGTATTTGTGACAAAATCTAATAATTTCCTTGAATAAATAAATCTGAACATTTTCCTCACTAGATTTCATGACCTAAGTGTTACTAAGTAAGCACTATCCCTCAGTAGCAATTGATATTTTGGTAAAATAGGAAATGAATATCATTCAGAAAGGGCTAGATAAAAGTGGTGCAAACTCTTTAGAAAGAGTGTCATTCATATAAATCTAATCAAGAAACTCCCATATCCATTCCCAGAGATTGTTGTACTAGGTGATTCTAGAACCTATAAAATTAACAATAAATATCAGTTATCATATTGTCTATGCTAAAATTTAGTATAATACTAATGTTTATACATAAGCAGTTTCAGTTAAATACGTTGCCTCACATCATCTGTTAACATGATGAGGCCAGTGTAGTGCTCAAATGTTCATTTTGTCTTGACCCCAGGATTTTCTCTAAATACAGGGGTCCTTTTAAACAGGAGGCCATGCACAAACACTTTGATAAGACCATGAATTTACAATACAATCTTCTGAGTTGTTTACATGTGCTGTCCTCATTTTATGTATAAGAAATAGAAAAATAGTCTCTCAATGAAACAAATAACAAAACTGATATAATTCCTGAGACGACTAATAAGGTTTAAGGGAGATTGGTCAACAATTAAAGCACTTGTTGCTCTTGAAGAGAACCTAACTTCTAAGCACACACTAAGGAATGACTACAGTAGCCCCTGTTCCTGGGAATCTAACCTTTTTTCTGGCTTCTGCAGACATCAACACTCATGGGCCCATATCCACATATAGGCAAGGACACATACAATAATTTTTTTTTTAATTGCAGAAAAAGATAAATATAGGTAACAACAATTAATAAAAAAGGAGCCATGTGTTTGGAAGAGTGCAAGAAGGAATATTTAAGAGGGTATAATCAAATGATGTGATTATATTTTAATCTCAAAAAAGTAAGATGAATAATTAAAAATAAAAGGTAAGTAATCAATCAAATTAACATGTTAACATAATGCTGAGACTATGAAGTAAGGGAATTGAGACTCAAGAACCATGTTTGATTTCAGTCAATACCTTCACATGTAATGATAGAACTTTCAACTCAAAAAACTGTGATAGTCCAGGAATTCTGCCAAATATTCTTTATATAGTTAGGTACAAAATAGCATGTTTGTTTTAATTAAATCGTTACTGTTAAGCTAACCCACAATATGAAAATACAAATGCTGAACTTTCACAAAAGGTGATATAGGTTAGAATATTAGTGAAAGTATCTAGCTAGTTATAAATAAAAAGACATTACAGTAAAGTAATTTGGTTACCCAAAAACAAAGGATCAGCCCTGAAAACATAGGCATACTAGTAAAATTATATGGACTGAGCTTGTTGTATACACACACACACACACACACACACACACACACATATTAAAAGAATAAAAGACCATGAACTTAGAACAGAGAGGACACAAATGGGAGGATTTAGAAACAGGAAATGGAAAAGGAAATAATGTAATTATATTATAATGTTAAAAGATATATGAAAATCATTTTTGAAAGTCTTAATGAAATTTTGCTTTGCTTACTCACTTCTCCAGTAATAATGTATATGAAAAAAGATATTTTCTTTGTCGATTTCCTGATATATATGTAATGTCCACAAGTAATAAGGAAAATATTCTTTCTTAATTTATGTGAAAAAAATTTCTATAGGCCTTGGAATAAACCCATCCTCTCTAAAATTAACAGTCATCTTTTGGTATGCAATTTAATTTTGAGGTTTTAAAATATAAATTTTATTCTTACGAATTTGATGTTTCAAATGCATTTATATGTGCTGTTGTTCCCTCTATCTGTCACATAGTCAACTGGCTTTATGAGTGGCTTAAATCATTTACGTAGTTAAAGTAGAAAAGTACACAAACCTATTGAGAAGTTAATAAAAATTAAAGGCACAGGTGTTTGAGGGAACCACAGTTTATCAAGTGAGGAGTGGGAAATATTTATTTATTTGTAGAAATAATATCCTAAATAAAAACTTAGAGAAGGCAAAAATGAATCATGCCTCGGTAACAAGGACTGTTTATGTGATGTACTTGAAAAATAGTAAGTAAGGATTTGTAAAGATATGTAAGTGAAGAAGGTCTGGGAAGGGGTTTGGCACCCAAGTCAAGAAGTTTATATATTCATTGTAAAGGAGGTTAGATGGATACACTCTTTATCACTGAGTTTATGTTTATAACCAATCTCATTATACTATTTAATATAGATTTAATGAGCATCTACTTTCTGAAGCTTGATACAGGGATTTCACATTGTATGATACAATATGTCATTTAAGTCCAGGAAACAGAAGCCATCAGGATACATTGCTAACTGGCTTCCTCTCCATGGTTTGCTCAACCTGGTTTCTCATGCAACCTAACTTCCCAGAATAGTGATGTTGTGAAGGCTTGCATAAGCCCTACACACATAAGTTCTTAACAAATAACATCAATGCTGCTGCTATAAATTATTCATTTGTTTCACTCTTAAACATTGACTATGTCATACAGGTATATACAATTATACTTTCTACCCCTTCCCAAACTCTGAAACATAAATTGTTTATTGCTTCTTGGAAGCTTTGGAAGAAGTTACAATGATTATTTTAGTGGTTTGGTAAGGAAAATTAATAGTAAAGGTGACCAAAATTTTAAAGCTATTATATAGACATTTTTTTTATTGTTAAACAGAAAATGTCGACGTTTTCCTGGTCCACAGTCAGAAAGTGATATGAAAAAGCAGATTTTTTAAAACTCTGTTTAAATATTATATAGAAATGGTCTTACAGATACCATTATCCAGATTATCCAGATTATATTTTTCCTTTTGATTTACTCACATACATTTATAAAATGCACTGGGAATATAGCAACAAACACAAAATTCAAAACTAAATGCTGTATAAAGTTGCGTTTTAGTAGAAATAGAGTCAGAAAGTTTACAAATTGTATATTCTTAAATTCAGGTACATTCTTATGTGTTATGTATCTCTTGGTTGTATATATATTGATATATCATCTTTTTGCTCATCAACTCTCGATTTCCAAAATAATAAAACCAATAGAGGTTGCATACATGGGTGTATGCAAATATGTAGATGTATTTGTATGTCCATATGCTACAGAAGCACATGTTACCTAATGTATGAACACATAAGTGAATATATATTTATATACATATAGTTTCTTATATACATAAATATGTTTAGGTTTCATATAAATAGATATAAGTATGTAGTTTTGTGCTTATATGTACATACATTTTTATGAATTCTGTTTAGGGAACTGGATCATAAAATTCTAAGACACTGGTAGAATCACAAACTGCAGATCCAGGTGTTTCTTTTACTTCAGTTTGCATTTGAGGGTGTAAAGCTAATGTCCTAGCTCCATCACAGACAAGAAGTACTCTAGATTCAGTGTTCACATTCTAGTCAGGTTTTAAATGAATTGGATGTTGTCAGGCCACATTTCAAAGCCTAGTCTGCTTTGTTACGTCTACCAACTTAAAATGTAATGTTATCCGTGAACATCAGGAAGTCAATAATAATACTGGGTCAATATCTAGGCACCTTATAGCCAAGTTCATTTGACACTTAAAATTAGCAAATACCCTACCTGTCCATTTCCATAACTACAGTGTTAGAAAACATCAAAATTGATGATAGTACCCTAGTGAAATGAGAACAGTCTACTCTGCTTTTGTTACGGTTTCTAGCATTGTAAAACAAAAACAAGCAAACAAAACAGAATACCATGGCCAAAAGTAACTTGGGGAGAAAAGGATTTAATTCACAACAATGATTATAGTCTATCACTGAAGAAAGCCAGAGCAAGAACTCAAGTGGAGAAATTTGGATGTAAGAACTGAAACAGAAGCCATCAGGATACATTGCTTACTGGCTTCCTCTTCATGGTTTGCTCAACCTGGTTTCTCATGCAACCTAACTTCCCAGGGTTGGCACTGCCGAAACTGAGCTGGACCTTCCCACTTTTATCATTAATCTTGAAAATACCACACAGACTTGCTCACAGGAAATTTTATGGAGGCATTTATCAAAAGATTCTCTTTTGCCAAAATGTGTTTAGATTTGTGGCAAGTTCACAAAAACAAACCAGGACATTCTACCTGCTAATGATATGTTGATATGTAAGTGTGATTTATAGGTAATCACTCACAGAAGTAATAATATTCAAGTTTCAAGGGAATGTGGAGGTAAAGACAGCAAGACACAGTCTTCTGGTAGAACCACAGACTACAGAGGGACCTAGAAGAGCAAAGGTTGTGTAGCAGGTCTCTGTCTCTCTCTCTGTCTCACTATCTCTCTTTCTCTCTCCCTCTCTCTTTTTCTTGTGTGTGTGTGCGCACGCGCGTCTGTGTATGTGCATGTGTGTGTACGTGTGTGTATGTGCATGTGTGTGCGTGTGCGTGTGCGTGTGTGCGTGTGTGTGTGTGTGTGTGTGTGTGTGTGTGTGTAACACCATGGAGCCAGTACAGTGGATATAGTTTGTCAAGGTATGTGATATTAGGCTGACTCTTGTAGATAAGGAATTCAGAAGACAGTTTTGTCATTACTCTGACAGAAATGGGTGATAACTGGAGAGTTCTGAGGACAGATGTGGCTTAATTAAATCTATGAGTTATAGCTTCACTATAGCTAATGTAAGTGCAGGTTAAAAAGACGCAGAGTGCAGGCATTTCACAGGAGATGATTACAGTCATTCAAGTGAGAAATGATGGTGATTTGAACCAGAGATATCAGGGCAGTTGGTAAAAGTTAATAGGATGCACATGGCATCTATTCACTTATAGTTGGATTTTAGCCATATAGAACAAGATAACTATACTACAATGAATGCACCAGAGGGAACATGAACATAGACTTTTTTCCTGTCAATGAGACACTTTGCCCTAGTGGTGCTGCCTTGTAGGCCCCCAGTGTATGAGGAGGCTCTTGGCCCTCATATGACTGCTGAACTGTGGCGGAGGGACTGTTATGTAGGGACACTCCACTCCAGAGGAGTGGGATGGAAGGGATAGGGGGTAAAGGGTGGGAGGGTGGGACTAGGAGAGGTAGAAAGAGGACACTGTGATGGGGATGTAACCTGAAGTAATCAATAAAAATAAATAAATAAATAAATTGCTGAGCACAAAAAATGCATATTTAAATTACATGAATAGTATAAAATTACTGGTAATTTTTCAGGTTATTATCCTTCATTTAAATTTATATTAATTTTTTCAGACAATATATTTTTTTTTACTGTTCACCTTCTTTAATATGAGAGATTTATTTTTTTTTAATAATTTATTTTTTATTTCTTCAAGTTACATCTCAATCACAATCCCCTCCCTACTCCCCCCTCCAGTCCCACCCTTCCACCCTCCTCCCCCTCAGCCCCACCATCCTCTTCCCTTCTTTTTTTTTTTTTTTTTAGTTTAAGGTATTTATTTTTCCCCCCAACAGCTCTCCCTTTCAGTCCAAATAATGGTTCTTTTTTCTTATAACTATAAATACAATACAAAACAACAGAAATAAATAGGCCACGATTATAAGAGTTATATGGCTTAGCATACATTCCCAATGTCCAGTCCATATGTATTTGGCACCTGACTTTAACATTCTACTATCTAACCATCTCCATGAGTTTAAAGTTCTATATCTAACTCAGATTTAATACTAACTTGCCTCATAATTTTAAAAATATCTTCTTAGATCCAGAA
>CAJQZJ010009649.1:7551986-7576784 GCA_907164525.1 Lophiomys imhausi | reverse complement strand
GTAGTTTAGAGAATATCTGTGATAGACTGTCATAGTAGCTAACAAAGAGACATGTTTGCATGACTAGGAGTTTGTTTTACTTAACTATCCTAGACCGTTTTAGACGGTTGGTATCAAGAGGCCAGAGCTTCACATTTTATTTTTAAGTGTCTCTAGGTATAATACCATTAGGAAGCGTTACCTTTAATTTTGTATCAATATACAAAGATCTATTCAATTGTGGTTAAATATACTCTTAACTATGTATCAATATACAAAGGTCAATGCCTATGTAGCCCAATACAATCTTAATATTACATCCATATACAAGGGTCAATACCATTGCGGCCAACTATAATCTTAATTTTGTATCAATATACAAAGATCAATATCGATGTAGTCCAATACAATCTTATTTTTGCACAATAAACAATGGTCAATACCACTTTAGCCAAATAAACTACTAATTTTGTATCAATATACAAAGGTATAAGGGCATATTCAATAATCTGCCCCTTCTTCTTGGACCTTCCTGTGCTATGTCTATATCTCATTTTTCTCAAGCCTATGCAGTCCTACATAGGAGAGGAAGAAGGATACAGAAAAGGAAAAGTAGGAAGTCCCTGGGGCTAACCTCCAAAACCCATTAAACAGGACCATTTAGAAGCTTGTAATCTCTTCCCCTAAATATCGGAGTTTTCAGTTATCCTTCAAATAACCAAAAAGAAGGGCGGAGAAACACCTTCCCCACCCTCTGGGCATGGGACGTCGCTCTCTTAAAGTGACTTCCTGCTGATTTGGGTCGTAGTAGACCTGTTTGGGGCCCGAACCCAAATGGAAAAAATGGTTAAAAATGTTAGTACATTCCTTTTATGTTCAGTCCTTCTGTTCTCAGCTGTTTAGATGACCTAAGGGGTTTGTAGGCAGAAGCTGATTTTGCAGGCTTCACTGAGGTTCCTACCGGGGCATTGTGTAGAGCTGAACGGTCCCAGTGACATTGGATTGCTGTGGTGGTTGCAGGCCCCCGATGGAGACAGCTATTGAGGAAGTCTGCCAGGCAGAATCAACTGGGTCACTAGTTCTCCTTGGTGCCTGATTCTGCTCTCTGCTGAGGTTACTGCTCTCCAGCCGTCCCCGGGCTCCCCTAATGGACGCTTCGATTCTCCTGGAAAGATAAGAGCAGAGGCCTGCCCCAATCCCAACCCTGGGACAATTGCCCTCTTTTTTTTATGGGGGGGGGCTAGGTAGTACTTCTCCTGAAGCAAATTTGGCCTTCTGACAACTTACAAAGCGTTATCTTTCAATCCGGGTTAAAGAAGAAATCATTCTGTCACCTTGGAGCTAAACCAGCTCTAGTGTATATATTTTGAGATCCCAAAGGACAATCTGCCTGCATCGAGAAGGCCTTTTATAAATAGCCTCCAAACCTAGGTCCCTCCAAATCCCATGTGTGTGTCTCTGAACTCTAATTATTGGGATCAGAGACCTGTGTTTCCCATCTGAAGGGATCAAAGATGTGTTCCACCACTCCTGGATCTAAGTCTTTCTCTATTTAGAGTTTGCCCTGCATCAGGCTGACCCTGTCAAATTATTTCTATTTGCAGACGATATGATAGTATACATAAGCGACCCCAAAAATTCCACCAGAGAATTCTTACAGCTGATAAACACCTTCAGCAAGGTGGCTGGATACAAAATTAATTCAAAAAATCAGATGCCTTTCTTTATACAACAAATAAATGGACTGGGAAAGAAATCAGGGAAACAACACCCTTCACAATAGCCACAAACAATATAAAATACCTGGGAGTAACTCTAACCAAGCAAGTGAAAGACCTGTATGACAAGAACTTTAAGTCCTTGAAGAAAGAAATTGAAGAGGTCATCAGAAAATGGAAAGATCTCTCATGCTCATGGATAGGTAGGATCAACAAAATAAAGATGGCCATCCTACCAAAAGCAATATACAGATTCAATGCATTGTGATTTTTTTAAGCCCAGTAATTTAGTTGCCAATCAAATAGTAGTTTGATATTTAATTAGAGAAAAATCTTGTACTGCTTTCTAAAATGGCTATAAGTCCAATTTCTACCATCAGTATAAAAACTTTTATTTTCTTCATAACCTTAGCCACTATTGTCATTTTTTATTATAGTAGTCATGATATAATTGAGATATTTCATTAAAATATTTAACTTTGTGTTCAATGCTGTTCAATTTAGTTTTTGCATATAGATAACCAGTTTTCTTAAAACTATTTGCTGAACTGATAACTCAAATATATGAGTTTAGTTCAGGTTCTTTAATCTGGTTTATTGTTCTACACAGGTACGTACGTCTTTATGCCATATCAGACTAGACTACTTTCAATTTGTGTTTCATGTTTAAAAGGTCAATATGGTATACTTTCTCTTCCTTCAAGATTGTTGTATTACCTGGATATGTTTTCTGATTCCATATAGATTTTAGTGTTTTTTTTTATCTGTATCTCTGAAAGTCATTGGTATTTTCACAGATTCTCTAAACAACATTATATCATTTCAGAAGTTGCTAATTATTTACCTCTTCAAGTAATTTTCAGATTTTTTTTTTTTGCTTGACACAGGGTTTCTCTTTGTAGCCATGGCAGTTCTAGACTCACTTTGTAGACCAGGCTGGCCTCGAAGTCACAGAGGTCTGACTGACTCTGCCTCTGGAGTGCTAGGATTAAAGTCGTGTGCCACCATGCCCAGCTATTTTAGGAATATTCAATGATGTAATATCATAATCTGTTATATTACATTTCATAAAAAAATACTAGAAATGTCTAGTCATCCCAGATTGTGAGAGCAAAACAATCAAAGAAATGCTTCTCCTTCAATTATCTAAGTAAACCTATGAGATTATAAGAATATGGGTTACAGATTACGTACAGCAGCACAGTTGACATCAGGCACCTGCTTCACCAAAAAGCCCCACCCTGGCCTACAGGTGAATTGATGAGACTGTATCATTCCTGAACAACTTGTAGCAAGTTACATAACTGAAGGATCTCCTCTACCAAGATTGTATAACCTTAAGATAGCTGTCAGAAGTCTTATAATTTTTGTTATATTCCTGAGTTTTGTAAGCTTCTGGAGTTTCAATAACCCCATGAACTCCTTTCTACATGCAGGAGGGAATATTACAAGCCATAAAATACTGTTACAAAAATAATTTTTATAATATCCTGGGCTTTTTCATAAATAATTTATGCCATTATGTAATATTACAAGCATGGTTATTTTTCTGTTTTCTTTTATTAAATTATTAATTTTTATTATAGTAGAAACAATACTGACTTTGTATATTAATTTGTAGTTTGAAAATTTGCTGAGTTTGTTTAGTTCCAATTTTTGTGTTATTAAGATTTTTATATATAAAATCAAGTCATCTGAAAACAGACATATTGCTACATTTTTCTTTTGAAATTTGTATCTTTTATTTGCTTCTCCTACACAATCCCACTGAATTACTTTAACTTCCAAACAGAAACCCTCATATACTTGATGCCTTTTTTGTTTGTATGTTTGTTTCTTTGTTTCTCTGTGATCCATGGAGTTCAGTTAGGGATGCTTACAGGAGCATGAGTAGAGATTATTGAAGCATGGACATCTTATCAGTAGAAACAATAATAGTGGCAATGGCTTCCACATCCCCAGTAAGCATGAACTTCCAGTAATTCTTTAAGGACATTTGGAATGTCCCAGAGTCCCTCCCCGTCCATGATGACATGCTGAAGAGCTTGATTTTGTGTAGATCATCAGCTCCTCAGTTGATGGTTACAGTAGCCATGCCATGTACAGAGGACATCATTTCATGACACTCCTCTCAATCCTCCTTCTTTCATATTCTTCCCTTTACTTTCTGTAATTTCTCTGAGCCTTGCAGAAATGTAATGTAGAGGCCTCATTTAGGTTTATACCATGAACTAGCACGCATTTTCTGGACACTACCTATTTATTAGTTTCAGCATTAAACAGAAGTTTCCCTGACCATGACTGAGTGCACTATTAATCCATGGGCTTAGATGTAAATATTTAAAGTTTCACACTATGCCTCATTAGAAAACTAAGATAAACACATTCCTCTCTAGGGATGTGATCTCTCAAAGTATGGGCTTTGAGCAGGTTTATGATATCAGGAATGATTTCCTTCTTGATTAATGGCCCTAAGTCCAGCCAAAACCCAGGAATTAAAGGGCAGGAATACTGGGGGGAAATGTTAAGAGATACTGTGTGTGTTGGGGAGGGATGAGGATGAAGAAAGAGTTGGATGTGTTAAACAATACTAAGGATATATGAAATGTCATATGGAAAAGTACTATCTGCAAGCTAATTAGAAATATAATTTAAAAATTATTGAGTGGACATATACTACATGGGTATATAATGCTGCTTCCGGATTAGGTGGATTGAACAAAAGTCCCAGGTCTAGATGTGGAATATTTACTTATGGGTTGTATTTTTGGAAAGACCACAGAAGTTCCCAAACAATATATGGACTTACCAGTGCTTGTGGTGGCCCAGGAGACATAGATGTAAGATTCTATTGCTAGAGATACCTCACACTGTAGGATTTCTGGTAGTGTATGAAGTAGAAGTGTTCAGAATAGACTTTCTTGTCTTACTTCTAAGGTTAGGGAAAGAAGGGTCCATTTTTCAATCTTGAGTACTATGTTAAATTTGAGCTTTTCACATGCAGTTCTTATTGTGTTGAGATTTTCTTGTATTTTTATGTTTATTTATTACTTCTGGTTATATCTCCATCACAGTATACTCTTTCCACCCATCCCAGTCATATCCTCCCACCCTCTACTCCCTATGCCTTCCAACCAACTCCTTCAGAGTGAAGTGTAACTACATATCAGTCCTCTGCTCCAGTTCAGCAGTCATATGAGGGCCAAGAGCCTCCTCATACACTGGGAGCCTACAAGGCAGCCCCACTAGGATAATGTATCTCATTGACAGCAAACAAAGTCTATGTTCCTGTTCCCTTTGGTGCATTGGTTGTAGTATAGTTATCCTGTAATATATGGCTAAAATCTGACTATAAGTGAATAGATTCCATGTGCATCCTTCTGAGTCTGGGTTAGCTCACTCAGGATGAACTTCTCTAGTTCCATCCATTTGGATGCAAATTGCATGATTTTGTTGTTTCTGATGGCTGAGTAGTATTCCATTGTGTGGATGTACCACAGGTTTTTGGTTTTGTTTTGTTTTGTTTTTAAACATTCCTCAGTTGAGGGACATCTGGGTTGTTTCCAGTTTCTACCTATTACAAACATGGCTGCTATGAACACCAACACCATCAAAAAGAAGACAAAAAGTAGCGCTGGCTCTCCCACACTCACACCTTTGGGGCTAGCTAGTTCATACACAACCCCCACATCCAGGTCCAGATGCACTATGCTATCCAAGCAAGGTTCAGGGCCTGTCTGCCTGAGTGCAGCAGCACATGAGGGGCAGGGTCAGATCTCCTGTCCACTGCTGATGATGAGAGCAAATAGCAGGAGAGGGGATCTCTCCCTCAACAACATCACCACCAGGCAGACAAAAAGCAAGGCTGGCTCTCCCACGCTCACACCCTCAGGGCTGCCTCACCCACATTACTTACATCCTGGGCCAGCTGTAGTATGTTTCCCAGGTGAAGTGTAGGGCCTGCTCTCTCAAGTACTGCAGCACATGAGAGACAGCTCATCTGCTCCTGTGTCCCAATATGCACTATATCTTCTGTCTGCCACTGGTGGTGAGGTCAAAAGGGAGAGAAAGGGATTCCCTCCGTTTCCAACACCACTCCAAAGCAGACAAAAGGCAGGGCTTGATCTCCTACACTTACACCCTGGGACTGGCTCACCCACAACCCCCAAATCAATGGCCAGCTGTACTGTGCTGTCTAGGTAAGGTGCAGACCCTGCCCTCCCAAGTACTGTAGCATGTGAAGGGCAGGGACAGCCCTACTGCTCCTGTGACCCCACTGAAGCCTGATCTCCTGTCTGCCACTGGTGGTGAGGGCAAAGGGGAGAAAAGGGATCTTTCCCTTGCCAATACCATTGCAAAGCAGACAAAAGGCAGGGATGACTCTCCCACACTCACTCCTTCCAGGTTGGCTCACCCACAACCCTCATATCCAGGACCAGGAAGGGTTCTTCTTGTCTCTGGCTTGCTTCCTGTTCTGGGAGCCCATCTGCTGCTCACCTAGTGCTAGACTGGTGGTTGACCTAGGTTAGTTCCTTGTCTGGGCCCTATGACACTGAACTGGTGTTGGTGTCTGGCTTGATTTTTTTCCAGGAATGTTATTCTACTGTTCATTCAGATGTTCATAGGTCAGAACACTGAATATTGACATAGCTTCTCTCCTCTCTGCCAATTACTGATAAGTCACATAGCAGTCACATCTGCAATCCCTCTAGGAACAGTCCTAGGAAATTCCTGTTAATGGTAGGCTGCATGCCTACCATTAGATGACTAACAGTAAATGAAATCAATGGCATCTTTGGAGTTTCCTTGTTTCAGAATGTCCTGTGTTGGGGTAGTGTGAAGCATTCTAAATGTTAATTAATTGGTCCTGCTTTCTGTCCATTGGAACAACCTTGCCCTTGGTGTAAGGAAACAGCAGCAATTGGGCAATTTTGTCCCCTGCATTAATTGTCATCTCTTTCCATATGGATGTCATAATTTTAATTTCTTCTTTGAAGTCTCCATCTATAATACCTGGATGAATAAAGAGTCCTTGACAAGTTAATCTATTTTTCCAAATATTAATCCTATTGTCCCTGGTAGTAAAGGACCATAAATACCAATGGTTAACATATAACATTCATCTGTTTTGGATTCATCTGTGGTCAGTTCTAAAACTAGTACCTTCAGTAGCCTGTGAAAGATCAGCAATAGTTAATTTTGTTCTTCCTGCCTGTTTGTTTCCCTCTGGTTGGATGATGGTCAATGGTTCACATTGTTTTGGGGGGGCCTGAACTGGTAGGCCCCTCCGTTTCCTGGCAAGGGGTTACCTCTAATATCCCTTTCAGCTCTACAATCCCGGGACCAGTGTTTACCTTTTCCACAATGAGTACAAAATCCTGGAGACCTTAACTTTCTATTGCCATTAAAAGCCATTTGTTCCCTTCTAAGACCATGTTCTGCAGAGTCCAGGAACCTATCAATTCGAGTTCTGGAGGATTCAGCCTTACGATATCTTTGGAAATGACCAAGTTCACCATTTTTAAAGCACTCATTAAGACCCCTAGCAACTGCTTGTGCTATGACATTAGTCTGATGCTCCTGAAAACCATTATCAGCTGTTTCTCTTATCCATTCATCTACTGGGGCTCCTTGAGCTTTCAATGGCCTAATTGCCCTTTGACATTCAGCATTTGCATTTTCATATGCCAAGGCATTTTTCAAGTCCTGTCTGGCATCAGGGTTATCTACGTCTCTCTCCACAGCTGAAGTCAATCACCCTAAAAAGTATGAGAAGGTTTCCTGAGGACCTTGTATTATCTTGGTAAATGAAGTAAACCTTTTCCCAGTCTCAGCCACCGTATCCCAGGCTCTCAGAGCTGCAGCACGACATTGTTCTATGACAACATCTTCAATTGTAACAGAAAGACACTTTATATATATTGGAGGGGGGGTTAATCTTTAATAGAATCAAAGTGAAAATAATTAGTTACTTAATATGTTTGAATACAGAAATCTGTGCTTTTTGCTTCTTCATCCAGCAAAGGATTAATATTTTTTTATGGTTCGATGTTATTCTATTTTGGCACACACACACAATAATAATGGTACTTTCTTTTTTATAATTTATTTTTATTTCTTCAAGTTACATCTCAATCACAATCCTCTGCCTACTCCCCCATCCAGTCCCACCCTCCCACCCTCTTCCCCATCAACCCCCCACCCTCTTCCCCCTTTTTTTAATTTAAGGTATATCTTTTCCCCCCTAACAGCTCCTCCTTTCAGTCCAACAAATGGTTCTTTCTCTTATAACAATAAATACAATACAAAACAACAGAAATAAATAGGCCACAATTATGAGAGTTATATGGCTTAGCATACATTCCCAATGTCCAGTCCATATGTATTTGGCACGTGACTTTAACATTCTACTATCTAACCATCTCCATGAGTTTAAAGTTCTATATCTAACTCACCTTTCATACTAACTTGCATCACAATTTTAAAACCATCTTCTTAGATCCAGAACAACCTCTTCATTCCTAAACAACTCAAAATTTAACTATGAGACTCTAGCTATCTATTCTTCAACCACCTCAGAGACCTGAGAGGGATAAATATACCTGATTATATAGGAAGTGCAGGGCCCATAGCTTCCAAAACTAAGAAATGACATACCAGTGACTTCCTGGACAGGTCCCATTTTCTCTCCATACATCAGCATCAATCTTTAGCTGTTTGGCCCTGTTTCTCTGACAGACATTGATTGTAGAGCAGGAATTATGAAGGACATGCCTACCCTGTCTTGGCAGAGCTAGGCTGTCGACTTACCTGCTTTTGATATCAAGACATGTCAGCGCCTGACAGCACCCCCTATTCTACTCCAACTAGAAGATGAGCATCGAAGAATCTCCAGTGGGAGATGGTTGAATTAGTGGCAAGCCTATCTCTTGGCAAGAAAAATCCCTTGCTTCAACTGTAGACAGAATGCTGACCAAAAAGGACAAAACTTGGATTAATAATTTTTAGTATACTAACAATTAAAAAGATAAGAAAAAGGCAATAATTTTTACCTAGTAAAAAGAGAAAGGAATTATAGTTTAATTCAAGACATCATTATGAATTATTGTGCTGGGGCAGAACATAAAATACATTGCATTGTTTTAATTATTTTAAAATGAAACAAGGAACATATATGTACCTATGTATAATTGTATACTAGTACTTAGTGTGTGTGTACCAACATGATAAAACTAAAATGGGTAAAGCATAATATTTAACAATAGAAAGATTATCCATAGTACCTACACTCAATATATATATATATATAATTGGATATTGATATAAATATATAAATAATCCAATAAATAACTTGTGATTTAAAGTGGATAAGAGTCAAAGAAAAGCAGAGCTAAGCAAGGTATTGTAGTCAAAATGGCACACCTAACCAAATATCTGGATAGACCCAAGGAATTATAGAGCTATAAGAAACCATAGTGCCTTCTTTTAGAACTTTAAAATTTTTTATTGAGAACATGTTTTCATAAAATATATTCTGAACATAGTTTCCCTTCCCTCACATCTCCCAAATCTTCCCCCATACTGAAGAAGACAAGAACACTCTAACTCAACCCTCCAGAGCACACATTCTTCTCATCAGTACATAGGACATCCGCCAGGACACATAATATTATTGGCTACAAACTGGTTTCAATGATTTACAAAATAAAATGTTGTCCAAAAACTTTGGCAGTATTGTATATCTAGTTTAATCCTGACTCCAACATTTCTGTCCTTGCCAATACATTTTTTCTTTATTATTCAAGTTTGTCCCTTATTATTGGGTGCCCGTTTTCTACTCTATGTACCAAGAACCACTGCTTCTTTGCTTCCTTGTGACTTCCATCATATTGAGACTTATTTTTCTCTTTTGGAACTTCAAACTTCTAGTTTTTAAATTAACTAGAAATTTTGTCTCTTCATTCTCTATTTCTTCTACTATTTTTATCAGCATGATTGTTTATAAAATACTTTAATTCCAATAAGAATAAAAGTTAGAAAAAAAGAAAAAAGAATATGTCAGTAATTTTAAGGAAAATCATAATCATGAAAATAGATATAATACAAAAATTGAGTAAAGACAACATTTTTTGTTGGAAATATGTACATTTCCACCAGCTTTTAATCAAAGCTAGAATTCTGTTTTAAGAATACATGAAATCAATGGTCTTCTGGAGCAGAACATGTTAATTGCATGTTAAAGCTTCCCAAGTCTCAGTGTTTTCACATGCAAATGATCTGAATATTCTGGAAAGAATCTTGTGTAGAGAAAAAAAATTAAATAAATTCTCAGCAAATAGGAATGTTTTATAGTTGAGAAAATCAGATTTTAATTGCTTATTAGTGGTATTTATTTGTTCTAGTCCCTTTGAAAACCTCCTCTTCAAAGAAATGAATGAGGAAAAATTGTGATAGCTCTGCTTTCAAGAAACTAGGACTTCAGTAGACTGGTTGGCTGACTTCTATTTTATTATGCATGTTTAATTATGATATACAATTACACATGAAATAAATTTAGGAATTCAGTATCTATGTCATCAAACCGATGATACAGTAAGATGTCCTACTGTACTGTACTGTAGTACAATAGCTACTTTTAATCAAAATCCACAATCTGTCACATTTTTAATTATGTATTTGAAGAGGTTTAATTTTAATATAACTCATAGCCAGGTTTCCAGTGAGTTTTATTGCTGACTTTAATGTGTTTCAAATACTGAACCCTAATATTTATTGCAGACTTAAAATCTTGTTTACTTTTTGGCATTAGTCCAATTAAGAGTCATTTTGTGCTGGAGCATCATCCTAGGAAAAGTTGCTCTCAAATAATACAAATACAAATGATTCCAAGATAGAGGTTTTTCTTGTCAAATTTAATATATAAGCAAAGTAAAAGATATTTTAATTAATTTGAAAGAATAAGGCTAACGAGAAAGGGGTTTTACAAATTCAGAATTTTTATAAAGCTAGTAGTAGACCTTAGACCACAGTAAGAAAATCAAGATTATTGCATGGTATTAATAATAAATTATTTGTTCCTGAATCAAAGAAAGTTATTGAAACTTGAAAAGAAGAAGAATCAAATGATATGAAGATGCATGCCCATCTGGCAAAAACAGAAGATTTTTCATCAAAATCTCTAAGCCCCAGAAGGTATGGAACATTGTATTTCAAATTCTGAGTAGTAAGAACTGCCAACCCCTATTACTATATCCAGTAATAATCTCCTTCAAAATTGAAAAGAAACAAAAACTTTCCATGACAAACACAAACTAAAGTATAGGTAGACATGAAACCAGAAATAAAAGATACTTCATGAAATCACACATGTGAAAGAGAAAAACAAACACATGTAAATTCTATAGAAAATAACCAAATGAGAAATGAAAAAACTCCAACTATTGCACAATCAATGAAATGATAGGAATTAACATACCTCTTTTAATAATAACCCTGATAATAGTCTCAAGTCCTGAATAAAACTACATTACCATATTAAAATTAGGGATTTATCTATTTGGTTGACTGCTGGAAATGTGTGTGTGTGTGTGTGTGTGTGTGTGTGTGTGTGTTTACATGTTTGTATACATATCCAGGTATTCAGGTGCATGTGACAGCTAGAGGAAAACATCATATATCAACCCCAGGAATGCTGCCTATCTACCTTGACACATCTTTTTGATCTGAAGCTTAGCAGTTAATCTATATTGACTGGCCAATGAGCCCTGCTAAGCTGCTTGCCTCTATTTCTTCAGTGATGGCATTAAAAGATCCACTGTGAAAGTTTCATTCTTTTCCCATTTTGAAAAGATGATTATCATTAATAGAAAATATTTTTAAAAAGGCACTGTGCCACTCTACCTGGAATTTTTAAACTGGGTGCTGTGCTTCAAATTCAGTACTTCATGCTTGTAAGATCAACCAATTTACTTACTAAGATATCTCTTCACCTTTTGTTGCCTACTTAACCTAAATCATTTTAGTTTGAAGAGTTATCTAAGCCAACAGGTTGAATACCATCAAATGAAATTAAAAATATTGTGTTACATTAATGCATGTTTGGGACTTCAAAGAAACTAGGGAACAAAGAAATTGTAGCTTCAAACATAACAAAATTCTATTATATTAGAAACATGTATTATGTTAATATGTATTAAGCCTTAACTCTGAACTGAGTGTGATAAATACAACACAGCTTATGCATAGCACAAAGAATATTACTGCAATGCATACAAAGAATTATGCAAAGCAGGAATTATGAAGGACTTGCCTACTCAGTCCTGGCAACAGCATTCTGTCTACAGTTGAAGCAAGGGATTTTTCTTTCCAAGAGATAGGCTTGCCACTAATTTAACCATCTCCAATTGGAGATTCCTGGATGCTCACCTTCTGCTTGGAGTAGAATAGTGGATGCTGTCAGGAGCAGACATGTCTCAATATCAAAAAAAAATGTAAGTTAAGAAAACATCTTTGAATGCCATATTCTGCAGATATCTTGAGGTTTTTGAAGACCGCCTATCTTTCTCTTATATTTGGATAAGCAAATGTTTCTTGTCTCTTAGAAACTTGATTTCTGATTAGCTTAGAAAATAACTGTGATTGACTGTCCTAGTACCTAACAAAATGACTTGCTTGAATGACCATTGGTTTGCATTTCTTAATTATCCTAAACAGTTTATGAGAGTTGGTAGCAAAAGGACAAAACTTCACATTTCATTTTTAAGCATTACTTAGGTACAATACCTTAAAAAGAGTTATCCTTAATTTTGTATCCATATACAAAGATCAGAAATTGGGAACTGTCCAAGCAGCCTCTGGTATGTCATTTCTTAGTATTGGAAGCTGCAGGCCCTGCACTTCCTATATAATCAGATATATTTATCCCTCTCAGGTCTCTGAGGTGTTTGAAGAATAGATAGCTAGAGTCTCATAGTTAAATTTTGAGTTGTTTAGGAATCAAGAGGTGTTCTGGATCTAAGAAGATGTTTTTAAAATTGTGATGTAAGTTAGTATGAAAGCTGAGTCAGATATAGAACTTTAAACTCATGGAGATGGTTAGATAGTAGAACGTTAAAGTCAGGTGCCAAATATGTATGGACTGGACATCAGGAATGTATGTTAAGCCATTTAAGTCTCATAATTGTGGCCTATTTATTTCTGTTGTTTTGTATTGTATTTATTGTTATAAGAGAAAGAGCCATTTGTTGGACTGAAAGGGGGAGCTGTTGGAGGGAAAAAGGTATACCTTATACTTAAAAAAAAAGGAAAGGGATGGGGGTTGAGGGGGAAGAGAGTGGAAGGATGGGACTGAATGGGGGGAGTAGGGAGAGGATTGTGATGGAGATGTAACTTGAAAAAATGAAAAATAAATTAAAAAAAAAAGAATTGTAGACTGGGAATGTTCAGCCATCATCAGAGAAGTTTCCTCCTGCAGGCAGTAAGAGAACACAATTAACCCTCTAAATTAACACAATCAAAGTTTATATGAACTCACAGAGACTGACACAGCATGAACATGGCTGGCAAGAGTCTACAACAGACCCTCTGTGTGTATATCATGGCCTCTAGTTAGTGTTCTATGAGATTCCTGAGTGTGAGAACCAGTGGTCTCTTGGGCTCCCTTTCTTCTATTTGTTTATTTGTTTTGTCAAATTCTAATATGTTGGTTTTTGTTTTATCTTGTTATATTTGATTTTATTATATTAAAAAAGATGTGCATTAAAATTACAAAGAGAAAGAATTGTAGACCAGGGAGCCATACATAAAATTGAACCTCAAGTTAGTGTTACTATCGTATCTGGGTGCCATGGCCATGCTTTAACTCTCATGCCTTAGTGCCTTTACTTGGAGATGAATCATGTTTTAAATGCATGTTAAATAGAAGACGGAACTAGCGTTTTCTGAACTAGCGTTTGTGGTTGAGAAAATAGAATGAAGAAGCATGAAGCATGCACTGGCAAAAGACGGGAAGCCTAGACCTGTTAATTGAGCATGTGTCTCTCTCACAAGATGCTATTGTCTTTATTCAAGACTGAATATCCTTCAGGTATGAGTAGGATGTGTCTATTCACAGCATGGAGATCTTTCAGGCTTATGAAATAGTGTTACTCTTACTATGAATACTGGTATAATTTGAATAATAATAATAATAATAATAACAGAATTCAATTCCTTCCTCATCACTTTCAGTTGATTGTCTAATCCAGCACTGTCAACTTCTAAACAATGGAAGAAACATACAGTTAGGATGCAACCCTAGAAAACAGAATGACAAATAATGGAATGAGAACAACATCTCTTGCAAAGTGCACTTAGAAATTTTGCAAAGCATTCCTGGCAGACTTGAATATTCATTTTTATGTCTATAAGAAATTCAATTCAAATGGATTTTTTTCCTAAAGAGGATGATTTTTATAGTAATTTAGAGAATTTGAATGGGAAAACAATATTGTATCAAAATGTTGCCCCTAAAGAACATGAATAGTGAAAGCAACTTGCTTTATATCTGTCATGAACCCTAGTTAAGTAAGTTCTTAAACAGCTTTGTTCTCAACACAGTCATGTACTCATCTCTAACAAAGCTATTTCACTAATAAGATTATCAAATTGTATAAAATATATGTGAGATCATTAGTCATTGCCCTTCAAAGATGCCACCTATTATCACATGTAAGCATACACTTTCAGGTCCCATAATCATTATGGTATCCATAAAAGGTTCTCAGTACTTGTCATTACAGAGACTCAACAATTATCTTTCTGTAAAATGACATATTTAATGAATGGAAAATAAAATTTCTTTCAATAGATGCACAACTTGAACTTGGCTTTCTTAGGTGCTAAGGTAATTCATAGATTCAAAATAAATATTCTTGACAGAATCCAAGCTTTTTGTTAACTTAAAGAAGATTAAAGTATATTAGTAGATCAACTAATATAAAGGAATCTAGCTAAAATTGTTACCTAGTTGAGAGATATCCTCTAGAGTTGGTAGTGGGAGTCATGGTGGTGAGAAAATGGTGATGGGAAAGCTATCTATTAGTTGTACCTCAGAAATATCTCAACCAATTTAAGTTGTTAGAAGTGAGTTGAACAAGTAAGTCTTGCTGATTATGTGGTTTTTCAAGGAAAGACTTCCTGTTGAATTTTTCAGTTTAACACTAGTGTTAAGTTAATTCAAATAACTAACTTCTACAAGTCACCTGTCATTATTCAGTTTTTCTGACAGCATTGTTCAGACATTAGAAATGGAAGCATACCACTCTTACTGTGTCATTCTTTGAATGTTAAAGGGTTGTTATATGATCATACATCAATCACATGTTCTCTTATTCTCCAAGAAAGGATTCTGGAATGAGTATGAGTTGTCCCCCTCATTCAGAGATTCTGCACAATAACTCTGTGCTTTCATATTTTAAGAATAAGAAGAGCCACAATGGAGTTTGTTATCTCAACAGAGAATGTTTGTAATGATGAGACTGCCAAACTTCATCAGCTTCTTCCAGATTTTTCAATTTTTATTAAAATGACCCAATTCAGCTTCCTTCTGATGATAACTAATTTTGATTTTTAATTCATTTTAAAAAATGAGTCAATTTCATTTTTAAAACCTTGTTGATTTGAACTCACTTTAACATCTCCTGATATAACATCTTGTATTTCGGTAAAAAATAAAAAAAAAAAAATGTGATGCTTTCAACTCCACTATCTTAAAAGGAAAATGATGTGAGGAAGCAAAAAAATAAAGAGAAGTATAATGAAGCTGTACATCATTTTTAAAATTTCCCAATTTTTTTAACTGTCACCTTCTCAGCATACCACTATCCCTAGAAACCCTTAACTATTAATTGTCAGACCATTCTTCTGGCATAGTCCAATAGTATTTCCTGAAACCTAATTCAGTCTAGTGCATTTTCATGGCATCACTTTCTGCTCTCATGTCCAGTCACTAATGTGTTTTTCTTTCTACAAATTATGCCGATGACCACTGGCAAAGACATAGTGCCAGTGAAAATATATCAGTGACAATTTAATGTAATTCTGAAGTGAGTCATACTGTTTGCAAGCAACTAACAGACACACACACACACACACACACACACACACACACACACTTGAGCAAACCAACAAAAACCTGAATGGAAGGAGGGAGGAAAGGCTAAGGTTAGCAAGTCATATGGCTTCTAATCTGTTTGGTATCTATTTATGTACATAGAGAAAATGAAATTGCTTCAGAGATAAGCAACATTGGAAGTTTTCCCACAAGTTCTGTTTTTTTGGAATCTGATAACACTGCCCATTTATAAAATGGAAAACAAACTTCAAAAATCCAAGTAACCATGCTTCATTTCTGGTTGAATAGACAAACATAAATCAGTGCCCTTGCAGGTCCTCTCTCACTGGTATCTATGTCAACTTTGTATTTATCACATTGGATTGAAGAACTTCATAGATCTCATACAAAAATGGGAAATTTTTAATAATAGGAATTTCTCTCTTGGTGGTAATAATGCTCAAAATGTGTTTATACTTCAATTTTTATATAATTTTCCCTTGCATTGAAGTGTATTTTTGTTAGTTTTTATACTTCTTCAGAAATAAAGAAGGAGCCTATTTTGTCTTCCAGTTTAATGTAATTGTAGTGTGTGTGTGTGTGTGTGTGTGTGTGTGTGTGTGTGTGTGTGTAGAATATGTACATGTGAGTGCAATAGTCCATGGAGGACAGGAAAGGGTGTCAGAGCACCAAGAACTGGAGTGCAAGGTGATTGTATCATTGTGATGTACCTGATGTGGATGCTCTGAGTCAAACTCAAGAACTCTGCAAAAACAGTAAGTCTTCTTCACTGCTGAGCAATCCCTCCAGACCCTAAATATAGGTAATTTTAAGCAAGGACTTTTTTTTTTTTAACTTTAGGTTTTTCAAAACTGAGAGGAATTGCTTGCTTTTTTAAATACCAGTGTCCTGTAATAACCATGCCAGTCTTTCTCATTTGAGAAGACATGAAATCTTAAGTCACTGACTATAATTTTCAAGGGACATGCTCTTCTTATCAGAGAGCTACAGATACCTAGCTGTGCTGAGATTTCCACTGGAAAAGAGAAGCACTGGATCTACAGTTGCACTATCAGTCAGACACTGTACACAATGTATTTGTGTTAATGTTCATGTTTATACTCATGAAGAAACATCTGGAGATTTTTTCACATCAAACCTAGGATGCTACACTTTTGTGTCAGAAACATGATTTTCTTTTTTTTTTTTACTAAACTGTTATGATTGAATTTCTGCCTGACCAGAAAGTATATAATTCCATTTTTTATTATTCCTATTTATATATTTATGCTGTTATTTTTCTATGTGTTCAGATTGATTTTATGAGGATCATGGGGTAAATATATACTGATTGAGTTTAACAATTATAGTACTAATATTTATAGGAGGATAAACTATTTGTATAAAAAGTAATTGATGTTAGTGACCAGAATTTGGATTCTTTCAATGTGATGTTAGCTTCTCTTCCACTGTTTTGAAGGAAATAGAAACAACAGACAGTATTTTAACATGACAGTGAATATTAATGTTAATGAAAGAACTATATTTGAGTCACAATTTCTACAGAGCTCCCGGTATACTAAAACAGCAATTGTTATACTACCTGAATTTTGATCAGAAAGATAATTTTCATATTCTAGCCTATGGATTGATAGGAGCAAAATAAAATAAATGTAAACGCTAACTAGAGAAACATCTGGCAATTTTATTCTCTCAATGATCAAGCACTATTCTTTCTTTCTGCTGTATTCCTCATCAAAATCCTGAGAGATTTTATTGAGTAAAACCACAATATTTTTCCAATTAAGCTACTGAGCATAGCCTTAAAATAAAATTGTTTTAGAATTTTACCTTTTTATAACTAATATTTTATTGTTTCTGTAACACTGCAAAACTGATAGTTTTCTTTCTCATTCATTTAATCTTTTGGTGTTTTTAATATACTTCTAATACTGCCAATCAACAAATGTTTTTACATTGTAGTTTAGTATTCATAGATCTTTTGTCAAATCATGGAAATCTATAACATAGGAGGCAAATAATTTAAATATAGGTAACATTTTTATCCCAGTAGTTAAATAAATGTAGGAAGTTTCAACCAATATAGTTATATGTAACAGAAAAACAATGATATGCTTAAGAAACATGCTATTAGAAATAGAAAAAAACTCAAAGTTTTGGTATTTTTCATAGTATCTCTTCCACAGAGTGTAGTGTAAAAGTTTATATGACGCACAAATAATATGTATTGTATTTGGTGAACAATAATCAATTATACAAGGTCAATAGATTTTTTAATTCCATAATAATACCTACAGTTTTTGACATTAGAGTACATAACTTTGCCATTCTCAGTAATCCATATAGAAGCATTACTGTTGGCCTTAGGCACAAGAACACATGAAATTACTAAAGTCACCTAGAATAAGGAGGTGCCCTGAATGTCAAAGCTTCACATCCCAAAATCATGTTCTTTCCACTTGAAATCAAGACAATGAAAAATATAAGGTTCCATCTGGTTCACCAAACAGAACTGTTCTTTGCTTAATAACCATATTGTGTGCCAGATATTTAAAATAAGTTTCTAAGTCTCAAAAGGAAATTCTCCAATTAAGTATTGTTTCTCATAGTCTCATTGTGTTTTGATTTGATGAGATTTCAGTCACATTAAATGAGTAAGATTTACTAGACAACATTTTACCTATGCATCATGTGCTGATGATTATTAGTTACAAACTCAAAATTATTAAGATAGCCCTGATTAACTCTGGGAGACATTAAATAAAACTGAAACCAGGAACTAAAGGAAAGATATTTTCTAAGGAATAAAGAAGGTATAAATGGGAGCATAGAGAAGAGAGGGATGAAAGTACATAGTGTATGTATATGAATATTCATTATTAAAAACTAGATCGTACTCTATTATAAAAATAAATAAAAGTGTTTGACTTTAGGAAGGCAAGCATTATAAAATCAGACCATAAATATGATATCTAAGGTCAATGAGAAGAGTGAAAAATATGCTCACAAACACATGAAAATATCTTTATTATTTATTAGCACACATTATATACTTCACTGTATAAATATACCTTTTACATTTATCTTTAAGTGAGTTCCATAGCCACTACTTTTTATATAATTTCATGGTATAAAATATGTTCAAATGTTAAAGCAACTCAAGATAGAAAACTTTGGCAAGTAGATATTAAATAAAATGTTACAAAGAGTGTGTTAAAATTCTCACATTAATGTATGAGTCTCAAAACATGTTCATAGACTGAAAGTTTTTTAGAGAAGCAGTCTTAGTTTAATCTCTGGTATTGTAGTATTTTTATGATATTTATGGTATTATATGTATATTAAATAAAAGAAAACCAATGCATTTCAATATTGAATAATAATATGAATTGGTATTCAATGAGTTTATTTATTGTCTTTTGAACACTCATGTTTATTGATTTTGTTGGCTGAGGGCATTAGCATAATATGCTACTCGACATTATTCATTGACACAATAAAGTTCAAATAATATTTTCTGAGAATGAAATAAATCAGGAAAGGGAAGTGAATTTTCTCTATCAATAAAAATATAAATGATATTCAGCAAAGTATCATCAAATATTTCAGAGATATACATCACAAATAGTACATGTAACTTGTTCTAATTATTATGTATATTGTTTAAAATTAAAGTTACAGATTGTATAATATTTTGTTTCTATGAAGATATTAACTTGAAAGAATATCAAATGTTTGCTTTGGCAATAGCAAAAAACCTCAAATTAAAACAACATAATTGTAGCTTTACCTCCACATAGCAACTTAACAAAGTTGATGACTAATAAATTATAGTAAGGATTGGGGAGCTGCACTCTGTCCCATGAACTCCATCATCCAGGTCGCAGATCTGCCTGCCTTCCTGATAAGGTCTGTTGGCCCCAGGAACATCTAGGAATCCTGCCAGCACCAGGGGCAAAAGGAAGGCAAAGGCCCGAATAAGAACACAACCAGCAAGAGCCAAAACAATATGGTATCATCAGACCCCAGCTATCCTACTACATCAAGCTCTGGATATCCTAACACAGCCTAAGAACAAGAATATGACCTTAAATCCAAGCTTAGGATGATAGAGACCTTTAAATAGGAAATGAATAAATTTTGTAAAGAAATACTGGAAAATAAAATCAAACAGGTGAAGGAAATGAAAAAAAAAAAAAGAAAACTATTCAAGACCTGACAATGGAAATAGAAACAATAAAGAAAACACAACCTCTGGAGATGGAAAACATAGGGAAGAAAACAGGACTAAAAACTCAAGCATCCACCAACAGAAAACAAGAGATGGAAGAGAGAATCTCACCCATAGAAGATACAATTGAAAAAATTAATAAAATTGGCCAAACAAAATGTTAAATATAAAAAGTTCCTGACACAAAACATCCAAGAAATCTTGGACACTATTGAAAAGACCAAACCTAAGAATAATAGGAATAGAAGACTCCCAGCTCTGAGGCTAAGAAAATAATTTCAACAAAATCATAAAAGAAAAATTCCCCAACCTAAATAAAGAGATTCCTATAAACATACAAGAAGCTTGCAAGTAGATTGGATCAGAAAATAAAATCCTCCCACCACATAATAATTAAAACGCTAAATATATAGAACAAAGAAAGAACATTAAAAGCAGCAAGGGAAAAAGGGCCAAATAAGATATAATGAAGATCTGTCAGAACTACATCCAACTTCTCAGCAATTCGTTGAAAGACAGAGGGCCTAGGCAGATGTCTTGTAGTCTCTAAGAGACCACAGATGCCAGCTCAGAATACTATACCCAGCAAGACTTTTAATCATCATAGATGGAGAAGAAAAGATATCTCACTACTAAACAAATTTAAGCAATATCTATCCACAAATCCAACACTACAGAAGACACTAGAAAGAAAACTCTAACACAAAGAGATTAATTATACCCAAGTAAACACAGAGAATGAAGAAGAGAACCACACACAAACACACACACACACACACACACACACACATATGCATGTGCACACACACACTACCAAAAACAACATCAAAATAACAGGAATTAACAGTCATTGGTCTTTATTATCTCTCAACACAAATGGATTTACTTTCCCAATAAAAAAGACCCACAGAAAATGGATGCAAAAACAGAATCCATCATTCTGCTGCATATAAGAAATACACGTCAGTTACAAAAATAGATATTACCTCAGAATAAAGGGCTAGAAAATAGTTTTCCTGGCAAACAGCCCCAAGAAACAATCTGAAGTAGCCATTCTAATATCTAACAAAATAGACTTTCAACCAAAATTAACCAAGAGAGATGGGGAAGATTTCATACTCATCAAAGGAAGACTCTACCAAGATGACATCTCAATTCTGAATATCTATGCCCCAAATGCAAAAGCACCCTCATGTAAAAGAAACATTACTAAAGCTTAAACCACTCATCGTACCCCACACATTCATAGTGGGAAATGTCAACACACCACTCTTACCAATGGGCAGGTCTGTGAGACAGAAACTAAACAGAGAAAAATTAAAGTAACTGATGAAATGAATCAAATGGACCTAAAAGATGTATATATATATATATACATATGCAGCATTTTACCCCAAAACAATATACAATACCTTCTTCTCAGCACCTCACAGATTCTTCTCCAAAATTTATCAAAATCTAGGTCACAAACCAAGTCTCAACAGATACAAGAAGATTGAAATAACTCTTTGTATCTTATCAGAGTACCATGGATTAAAGTTAGAATTCAACAACAACAAAAAGAACAGAAAGTCTACATACTCATGGAAACTGAGCAACTATCTGCTCAATCACTGATGGATCAATGAAGAAGTAAAGAAAGGAATAAAAGAATTTCAAATATTCAATGAAAATGAAATCATGATAAACCAAAATTTATGTCACATAATGAAAGCAATGCTAAGAGAAAAGTTCATAGGCATAAGTGCCTTCATAAAGAAATTGGAGAAATCTCATAATAGCAACTTAACAGCACATCTGAAAACTCTACAACAAAAAGAAGCAAACATACCAAAAATGAGTAGACAGCAGTAAATAATCAAACTCAGGAATGAAATAAATAAATTAGAAACAAAGACAACAATATAAAGAAATAAAAGCTGGTTCTTTGAGAAAATCAACAATGTAGATAAACCCTTGGCCAAACTACCTAAAAGGCAGAGATATAATAGCCAAATTAACAAAATAAGAAATGAAATGGGGGATATAACAATAGACACTGAGGAAATCCAAAGAATCATTAGGTCTTTTTCTAAAAGCCTATTCTCCAGAAAATCAGAAAATCTAAATGAAATGGGTGGCTTTCTTGATAGATTCCACTTACCAACTTAAATCAAGATCAGGTTAACAATCTACATAGACCTACAATCTCTAAGGAAATAGAAACAGTCATCAAAAGTTTCTCAACTAAAAAAAAAAATAGCACAGAGCCAGATGGTTTTAGTGCAGAATACTACCAGCTGTCAAAGAGCTAATACTAATATTCTTCAAACTATTCCACAAAATAGGAACAGAGGGAACATTGCCAAATTCATCCTATGAGGCCATCGTCACCTGCATACCTAAATCACACAAAGGCTCAACAATTAAAAAACAATTTCATCCTGAGCGAGCTAACCCAGACTCAGAAGGATGCACATGGCATATACTCACTTATAATTGGATTTTAACCATATAGTACAGGATAGCTATCCTACAACCAACAGACCAAAAGGAACAGGAACATAGACTTTGTTACCTGTTAGTGGGACAATTTGTCCTAGAGGCACCACCATGTAGGCCCCCTGTGCAAGAGGAAGCTCTTAGCTCTCATATGACTGTTGAACTGAGGGGGGCTGATATGTAGGGACACCCCACTATGGAGGAGTGGGATGGGTGGGAGAGGGAAGTGAGGGTGGGAGGGTGGAACCGGGAAGGGTGGAAAGAGGGCACTGTGATGGAGATTTAACTTGAAGTAATAAACATAAAAAAGAAAAAGAAAAAAAGAATTTTTGAAGCCAGAGGGGTCAAGGACACCACAAGAAAACCCATAGAATTACTAACCTGGGCTCACAGGGGTCCACAGAAACAGAACAGACAATGGGGAAGCCTGACCTAGGCCTTTGGCATATGTTATGTTTCTGTTACTTGGTTTTCTTTTGGGACTTCTAACAGTGGAAGCTGTTTCTGTCTTTCACCTGATCTTAAGACCCTTTTTCTCCTATTAAGTTGTCTTGTTCTGCTTTAATATAAGGGAAGATACCAACTGTTATTGCAACTTGATATGTCTTGTTTGGTTAATATCCCTGGGAGGCCTGCCCTTTTATGAAGGAAAAGAGAGGAGGAATGGATGGAGGTGGGGTTGGGGAGAGGGACAACCCCACGATGATGGACTGGGACTTACAAATGTATACCAAATAAACTATTTCCTCCTTAAATTCCTGTTGTTTAAAGTGTGTTGTCACAGCAACAGAGACAAAACTAGATCAATGACTAATTCCACCTATGTTAATAAATATATGCAAACCTCTTTTATGATCCTAGAATATGAAAAATGAGTATTGAATTCTAGGATTTGAAAGATTTCATAAAGAAAATTTCTTTCATATATTTTTAGTTTAGTCATTTCTTTTCATGGAAATTGAATTCCCATAAGAATATTCTGATTTTAAATAGAAACCTACTGATTAGAATGCTGTGTATATAGTTATCTATTTATATACCTCTCCATCTATCTAACTACCTATATGTATGTATGTATGTATGTATGTATGTATGTATGTATGTATATATGTATGTGGGTTTCTCTCTTTACTACACAAATGTTTATGACACTTAGATGTGGTTGTGTATATGATGGCTGGACAGCGGAAACCTCAGCAGAGAGCAGAATCAGGCACCAAGGAGGACGAGTGACCCAGCTGATTCTTCCTGGCAGACTTCCTCAATAGCTGTCTCCATCGGAGGCCTGCAACCACCACAGCAATGCAATGTCACTGGGACCATTCAGCTCTACACAGTGCCCCAGCAGGAACCTCAGTGAAGCCTGCAAGATCAGCTTCTGCCTACAAACCCCTTAGGTCATCTAAACAGCTGAGAACAGAAGGACTGAACATAAAAGGAGTGTACTAACATTTTTAACCATTTTTTCCATTTGGGTTTGGGCCCCAAACAGGTCTACTATGACCCAAATCAGCAGGAAGTCACTTTAAGAGAGCGATGTCCCATGCCCAGAGGGTGGGGAAGGTGTTTCGCCGCCCTTCTATTTGGTTATTTGAAGGATAACTGTAAACTCTGATATTTAGGGGAAGAGACTACAAGCTGATAAATGGTCCTGTCTTAATGGGTTTTGGAAGTTAGCCCCAGGGACTTCCTACTTTTCCTTTTCTGTATCCTTCTTCCTCTCCTATGTAGGAGTGCATGGGCTTGAGAAAAATGAGATATAGACATAGCACAGGAAAGTCCAAGAAGAAGGGGCAGATTTTTGAATATGCCCTTATACCTTTGTATATTGATACAAAATTAGTAGTTTATTTGGCTAAAGTGGTATTGACCATTGTTTATTGTGCAAAAATAAGATTGTACTGGATTACATCGGTATTGATCTTTGTATATTGATACAAAATTAAGATTATAGTTGGCCACAATGGTATTGACCCTTGTATATGGACATAATATTAAGATTGTATTGGGCTACATAGGCATTGATCTTTGTATATTGATACATAATTAAGAGTATATTTAACCACAATTGAATAGATCTTTGTATATTGATACATTAAAGGTAACGCTTCCTAATGGTATCATACCTAGAGATACTTAAAAATAAAATGTGAAGCTCTGACCTCTTAATACCAACCGTCTAAAATGGTCTAGGATAGTTAAGTAAAACAAACTCATGCAAACATGTCACTTTGTTAGCTACTATGACAGTCTATCACAGATATTCTCTAAACTAC
>CAJQZJ010009649.1:7488193-7551586 GCA_907164525.1 Lophiomys imhausi | reverse complement strand
CCCCAAGAGATCTGCAGAATATGGCATTCAAAGATGTTATCTTAAATCAAGATTTTTTTTGATATCAAGACATATCAGCGCCTGACAGCACCCCCCTATTCTACTCCAAGTAGAAGATAAGCATCGAAGAACCTCCACTGGTTGATGGTTGAATTAGTGGCAAGCCTATCTCTTGGCATGAAAAAACCCCTTGCACCAACTGCAGACAGACTGCTGTCCAAAAAGGACAAAACTTGGTAGCAGGGAAGTCGACAGCCTAACTCTGCCAAGACAGGGTAAGGGTAGGTAAGTCCTTCATAATCCCTGCTCTACAACAAATGTCTGTCATAGAAACAGGACCCAAAGGCTGAAGACTGATGCAGGAATGTATGGAGAGAAAATGGGAACTGTCCAGACAGTCATTGGTATGTCCTTTCTTAATTTTGGAAGCTGCAGGCCCTGCACTTCCTATATAAGCAAATATATTTATCCCTCTCAGGTCTCTGAGGTGGTTGAAGAATAGACAGCTAGAGTCTCATAGTTAAATTTTGAGTTGTTTAGGAATCAAGAGGGTGTTATAGATCTAAGAAGATACTCTTAAAAGTGTGTTGCAAGTTAGTATGAATGTTGAGTCAGATATAGACCTTTAAACCCATGGAGATGGCTAGATAGTAGAATGTTAAAGTCAGGGGCCAAATATGTATAAACTGGACATGGGGAAGGTATACTGGGCCATTTAACTCTCATAAATGTGGCATATTTATATCTGTTGTTTTGTATAATACTTACTGTTATAAGAGAAGGAACCATCTGTTGGACTGAAAGGGGAAACTTCTGGGGGGAAGAGGGTGGAAGGGCGGGATAGGAAGGGGGAATAGGGAGGGGTTTGTTACTGAGATGTAACTTGAAGAAAAAAAATAAAGTATTTAAATTAAAAAAAATAAAAAAATAAAAAAAATATTTGAATGTATCAAATTTTTTTTCATTTATCCAGTCTTAGATTTAGATGGAAGACAGGGATTGCTAAACATTCACTAAGAGTATTTAAAATTGAAAATATCATAGTTGAAGAATATAGAGAACAGATAAAATCATGGATACCACTCAGATTGCTTAAAAGAGCCACTCTGGTGCTTACTTCAGCACCATAAATACTAAATTAGAATGATACAGAAAAAGTCACTCTGGAAAACAACAAATGATGTAATATTTAAATACATGTCTGTAATAAATAAATGATCCTCAGTTTTGTTATAAAATACTGGACAATTTATTTGAAGTTACTATGTCAATAATATAATATGTAAAACAATGACTCTTCAACTTACAACATCATGAAGTATGTATTTATGATATTAGACTAAACAAAGATCTTTTTTAATGACACAAACAAAATCACTGACCAGCAAAGTAAATATTAATAACTGGTTCCAACTAATAATACAAATGTTCTTTTGGTTTAGAGATCAGAACAAAAAGTCTACTACCACAGAAACCAATAACAACCTTTCATATATTACAATGTGAAATTTTGAAAAAGGAGTGAAATACTTCAAGGAACATTTCAGAAATGAGAATATCAAGTAGTCAAGAACTAGAGGTTTGATTCTGAAGATTAGAAACCATGGATTTATGCATTTAAATGACTGCTGTCACTGGGACACACACGACACACAAAGCAAACAGAGTTTAAATGTACACAGTGACAATACTCGCCAAAGTTAAGGAACCACTATATTACTAGTCATATTATAAATTAGAAGACATCCATGAGACAGAGTTTGCCAGAGTCTACCAAAATTGTACTGTGACCATGAAAAGTTAGGACATTTGTTCATTTAGTTTTATATTCAAGTGTGCGCATTTACTATAATCAACAGGAGAATAGAACACGGCCTGTACAATTCAGACAATATAACACGAATCAAATACTACCACACTAAAAAGTGATTGAGCACTCTAACACTGTAGTGAAAAGAATAAATCCTCCAAAATATATCTGTGTTACCCAGTTGTGATGTTTGAGAATGAAATTTCTGCCTGGGAAGATTCTTTTTTAATTATTAAAACTGAAGTACTTGAAAATACTGATGTCTTGACCCTGGTGTTGGTTAAGTGGATGATACATATAAAAACTTTGATATTTAAAATTTTGTCTTAGAATTATTTTTCTTAGACCAAAAATAAAACTACTTAAATGGAAAAAAGTCTGTATAATTCAAGAAAGCATGAATGTCATTACAAATCATCTTACCATGTTTGATTATGCTCCTTGCTACAATTTTTTTTCTAACTACAATTAAATAAATTCAATACTATATCAAAAGCCAACTCTACATTTAAAATATATTTTAAAACTATTGTAATAAAGATATACCAGAAATTGAGGGAATGTCCAACCAATGATGGGCCCAACCTGAGACCTATCCCAAGGGAGATAGTCAGTTCCTTTTACTACTGACAATACTCTGTCATGCTTACAGACAGGAACATAGCATAACTGTTCTCTGAGAACCTTTATGCCACAGAGGATCCAAACTGAGACCTACTACCAAACATAAGGAGGAGCACAGGGTATCTGGTGGAAGAAGAAGGAGGAGAGAAAGTTCCTTCAGGGATAACAACTCCACAGGAAGACCAACAGAGACATCTAACCTAGGTCCATTGGGGCTTACAGAGACTGAAACACAAATCAAGGAGCAGTGCCCTCCACATATGCTATGAATGGGCATATTGGTCATCATGTCAGTCCCTTAGCAAGTAGAGCAGGGGCTTTCTCTGACAAGGATTCTGATGCCTCCTTTTTTGACCACCTCTCCTAGCAGGGCTGCAGTGCATGGCCTCAGTGGAAGAGGATAGGTTTAGTCCTGATATGGCCTGATGTGCTGGGGTGGGGTGGTATCAGGGGTGATGTTGCTGGGACCCAGAACTCTTGGGGGTGAGGATGAGCTGACACAGAGTCAATGAAACAGACTCAGAGGTCCAGTAAGTGACAAAAGTAGACCAGTTTATTTCAGGAAGAGGATGCTTCCTTTATATTCTCTGCCCAGAATTCCATTGGCTTCAAAACTGCAGGCTGCTGCTGCTACTTTTGCTCATTGACTTTTGTCTCATTACCCAGTGTAGCTTCTTCAGTCTCCAAGCAGCTCTGGGCATGTCTCAAGTCAGCTCTATGCAGAAGTCCACTCACACATGTGCTGTTTAGTAGCAGGCCTTGTTGCTGCTCAATGGCAGGTCTTGTTCCTCCTACAGAGTGAGGAATTCCCTTTTCTGAGGAGAAAGGGAGGGGATATTGGGAGGAAGGGGTGGGCAGGCAGGACCAAGGGGAGGGGAGGGAAAGGGTTAAGATCCAGATGTAAAATCTATAAATAGACTTAATAAATGTAAAAGATAGATACTGTAATAATTGTATTTACTGTTTATACTAAATAGTATAAATGAAAGTGAACCTGAGAATATATGTATAAATTATTAATCCATTTAATATGAAAAACAAAAACTTACTATTAACATTTTATTTTTGCAAAAATAAGTAACCAAACTTTACAAATCAAATTAATAAAAAGAGGAAATTTTTTTTTCTTTCAAATTCTGTTTAATATCTGTGCTAATAAACAAAACCTGGATCCTTACAATATTTTTTTAACATTTAGTCCACCATGTTATGCAAACTTTTAGTGTCTAAAGCATGTAATTTGCAATGTACAAATATGGATATTTCTTTTAAATCACCCAATTAAAATTATAACATTATTATGAAAATGGCTTGAAGTAAGCTTTAGAAACCTCCAGGTCTCTGAATTCCCCAATTCAAAGCCATTAGAAATAGATTTCTTCCTCTTAACATCAAAACGCTATATTTATTAACTGTTGTCCCTGCAAAAAAAAAAAGAGAAGCTTCCCTGATGACAACTATCGCAAATGGTCAATGTGTATAGAATAAATGTCTATGGAGTCTTCATCTCTTCATCACTAAACTAAACATCTGCATAGATCTCTCTGTCCCCAAAGGGATATTCAAGGAACTGAGAGAGCGGAGGTAGAAAGCTTCTAAGAGGAGGAAGTTGGGGAGAAATAATGTAAACCAATGTCAACTAGACTTGACAGTGCTGTTGCACAAAGGAACTCATAGCAGCGGTCGTCTACACATGAAATGTGCAGCATTAAGCCAATCAGCATTCAAGTATTAGTGGAGAGGATGTCAGAAGACCCACCCCAAGCCGAGGAGCTAGTGACTGGTGATAGAGAGTGATGGTTTCTTTCAGAAGCACGGATTTTGGCAATTGGCCATGTTCCAGTGAGGGGCTTCATACTAATGTGCATTGGGTAGCACTAATTTTGTAATCGGTGGCTTATTAAAAAAAAAAAGACATGACTGTGATAGGGAGTCATGCAGCATGTAATTCAAATGGAATAAGAGGTATGGAGAGGAGCTTGGTTAAATTCCAGACACATTATACACATGCTAAGATTTAAGACTGCAAATTTGTTTCCACATTCTCTATATAATCCATAACTGTTTTCAGGTGACAGTTTGCTCACAAGAACTGCACTTGAGAATTGTCTGTGAGTTATTTACTACTACACATAGTAGCAGACAAGTTCTCAATCTGAACTTTTAGACCAAGTAGAAGTGCTGGTAGTAGCTGTTATTTTCAGAACTCTGAATTGTCAAAGAAATAGGAATCCAGCTCTTGTCATTCTCCACCTTCCAGGGAAACTGTCTTGGCTAGTGCTCTCCCAGGAAGCTCAGACCTTGTCAAGCACCAACCTGGAAATGTATGCTTCTCCACTAGAAGAAGTCTGCTCTACTTCAGTTTCTGTGCAGAAAAAGATGAAATGGGCAGAATCCATGCCACAAGATATCCCGGAGAGACAGAAGAAAGGATTTTCTCCACTCTAAAGTGTTACAGTTCTTATGGTAAGTGTGCAGGAGAGAGGGACCCTTTCTGCAGCATGGGAAAAGGTCACAGCTCATTTAACTAAAGTGCTGGTGCCAGGCCAGGAAGCTTCAAGGATATCAGAGCTCCTGGACCAAGCCACGTGACTTTCAGGAGTCTAACTAGGTTTGAGCGAATCTGCTGGCCTCTTTGGGAATAGCCAGCAATGAGAGGCTGCTGGTGGTCACTTCAGCAGATGTCATGGGAAAGTCGCAAAAGCTCAGTGGGAGCCAAACTTGGCTTCAGCTGATGTGGGCGATGCTTTGGGAACAGCCAGCATTCTGCCACCATAGATGACCACTATGGCGAGTGGTGCTGGCCTTGAAGAAACAGGAGCTTCAAAGACAGCAATCAGGGTGATCAAAGTACAACTCTGGCTAGTCAGCAGTGGCAACGGCAATGCAAGAGCCTGTACCCTGTGTGCAATCACAGCTAGGCAGGCAGATCCAGTGACAAGTTCCTCATTTGGGGAAAAGCCCTTCCTGTCCAGGCCAAAAATAAACAGCCGAGTCTCAGATGATCATGGTGGAGGAATGGAGTGGAAGTGATAGTTTATTTCATGAAAAGAGACATTATAAACCTTGGGCAGTGGGGAGGAGTTTTGGAGATGAATTTGTTTGATTTTCTGAGGCTAGGAGTGCCAGGGATACTTCATTTACATGCAGTAGCATGTTCTTATCACAAGAAAGTGAACGCAGTGCCTAATTATCTATCCCATGGACAGTGAAGTAGGGGAAGAACTCCATGTAAGGTCATAGGAATGGACAAATTTCCTTGACTAAAAGCTAAGGCATCAAAAGATTTCATTAGCATGGAGAGTTGTTTACAAGTGATTGATGGGCAGGTTTCTGATAGGGAGAAATGGTTGGGTCTGTAACTTCCATGAGGATATGTGACAGTCCTCAGATAGAGAGGGCTTGTGGTTTTGGTTTCCCCAGATCAGGAAGAAGAGGGAACTACATTGAGAAAAGGGATTCTGTCATTTAGTCTGGAGCACAGGGAATTTCCAGTAATGCAAGACTTTGACCTTACCAGCAGGGCCCAACATACTCTGGTTACCTGACAAAATGGTAGTAAGAGATGTGAAGAAATGAGAAAATGTGGAAAATTATGCTCATAAAGCTATAAGCACACTGCTGTATTGCTTCCCATAAGTGTGAAAACCAGTTTAAAATCTCTAAGGCTTATCCTAGCATAAGTGGCATTTTACTTCTAAACAAAGATGATTCAAAAGGTAAGCAAAATACACTGACATTTTTAAACACTTAAAGTATTTTGACAAATATACTTGCCATTTTTTACTATGAAAATATAAATTCTAATTTTTAGATCATATCAGCCACATGCTCAATACTGCACACTTAAACAAAAGATCTTGAGCTGAGAAAGGTTTTTTGAAGGACTTGATGCAAAAATGTGGTTACCCAAAATAACTGTGTTCTCATAGAAATGAGAAAAGCATGATGTGCCCATTCACAAAGAGAAGGACAAGAATAATCCTTATGAAGGACATTTACTTACAATAAAATCATGCCTTGGGACATTTTCTTTCAATGCACAAAGGGAGGCGATCAAAAATAGAAAGAGACGTTCTGGGAGACAGAAGACAAAATAATAATAATATCAGGAAATGAATGTTCTCCAAATTGTTCAACCATGATACATTCACAAGAACAACAAAACAAAACTCCAATGACAAAGCACTGGCTTTCATTTCCAGCCTTTTAATGTAAAGAAAACTTATCATTATTGAGATATGACTTAGGTACTAAATGCACTGTCCTTTCACAATTAGCTATAACATACTCATAAATACAGAATCATTGTATTATCTGATTTTTGAAACACAATTTGTAAAATTGTGTTTGTGCATTGTGTAAAACAAGTTTGTGCATTTTTGATTATGAAAGAAATATAATGAAGATATATTTCCCCCTTTTCTTTATATATGGTATGCAGGGTACCTTATAATTCTCAATACTGCAAACTTGGCAACCTAAATAGCTGAAACTATTGAACGATTATGTATTAATATATAAATAACATGGAAAAGACCGAAACAAACACCTAATAACTCACATGTAGTGAATGACAAGGATGGCTCCAACACTGGATGGGGCTATTGTTTCCATGAAGGTTAGACTTATTTCTTTTTGAGTACTAATGAGTATAATCCACATTCTTCATTTAATTTTCATTGAAACATTTATTTTTAAAATAAGTGATTTAATAAAGTCTGTTTTTGAAGTGCATACAATTTTTCTATAATTTTGCATTTCTCTAATATTGAGACTCATCTCAATATGTCTTAGAGGTTAACGTTAGTACATGTTGATAAGTACATTTCATTCATTTCCAATAATTGTTAGATTCAATTGTATACATAAATAGTGATTTATTCCTCAATTGTATCAATCTTCTATTGCTCAATATCTCTTCCCTTGCTACTTCTTTTACATAACACTTCTCTCTGAATTATCCTTATGCATAAGCACAGAATGTGCAAACAGAAGTCCAATCTATTTGCATTTATCATACTGAGCTGATAATGCTTTTCTGTTTTTTAAGTGAAATATTAAAAGTTTGAGGTCCTTTGTCTCTGTCTTTGACAATTTATAGCAGCATCAGTTCTAGTATTTTATTTTGCCAATTTCTTTGAAGTATAAAAAAGAATCACATTCTTCAATGTTTCACTTCCCATTTTTATTAAGTTTAATATCTTCTCACTTATGAACTGACCACTCAGTATTTTACCTTTAGGAAATAAGTATTAAGTTTACTTCTTCCTTTTGTGTTGGAAATGTTTTGATATATATTTTGTGTTGATACTTGTTTTCATGTTCTACAAACATTGCCATATACTCTAAGTCATTAGGTCCTGAAAAATAACTAAGAGGAGCATTAACATGGGAAGGCACCCTCAAGTTTATTTTTAATTAGCTTCAAGTGTTAATGTTTACTGTGTTTCCATAAAACTTCCTTAATTGCTTAATATTAGTTCCTAAACCACTGAGGTTTTACTTAGGAAGAAATGTAAGCACACACCAATATGTTTTATCTCTGCTCAATTATTTCAGCAACAATTGTTAGAAAGATTTTGTTTTCTCAATTACTCTTCATTGAAAATTGTCATTTGTGAAGCAAATGTGTGTATGTATGGCCAAGTTCAAGAACTTCCATCATCTAACTCTATAGAAATATTGGTATGTCAGAATGTATCCAGCTTTGCCACCCATGGTGATGATCTGCACATCACCTCCATTCATATTCTTTCTCTTCAGTAGTCTTTCCATAACATTTGGTATTGCAATTGATTTCTTAAGTGATTTGAATAAGAATGCTCCTTCATAGGCTGTAACTATTAAAGCTCCCTACCAGCACCACCTATTTGGGACCAAGTGTCCAAATATATGAGCCTATGAGGAGCATGTCACTGGAGGCAGTCTTTGAGAATTTAAAGAATCAGGATTCCCCAGTTGCTCTCTCTCTGCATCACGTTAATTATTTAAGATGTGAGCTATATGCTTCCTGTTCCTACTATTTCTACTGCTTGTTGTCATTCCCTCCATCCCATTATGTACAGTTATCCTCCTGTCCTATAAGCCCAAATAAATATTTTCTTCTTTAAGTTTCCTTGATCATGTTGATTTATCATAGCAACATAAAAGTAACTGACACAACTTCAAATAGATTTTAGAATCACCTTTGTCATAATGTGTGTGTGGGATAATTGGGTTAGGGATAGGTAAAAAGTATAAACAAATTTTAAAGAATCGATTAGTTTTTACCAATAAGTAGAATACCAATAAATACTTTCAATTTTCTTATGAAACTCTTTGAACTTCAGTCATTGCCTATATTTCTTGATCATATTACTTTATTTTTATGACATCTTTAATAGTCAATCTTCATTGTCAGCTTCAATAATTTAAAATCACCATGGAAACAAATACTATATGTTTCACCATAAGGAGACATTTGACTGAGGCCAGAAGACTTACCCTGAGGATGGACAACACTGTCCCATTGGCTAGTGTAGGGACTGAATAAAAAGGAGACTGGCAGCAGAACCACAGAATCTCTCACCCTCACCCTCAGCTTCCTGACTGTAGATGCAATGTGACCAGCTGCCTCATGCTCCTGCTGCCAAACCATCTCACAGTGATGGACTGTATCCCTTCTTAAACCATGAGCACAAACAATTCTCTTTTTAAGAATTTTAAAGAATGCTTTTCAGGTATATACCCTCACCAATAATAATACTAATACAAGATATAAACCTTTTATTTTAAACACACTGTTTTTGCTTGTATTGCATAATCAACATTTTCTATTCATTTCAATAGATTTCTAGGTCCCTTATAAGTTTCACATGATATATTTTGATTTAAAAATATTTTAATTGAAATAGGTTTCCATCATCTTCCCCTCCCATTTTTCCCTCCAGCCCCTGCCAGGAACCCTTCTTCCAATTCCTCCTATGTCCCTTTCCCATTCTAGATGTAATGTCACTTTTATTTTATTACTGTTACATAAATATGTTTATGGGCAGATATATGCACGCAACCTTACCAGTCCATTTTGTTGTTTGTATGTACAGATTTCAGAGATTTTTGGCATTTTGGAAATAATGCTTTTCTAATAATAGTGAATTCCAGGCAAGGTCAAATACAAAATGTGTAAATTATATTATATTTGTTTCTGTGTTATTCTGTGCTTATTTTGAAATTGTTTGGAGGGTTTGTGTATAAATTTATAATATTCAAATTACACATTTGAAAACTATGCATAATTAAATCTTTATTTTCCACAATTTTTGAACTACAAAGTTTTATACATATGTTAACAGTTTATATCATTAACAGACTGTGTCACATGGGGACTACTCACATTCTAGACTATAAATCTATAATGGGAAAGGGACATAGCAGGAATTGGAAGGAAGGTACCTGGCAGGGGCTAGAGGGAAAAAATCTTACAAAATATAAGCTATAGAATATGTGAAATAACTGCATAAAATATATCTTAAAACCAGAACAAAGAAATAGAGTACAAGAGAAAAATTTTGTCAGAGGAAAAAAATGAAGAAATTCTGATAGATAAGCTGAAAGATGACCTGAAAGTACATCAGAAACTTTCAGACATGAGATAGAAGAAATGTTCCTGTAATGACAATAATGTGTTGTTGTTTTTTTTTAAGTTATTGCATGTCTCAGGTGATGAAACTTTGAGACATGTTTATAAATGCTGTGTTTGTAAAATGAAAAAATGTATAGATTATGGCCACTGCTATAATCTAACACAAGAAGGTCTGGTAGTTAGCTAAAAATATAAACAAGAATCCCAAATAATAAAATTCACAAAATTGTGTTCTTAGATACTTCACATGTATATGTGAGTGAGGGTGTGGGAGGGGTAATATATTCAGTTGAATAATAGACTGGTACATATGCAAGTATGCACACATGTGGGGGTCGTAACAATCTGCAGTAGGGTATTGGATGTCTTTGTCATTCACAACCTGCTGTGAGACAGAGCCTTTCACTGAACCAGAAGGTTTCCATTTCAGCAAGAGCCTGACAACTGAGCTCTCAAGATCTGCTCCTCTGCCCTTCCAATGCCAGGGTTATGGGAATTCACAGTCACACAAGTTCATCTTAAAAGAATGTTGGGGATTTGAACACAGGTCTTCATGCTTGGAGAGCAAACACTTTTTATCAACTGGGCTGTTTTCTCAGACACTAATTAATAGATATTTAACTTTATGATGGCCTATTGTACTTAGAGAAATTTGAAAATCAATCAAATAAACATGATTTTATTTTCAATAATTTTTCAACCAATTTTCCTGTAGAAAAAGAGTCTGAGACCATCTCCCTTGGCATGGACATTGCTTTCAAATCTATAACTCTGATTAATTTTATATATTAAATACTACAGAAGGATGCACATTAAGAACGGTTTTAGGCAAGTTAGACCATTGAGCACAGGTGTTGGCATCATTCCTTTGTGTAAAATGTCCAACACCCCAACACTGGAATCAGATCTCTGACTTTTTCCAAGAAAAGCAATTTCCTTTCCCCAGTACCTCAATGTATTTATCACAGGGAAGTTCAAGTTTAACAAGACCCTGAAAATAATGAGACTTACCAAATTGCCAATATTTCCTTCATACATAAAGGATTATATATGTCTGTTTATATAATGAACACATTTACCATTGATAAGGAATTCTTTGTGTCAGAAGTCTGATATATTCAGCACACTGGGAAACAGCAAAGACATCAGGGAAGCTTTTGCATACACAAAGCTAACATCATAATCCCAAAAGGACTCTTATGTGATTCCAAATCTCAAGTGAGTGATTCTCTCTGTTTCAAATTTGTTTACTCTCAAGTGTTGTGATAACATATTCTATGATGATTGCTTGTAGTAGCATCATGAACTTCCATTTAAAAATCACCTATAGGCTTAATTTTCTTGAAAAATTGAAAGATGCCAAATCTCTTCCCAGTCCATCACAATAGCAGCTGTTTTTCAAGGTCTCAGCTGGGACAGTAGTTAAAAGTCCTTAAAAATTAAATGGTGTACATTCAATTAGGCTAAAGATACAGCTAAAACAAGTATTATTTAGTGGGTTTTTAATTAGATGGCTTCTATTAAAGTAGGACTCTAACAGGATCTCACGAATTCCCAGTTTTAAGCAAGTTAAAAATGATGCTATAAGCATTCCTCTTAATTCTACTTATGAGAGTATGTCTACACTCATGTTGGGTATTCTGTGGCAACAATATCGACATGTTGGCAATGTACCATTAGGTCCCCACATGCTGCTCCAGAGGTAAAATCAGAAACATTAACCACTGGTGATCAAGTAAAATACACACTTTATGACCATACAACATGATATCTATCCTTTACTGAAAATGGCTAAGGGAAAATGAGTATATCCCACATGGTCCGTGTAGATCTCACTGGTTCACAAATGAAAGATCTTTGTATCTTTGACTCCTGTCTTTCTAGTTCTAACTCCTCTTTGTACACCCCTGTGTCATTTCAAAGGTGTGCTGTTAATGTTTCTCAACTCCTTGTTGCTTTCAAAATTATTTTTATTTATTAATTAATTCATTTATTTTTCTGTCTTGTGTGTGTATGTACATATGTATGTGTGAGTGTATGTGTGTGTGTGTGTGTGTGTGTGTGTGTGTGTGTTTCTAGAACTCACATCCATAACCTTGTGCATGCAAAGTATATACTGTACCACGGTGTGATGTTTTCTCACCATTCCATTATTTTGCAGTATTTATCTGACCCTTGGATGGTTATTTATGTGCATAAAATCTTTTCATTCTTGAAGATATTGACTTGGTATCATTTTCAATGAAACTATCTCCAAGCTTTTGCATTCTCAATCTTACCAGCTTCCCATACCTAACAGTATTCAGGTTTCAGTTGTCTAAACTGACTGACATTATATATATTTGAGCAATATACAAATTAAATGTATAAATAAATGAGCACACACACAAATATATATATATAGAGAGAGAGATGTATATGCATGTCTATATATATTATATGGTCATTAATAAATTCTATAAATAATTGTTTCAAGTGACATATTGTGATACTTTATATATATGATTTTATATTATCTAGATGATTATCCTATTACATATACTAGATACTCAGTTAGTGTTAGTTGAACTGAAATAAATTATTCATTTTCCCCTCCTTCATTCTTTCCCTTGAACAGACTTCCTGAAGATTAACTCAATGTTACAGGGTATACACACACACATCCCACACACACTTGTGTGCACATACACACATGTGTGCATACACACAACACCTTCACACACATATAAGTTCACACTAAAGTAGAAAAATATGAATTAATAATTTTTATGCATAAGTCAATGCTTTGTTTTTCTTTCTAAAACAGAAGTGAGAAACTTTTTAACTTCATTATCCTTTCTGTAAATAGGGAGGTAGAATATATCCTAACAAGCAACCAAATGAACAACATTAAGAACATGTAAAGCTGACATTTAAATTATGGTCATATGGCTAAACATTATTTCTGCAGTAAATGAGCAAACATTACAGATATTGTCTGTTTGGGTCTTCACTACAAACTGATAAAACAGTAGTTCATTTGTCCTTCCAATTTAACACTGCCCACATGCTTAAATGAGCCAAGTAGTGTACACTAAATGGTTCATAAGATGTCTAACTCAAAAACCAAATTTTTAACCATCATGATGTAAGGAAAATGAATATTACAAGCAATTTTTTAATCCAAAGTCTATCAGACTGCTGGCTAATGTTGCACAATATCTTACTCTCTGTGACTCAGGGTTGTAGGAACAACATGAATGGCTGTTCCTTCCTTACGAATCTTACATTAACAATAAATTCTATTTCCTTTTTACACATCCAGGAAAGGAAAAAAATCAGTAAAATAATATGATAAATTATTAAGGTCTAGAAGGTAATTCAAAAAAACTATGAACTAAAGATCCTCATTCAATTTCTCAGCTTTCTGCAAAGAAACTTGGCATTTGAGGCAGCGAGCAGGCTTTGCTGGTTTATTAAAAGCAAAGTGCATGTATCTCTCTGGTGCTGGGTATTCACAGCTGACAGCACTAATTACCAGCTTAAAAATATCCACCCTTGTCACCTTGGCCAGTGCTCCCTCTTGCCTAGTTATTTCTTTTTTGAAATTTTTAAAGTTTATTTATTACTTCAGGTTACATCTCCATCATAGTACCCTCTTTCCACCCCTCCCAGTCCTGCCCTCCCACCCTCTACCCCCATGCCTAATTCTTTCTAATATATGTTCTTTCCCTACTGTTCTTAAAGATAATTCTCTCTCTCTCTCTCTCTCTCTCTCTCTCTCTCTCTCTCTCTCTCTCTGTGTGTGTGTGTGTGTGTGTGTGTGTGTGTGTGTGTGTGTGCCCATGAATGTGCACGTACACACCGCTATAGCAATTGTCTTCATCAGTGGCTCTCAGAATTGTTTGTTTGTTTAAAATAGATTCTTCTCTCATACTGTACATCCCAACCAGTTTTCCCACCACTCCTCTCAGCTCCTAACTACCTTTCCTCTCCCCCAGATCTACTACCTCTCCATTTCCCTTCCAAAAAGAACAGGACTTTCAATCGTAGTCATTCTGGCAGTGTTGGGCATAGGTTCCCTCTTGTGTCTGGGTCCTAAGGTTAACTGAGACACTGGTTAGCCCCTCCCACAAGTTCTGTGCCAACTTTATTCCAGCACATCTTGCAGGTAGGACATATTGTAGGCCGAAGGTTTTATGGTTGATTTGGTGTCCAGGTTTCTCTTTTGGTACTCTACAGAGTATCTTCCCACACCAAAGACTAGAATAATGGCTCCATACAGGCACCAGCTCGACTTCTCTATGCTCGATGAGGTTTGCGGATGTTATTCTCAGCAACAGACTCCACTGATAGTTTTCTAAGAATGATCCCTTTGTCCTAGTATTTCTTAACCCAGTTAGCTTAACCCAGTTTTCTCTTAACCCAGCTAGCTTCTAAATACTTGACACTGAAATATTTTATTTATTTAATAAGCTTTAAGGCACAGTACTGAGCAGTTATTACTCTATTCTAATCTAAACTAGCTTCCTCCCAGCCAAATTTCCTAAGATACTTGTGCAAGCTATTTACAAGATTCAAGGGATAGACTCCCTTTATTAACTTTGTGTACTTTTAAACTTTGTATACATTGCAGGAAAGTGTCCAGGCCCCCATCTGAGGAGCTCTAGCATACAGGCCAGAATGACTCCACATCTTTCCCTGGGTGCCCCCTCTTCAATTCTGTAGCTCCCCTGGATTCCATTCCCCGTGGTCCCTGAAAGGGGTGCGTAGATCTTCAGACTGTACTGCTGGCCTCTCTACACCTCTGGACAGCAACTACAGGACTCCTGAGCAGCAGAGGCTAAATCTCCACATCACTATGAGCTGAGATCAGATGCCTAAAAAAAAAAAAAAAAAAAAAAAAAAAGCATTGGGAAGCTGGATCCAGCAGCTCCAGAATCTTCAGTTAGAGCTGCTGCTGACAGGGAACTCAGGGCGAGGGAGGTATGTCCAACTGGAGCCAATCTATGAGCCCTGTTGCCATCTCTGTGACAACAATGTATAAACTAGCCATTCCCCCAAGCAAGGAGCTTTTCATGGTCTGGCACTCCCAGTCAGGGATAAGACTAGAAATTTGACCCCTTAGTATAAGTTCATAGAAAGTTGTTTTGTTTATCTTATAGCTCAAGTTTGTGTAAACCCCCTAAGGCATGAGTTAATAGGCCCCTTTCTAACATTTCCCTGTCGGAATAGCAGTTTCAGCATCTAACCCCCACAAAGTCTGACTCTAGCCCCTAGTGGGACCCCTCCCAGATTTATGCTAATTTTAGGTGAAAAAACTGTGAACAAAAACCCACCAATCACTAAGCTCCCCCAAGCCCAGGACTTGAAATCCCACCAATCCTCACTCTGGAAATCTCTGCACCAGAGAAAGTTCAACCCCTCAAAAATCCCATAAAAAGTCTGTGTTTACCCAGCGCTCTGCAGTCCTCTCCTGGAAGCAGAGGCAGCCAATCCTGGATTCTTCCCTTTTCTCCTGGGTTCACTGCTCCATAGGCTCTCAAGTTCCACCTCAGAGCTCTGTGGTTCCTGGGCTCCAATGTCTCAAGATACCCTTCCCTTGGGACACCATCCACTTAAAAGAGCTGTGTGGTTCCTGGGCTTTGGAGTTGTATGTTTCCTGGACACCTTCCCATCCAAACAGGAAGGCCAACAACTTGCATTTAATGACTTTCCCTGTCCAGCAGTTTTCTCATTTTGTCTCCTGGATCTCTCACTATAGCTGAATCTCCTACATCCTCTCCCTTTCTTCCCATCCCCTTGATGAGGTGATGTTATGCATTCTAAATATTAATTAACCTGCTCCTAGAAGCTTGCTTGCTGTACTTCAAGTAATGCTGTGTTACCTTGCTTATCTCCAATTGGTTGAATAAATGCTGAGGCCTAAGATTGGGCAAAGACAGAGGTAGGCGGGACTAAGGCATGGGCTTCAGAAGCAGAGAGGTTCTAGGGTAGAAGCCTCTAGCAGAACAAGGAGCAGCCTCAGTAGAAGGAGGCTCCAAGACAAGCAAGAAGAACTGGAAGAAAGACACAGGACATATGCCATGGGTTAGAAAAAAGAATGTTATTCCACATGGCCTGGAACAAGGGCCTAGCATGGAGAATAGCAGTGCAGGGGACATATGTATATATGGAGTCATATTGGGGAATAGAATTAAGAGCTAACTTAGATAGGCCAAGAATGCTCAATCCAGGCCAAGTCTTGTGAAAATCCATGTGGTGTCTGTATGCTCATTATTAATGGCAGGTTAAGAATTAACACTGCTGACTAATTAACCATAACATAAATACTAAGTAAATAATTAAATTAATTCTACATCCCTGGCTGGCAGGAAGCTCAGCACTATTTTCTCCCCTGCTCAGTCATTGGCTGATCAACTCTCTTTATTGACATATGAGGGAAAGCAGTATTTATACAGCATTGACACGAGATTCTGAGAATAAGGATTGTGACTAGATATGGCAGAGAGAGAAATCAGCATTAAATCTCCACACAGTGCACAATAACATTACGCCTACAGCTCTCTTTATGCTTACAGTATACAATGAAGTTAAGTTTTTCTAGAGTTAGACTGGTCAAAAACTCACAGCTGATGAATGAGTTTTGAATTTTCTCAAAGCTAAATAACAAAACTGCTTCCCTTTTCTGGCTCTCTTGGTAGGCTTATTTAACATGTTTCTCTATAATGCAAAGTAACATGTTGTTCTAGCAATGCACAAACAAAAAAGGTAAGATGATACTTCAGCGAGAACTCTGATGACCTATTATTTGGAGAAGAGAGAAGTACTTAAGAGAAATCTAATATCTTAATAAAAATGTGCAACCTTATCCACAGAGAATTGTGAAATATCTTCTCAGTGAAGAAAGGCAGATCTAATGGCTAATATGCTCCTCATCTTTAATAGTGTTGCAATGAGTTAATTCAACAAGACTCTACATCCTGAGAGACATATAATGACAATTCAGCTCTAGCCACTCTAGATTCTAACAAAACTACTTTCTTCCACAAGAAATTTAAATTCTAACACATTGGTATAGTTATTCCTGATTGCACAAACATGTACAAAGAATTTTATCTCTAAAACTTTTCAGGATACATCCCTTCTAGCTTTCATAATCCATTTGGAACAATACTAGCTTAGGGCAGTATGAACAATCTATTATCTCTGAAGTAACCACCCCAACAAAGTGCATTTTAAATTTGTAAATGAAAATCTTCGTGTATATGTTGATATTCACTTTATCTGGCTTTACCCACTTCAAAATAGTAATTGAGTACATTTAAATGTAGTATATCTTTTACAATTACTTGCATAAGTGATAATTATAGAAACTTTTACTAGCTCCTGTAGTGATATACACATATTATATTCAATATAAATAAATTCTTATGGCATTGGTATCTGTCTTGTCCAGTAAAATCTTTACAGTTGAAAATATAATGTAAATATATTCAGAGTATTTATTGAGAGGCTATGATTTACTAAAGCCTATGGCAATAACTACAAAGACTAAGAAACATTATTGTCTTTTTATGGAGCAAGAAGAAAAGACAGAAAAGCAAATATTTATCTAAGCAATTTTAAGTATATTCTATAATGTGTTATAAAACAAAATACATAGTATTATGAAAATTCAAAAGAGCTAAACACCATTCCAGAGACTAAGGGTATAAAACTGAGAACACAATAATTGAGAAGTAATCCAGAATATAAAAAAGTTTAAGAGATAAGTTACATTGCTATAAAAATATAAAGAGAGAAACATATTCATTTTAAACCTTAATATCAAAGCTTTTCTTTGAAGGAAAATTTTTAGTAACAACATTCTAATGAGTAACAGGAAATCAGCATGGAATAGAAGCAACGGAAGAGGATCCTACATGCAGCTTTACAGGTAACTGTGAGGATTATGCATTATATTCTGAAGATAAAAACGAATTAAAATTTTAGGAGACAATGTGACAAGATCAGATTTGCATTTTAACAATGCTATTGAAGATGCTCCATGGGAAATAACCCAGTAGAAGGATTTGAGACCAGTCTTATCTTGTTCTAAAGATGAATTCTTTTGACTACTCCTGAGTGCTTCCAACATCTATTTTGTATTTGCTTTGCAAAACAACCCCACGGCGTGGGGAAAAAAGAAAACAGGAATTCTCATTCACATATTATAAAAAGTGAAATTGAGATTAAAAAAAAAAGATAGAAAGAAAGAAAGTACATGATGCCAAGGTCTTTATATTGCAGTGTCAAATGTCATGGATAATGAGCTAATGAGTGGTGGCTAAGAATGATGACAGGCCTGACCTGTTCCAGATTCTATTTAAATGTCACTGTCTGCTAACTCCTGGAATATTTACAAAATATTATGGAGGCTTATTTCTAATTACCTGAGTATGAGACTTTAAGACTGGAAGTGTAGCAAAAGAAATTCAATTTTCCATTGTTAAAAACTTTTCTCTGTACAGGAAGTTGTCATTTGTGCCAATGATTTCGAGGGTTTTTCCCACTTTCTCTTCTAGTAGATTTAGTGTGACCGGGCTCATGTTAAGGTCTTTGATCCACTTGGACTTAAGTTTTGTACAAGGTGATAAGTATGGGTCTAATTTCAATCTTTTACAAATGGACATCCAGTTGAGACCAACAATCAATAAATGGGACATCATGAAACTGAAAAGCTTCTGTAAGGCAAAAGACACTGTCATTCGAACAAAACGGCAGCCTACATACTGGGAAAAAATCTTCACCAACCCCACATCTGACAAAGGGCTAATATCCAAAATTTACAAAGAACTCAAGAAACCAAATAATCCAATTTAAAAATGGGGGAAACAGCTAAACAGAGAATTCACAAAGGAGGAATTCCTAAAGGCTGAGAGACACTTGAAGAAATGCTCAGCATCCTTAAACATCAGAGAAATGCAACTCAAGACAACTTTAAGATTCCATCTCACACCTGTCAGAATGGCTAAGATCAAAAGCTCAAATGACAGCACATGCTGATGGGGGTGTGGAGAAAGGGGTACCCTACTCCATTGCTGGTGGAGTGCAGGCTTGTGCAACCACTATGGAGGTCAGTCTGGCTGTATCTTAGAAAACTTGGAATAGCTCTGCCTCAGGACCCAGCCATACCACTTCCGGGTATACATCCGAATGACTCCTCACCAAATCACAAGGAAGTTGCCTCATCTATGTTCACAGCAACCTTATTTGTAATAGCTGGAAACTGGAAACAACCCATAAGTCCCTCAACTGAAGAATGGATTGAAAAAATATGCTATATCTACACGATGGAATACTACTCAGCTATCAGAAACAAGGAAATTATGCAATTTGCAGCCAAATGGATGGAACTAGAAAAGCTCATTCTGAGTGAGTTAACCCAGACTCAGAAAGATGCACATGGCATCTATTCACTTATAGTTGGATTTTAGCTATATAGTACAGGATATCTATACTACAACCAACACATCAAAGGGAACAGTAACATAGACTTTTTCTTCCTGTCAATGAGACACTTTTCACTGGTAGTACTGCCTTGTAGGCCCCCAGTGTATGAGGAGTCTCTTGGCCCTCATATGACTGCTGAACTGGGGTGGAGGACTGTTATGTAGGGACATTCCACTCCAGAGGAGTGGGATGGAAGGGTTAGGGGGTAGAGGGTGGGAGGGTGGGACTGGGAAGAGTCGAAAGAGGACACTATGATGGAGATGTAACCTGAAGCAATAAATAAAAAAATTTAAAAAAAATAGTGAACAGATGAACCATGAACAGCAAAATCAGTGCTTCAGACTCATAACCTGCTACTTAGGTTGTGATATCTGTTATACAAAACAGAACAACGAAGAAGAATAAAGACATGAAAAACCTTTAAAAAAAAAAAACACTTTTCTCTACTACAGGTTACCTTTGTGATCTTCATCTTTCTTTAGTTAGACAAAATTTATTTTGCCATTTCTCAGCAGTGTAACATTCAAATTGGCTTTTCCTTCCAATATAAACAGCAATTTTAAGTGTCAATCTTCCTTGTTCAAGGTTAATTTGTACTCATATGAACATTAGATTCAAAATGCTTTAATGTTTGGATACTTAATGGATATCTTTCCTTTTAGTTTACTGATGTCATTTAGACAATAAATGCATATTTGTAGGAAGAATACAGTGATGTAATACTATGTCTGAGTAAAATACTGCTTGAACACAAATGGCAGATTAGTTTTTTAAGTAGTCCCACTAACAACCTTACACCCTTAGAGAAAAAAATAAAAGAGTTTAAATAAGCTTAATTATTTAAATTGAAGTTCATGTAAAAGAACTCTATTTATAACATTTCCTTCTTTGTCTCCTCTTTCCAACTCCTCGCATCACATATCTCCCCTATTCCATCTCAAATTTACACCCTACTATTATTTAATTATTATTTTTGTATATACATATAAATATACAAAATTTTAAATACAGCCCATTGAGTCCCTTTAGTGTTGCTAGTTATGTTTATCTGTTTGTAACATATATCACATTATCTTCATACTAAGTATGATCTCTGTCATGTTCCCTAGTTTGACATGTCCTATTTTTTAAATTTCAGTTTGCATGTACTGCACAGTTTCTCAGAGCCATAACATGTTCTTCATATATAGGATCATTTACTTTAATGCTCATGGAAGTTCCTACAAGCAAAAATAATGATGCAGACTTTTGAATTATTGCTTCAGCATAATATGTATCATTTTATCAAATGTACAGATTGGAAAAAAAACCTTTATCAAACTAATAAAGAAAACAATAATTGTAATATATACAGAAAAGGATAGTACACTTTCATTTAAAGTGAGTTTTGTATGTATTTAGTAGACATTAAATGCTGAAATGGGTTCTTTGAAAAGAGGTATCATTCTTAGATGTATTAACACTATCCATTGTTAGTCAGATGATAAGAATTCTAAAGATTCAACATGATTTGGTGGATTAAAATGTGAAGAAATCATGATTGATGAAGTTACTGAGTTCACGAACTATTTATGAAACAATCTTCCAATGAATATTACTGTTTATCACTAAAACTGGTTATTTAGCCAATGTTGTCAGTTTTTCTCTTATTTACTGGTTTTGAGTTTTCATGCTGTTTTTAGTTTTTATTTATAGTATGCCCTTTTAGTAGATAATGTTTATTTTCTCATATGATCCTTTCATCATTGTGGTATGTTTCTGATATGTTATGATAATTATAGTGGGAAAATGTATCATTCCTTTGGTCCCTCTCTATGTTCATTATTATATATTAACTTTGTTTCTTTTAATTTAACTGTGAGAGACTTAGTATATGACAGTCCCAACTCAGGGTGTTTCTCTCTTAAAAGTGTACCTGTAAGGCATTACAGTATCTATGTTGGTTCTATGTAGAGATTTTGACATATACACATGAGCAATACTGTGATATTAAATGTATGCACCAAGCTCTATTTATATATTGAATATATATATATATATATATATATATAAAACAATTATATAAAACAAACAATAGAGACAAAACATGGAAATAAGAGAGACTGTAGAGGAATAGTATAATAATAATGGGGGATTAAAGATGGTCAAAGTATATTTACATACATTTTTAAATATCTTATTATAGCTATTGTTTTTATAATTAACAAATGCTAAGAAAATGAAAAGTCCAAACCTACAAAAAATGGTCACTGTTTAACTTTCAGACCTAAACATTATTCCTACTCTTAATTTTTGCATTTTAATAAATGAAATATTCCAGAATACCCTGGAATGTTAATGTATTCCATCCAGAGCTTCCATGGTTACAGCAATACTGTAACTATGAAAGTCCTGAAGTTCATATAAGTGAATCAAATAGGAGGAAGAATATCACCTAAAGTTTTCTAACACCAGATTTTATGTCTTCTTTCTCTCAGGGGTAGTATTTAATTCAGTATGTCATATTTATAAACTTTATTTTCAATAAGATACTTAGAATTCTATAGGAAGGAGGGAGATGAGGAGACTCAAACAATCATCATGAATGATTTCTACTCTTGAGTGCAGGGCTCACAACTATTTTGCCATGTCTACTATATGTCGTCTTGTTACTGACTAAATTATAGATTTTGGCATCAACTACAAAAATTGGCATTATTCCTGGCTTTACAAATAATGTATCAACTGTAGTATGCTGTATACCTTCATTAACAAAATTGGTGCATACTATTCAATAAATTTGCTTATCCAGTGGTTCATTGTCAATTTAATTTAAATAGTCAAAGTTATTTTTACTTAGCAAAAAAAAATTGTTTCATATTGACAGCAAGCCAGATGTTAGCCATGCCAAAAAAGTTAGTTAGGCATCAAATACTAGTATTATTTATGTGAGTTATTTTTTTACATTCCAATCATCTTTCCCCTCTCTCCCCTCCTTCCTGTCCCACCCTCCCACCTACTTCCCCCATACTGCCCCTCCCCCAGTACCATCCTACTCTGGCACATCAAATCATATCAGGACTAAGTACTTCCTCTTCCATTGAGGCAAGATAAGGCAGTTCTGATAGGAAAATTAGTTCCAGAGAGAAGCAAACCAATCAGTTTATAAATGTAGTGGGGCTAGAACCAGTCCATGCAAGTTCTTTGATTGGTTGTTCAGTCTCTGTGACCCTCCTTGTATCCTAGTTAATTGGCTATGTAGGTCTCCTTGTGGTGTTCTTGATCCCTTCACCTTCCTCACAACTTCTCCTAACTTATCCTCAGTACTCCCTGATTTTTGCCTAATGTTTGGCTGTGGGTCTCTGCATATGTGTCAATTAACTGCTGAATAGGACTTTAAAATAAAGCTCCCAGGCTTCAGGTAAGTATCACCAATAATTTTCTCAAGGTTCTTAACACTTATGACTACTCCCTCCAAAACAAACAGCAACAACAAAAGCCCAGTTTGTTGACATTAAAAATATCTTATTTTTACTCTTTTGCCCTTAAAATTGCATTTTATATATGAGAGTTTTATGATATGGAGAGTACTTTATTATATTCTATTATTTTATTTCAGTTTTCTCATTTCATATCAATATCCAAAGACAAAACCTCAGTTCTGAATGATTTTCAACTACCTACTGAACATAGAGAAGTTGAGCTGGTGTCTATATATAGCCTTTACTCCTATGTTTTGGTGTCTTAGATATAGAAAAGTACTCTGTACCTACCAAAGCAGAAATGTAAAATTCAACCTTGCTAAATACCTTTTCATCCTGCCTGCAAGACATGAAAATGCAATGGTGGAGCCCACTATACCCAACACTACTTAGATGACCTAGAACCATAGACTAAATTTCCCAGGGGTCTAGGATAAACCAAATACTACTGTACAAAAGAAAAGCAATAAAATTTCTTCTAGTGACATTCTGCTATACTCATAGATCAAACCCTCGCTAAGTAAACCTGCCTCCTGCAGCAGATGGAAACATATACAGAGAACCACACCTAGAAATTATGCAAAGAATGAGAGACCTTGAAGCACTCAGCCCTATATTGGATGTCTCCATAAAATCCCTCCCCTCAAGGATCAGGGAACCCTGTGGAAGAGGCATCATAAAGGATGACTTTTCCATACATATTATAGTTTCCAGGTTAGTGTTTTTATGTCATTCCTGAGTATGTGACTGAGTGGGTCTCTATTTCTTGTGCCTTCTTGTGGGCTCTTTTCCTTCTGTTGGTTTGTTTAGCCCAATTCTTTTTTTTTTTAATTTATTTAATTGTTGCTTTAGGTTACATGTCCATCATATTGTCCTCTTTCCCCCCTCCCCAGCCCCTCCCTCCCAGCCTCTACCCCCTAACACTTCTATCCCATTCCTCTGGAGTGGAGTGTTTCTACATAACAGTCCTCCACACCAGTTCAGAAGTCATGTGAGGGGCCAAAAGCCTCCTCATACACTGGAGGCCTACAAGGCAGTACCACCAGTGAAAAGGGTCTCATTGCCAGGGAAAGAAAACTAATAAATAAATAAATAAACAAACAAACAAATAAATAAATAAATAAATAAATAAAACAGACACACACACACACACACACAAACAAAACAGAACAAAAGTCTATGTCCATGTTCCCTTTGGTGCGTTGGTTGTAGTATAGTTATCCTGTATTATATAGCTAAAATTCGACAATAAGTGAATAGGTGCCATGTGCATCCTCCTGAGTCTGGGTTAGCTCACTCAGGATGAGCTTCTCTAGTTTCATCCATTTGACTTGTTTTGCCCAATTCTTATGTGTTAGATTTGTTATATATTCTTATACTATATATTATTACAAAAATAATCATATTATCATACTTCTAATTATGAAGTCTGTATAAGCAAAGTTCTAGAGGCAGATTGCCAAAGGTCATAACTTTTTCTGTCACAAGTTAATTACTACCCTCATATAAATGGTTAAATCTCTTCTTCATCTTTTATCAAGTACAGAGAACTTAATAGAAACCAGTTAGACTAAAGTGAAGGTAAAATGAAAGAATTAAATATTAGGTTATTTTCTAAAGGTAATAACATCTGGAGGTATCACCATCCCAGATGTCAAGCTGTACTACAAAGCAATAGTAATAAAAACAGCATGGTACTAGTATAGAAACAGACCAGATGATCAATGGAATCGAATTGAAGACCCAGAAATGAACCCACACACCTATGGTCACTTAATTTTTGACAAAGATGCCAAAACCCTACAATGGAAAAAGGACAGCATCTTCAACAAATGGTGCTGGTCTAACCGGATGTTGACATGTAAAAGATTGAAATTAGACCCATACTTATCACCTTGCACAAAACTTAAATCCAAGTGGATCAAAGACCTTAACATAAAACTGGACACACTAAGTCTAAGAGAAAGTGGCAAACAGTCTCAACGTCATTGGCACAGGTGACAACTTCTGAACAGAACACCAACAGTTCAGGACCTAAGACCAACAATCAATAAATAGGACCTCATGAAACTGAAAATTTTCTGTAAGGCAAAAGACACAGTCATTAGAACAAAACGGCAACCTACAAATTGGGAAAAGATCTTCACCAACCCCATATCTGACAGAGGGCTAATATCCAAAATGTATAAAGAACTCAAGAAATTAAATGCCAAGAAACCAAATTATCCAATCAAAAAATGAGAAACAGAGGTAATAAAATTCTAGTCAGTGATTGTTCTTTTATATAAATATATAATGTTAAACATTCATCTTTAAATATAAGATTACATGAACATGATTTTTAAATTATGATCAAAATATAAAAACTGATCACTTACTATTGTAAGAGACAAAGAACCAGGAAGTCTGTGGGATTGTGCCTTCTGACTCTGACAGGAAAGTTACCCTCATGAAATCTTAACAAAATGGCTGCCTAAAAAAGACTGGAACATGGCCCTCTTAGCGCAGTAGGCAGCGCGTCAGTCTCATAATCTAAAAAGACGGGAACAATGAAATCATCCATTGACATGCCAAAGGGGATTGGGATAAATCTCATGGGCCTTATACCTCTCGATGAAAGGCCGTGAGAAATTAAAGACTGCTGAGAGAAAGACAGTCTTCTTCAAAGATAAGACCCTAAGTGCTTATATGACAAGAAATAGTCAGCCATAAAAACATATATATAAAAGGAACACTAAGTAGATTCAGCAAGTTGTTTTTAGATATTTATCCATGAACTTATATAATAATAATAACAAATCAAAAATGGTCATGAATTTGAGAGTTATCTGAGAGGTGAAACAATTTAGAAAAGAAATAATATAATATTTTATTTAAAATAATATCAAATGCTTTAAAAAAAGAAATCAAGGGAATGGTCAACCAAGGACTGGTCCAACTTGAGATTCATTCCATGAGAAAGAACCAATCCTTGACACTATTAATGACACCTGGTATGCTTGCAGTCAGAAGCCTAACATAACTGTTCTGAGAAGCTTTACCTAGTAACTAACAGAAGCAGATGCATAGACCCATAGCCAAACATTAGACAGATCTCAGATAGTCTTGTGGAATAGTTTGGGGAAGGATTGAGGGATCAAGGACTCTAAAAGAAGACCTGCAGACTAAACTAACCTGGACTCATGGGGGCTCACAGACTAAAACACCAACCAAAGAACATGCATGGGTTGGACCTATGCCTCCTACGCATATGTAGCAGATGTGCAATTTGGTCTTCATATTTGTCCCCCAACACCTGGAGTGGAGGCCCTCTCTGACTCTGGTATCTGCCTTTGGATCTTGTTCCCCTAACTAGACTATCTTGTCTGGTAATAGTGGGAGAGCATGCATCTAATCCTGCTGTGATTTAATGTGCCAGGGTGGGTTGGTACCCATGAAGGATCTTCTCCTTCTCTGAGAAGAGGAAGGGAGAATGGGGAGAGGGAGTATATGAGGTGGGGACTAGGAAAGGGGGGAGACTGTGATTATGTAGTAAAGTGAATAAATAAACTAATGGAAACTTAAAAAGAAATCAATGTTTGGGGGAGTTTATTGAGTAGTTGTCAATTAATATTGTCAATATTTTAAATATTGTTTCGTTTCTCACTCAAATGATTCTTGAATTAACAAATGCTCTTAAAACTGCATGAATCCTCTGATGCTGAATACATAAGTTTAGATACAGAGTCAGATATTTACTTGATACATAATGTTCTTGTCTCTAATAGTAACAACAAATTAATAGTGCAATCAACTCTTTTCTGAGACATCTTAAATATATGATATTGATAAATTCAATGAAATCTTGTAAATATTTTTTAGAAGATGGAGTAATGACCTGAATCGAGTCTTAGATACTTTTACCCCTATGTCCCCATATAAATGTGTTCGTATCTTTGCTGTCGCATTTAGCTCTATGAACTCACATATGGTAATCATGACCACACTAATAATTTCCTCAATTTCATTGTCTTTACTCTTCATACTGCAGCCTCCCCTATATTCTGATCATATTATTTTCCCTCCACCAACTACTCTATAATCGTCTTCACAACCTTTTCAACACTAAGTTTTCTCTCTTTCAAAAGAATGGGGGAAGAAAAAAAAAAGAAAGAGAATTAAAACAAACTGAAAAATAATGTCATGCCAACAATTCAAGAATATAAAACCAAAACAATCGAGAAAATCAACAAAATAAACAGACCCTTAGCCAAATTAACTAAAAGACAGAGGGAGAAAACACAAATCAACAAAATCAGAAATGAAAAGGGAGAAACAACAACAGACATTGAGGAAATCCAGAGAATATTTGGATCCTACTTTAAAAATCTATATTCCACCAAATTTGAAAACTTAAGTGAAATGGACAATTTTCTTGATAGATTCCACCTACAGAAGCTAAATCAAGATCAGATAAACAGATTAAATAGCCCTATAACCCATAAGGAAATAGAAACAGACATTAAAAATCTCCCAACCAAAAAAAGCCCAGGGCCAGATGGCTTTAGCATGGAATTCTACCGGACCTTCAAAGAGGAGCTAACACCAATACTTTTCAAACTCTTTCACCAAATAGAATCTGCAAGAACATTGCCAAACTCATTCTATGAGGCCAGGTCACCTTGGTTCCTAAACCACACAAAGACCCAACAAAGAAAGAGAACTTCAGACCAATCTCCCTTATGAAGATAGATGCAAAAACACATAATAAAAAACTAGCAAACCGAATTCAAGAACACATCAATGGTATCATACACCATGATCAAGTAGGCTTCACTCCAGGAATGCAGGGATGCTTCAACATACGAAAGTCTATCAATGTCATTCACCATATAAACAAGATGAAAGAAAAACAACACATGATAATCTTGCTAGATGCAGAAAAAGCATTTGACAAAATCCAACATCCCTTCATGCTAAAAGTTCTGGAGAGAACGGGCATACAAGGACCGTACCTAGAAATAATAAAGGCAATATACAGCAGGCCAGTGGCCAACATCAAATTAAATGGTGAGAAACTTGAAGCATTTCCGCTAAACTCAGGGACAAGACAAGGATGTCCACTTTCACCATATTTCTTCAATATAGTACTTGAAGTTCTTGCTAGAGGCTAGAGCAATAAGCCACAAAAAAAACATAAAATACCTGGGGGTAACTCTAACCAAGCAAGTAAAGGACCTGTAAAACAAGAACTTCAAGCCCTTGAAGAAAGAAATAGAAGAGGCCTTTAGAAGATGGAAAGATCTCTCATGCTCATGGATAAGTAGGATCAACATAATAAAAATGACCATCCTACCAAAAGCAATATATAGATTCAATGCAATTCCTATCAAAATACCAACACAATTTTTTATAGACTTGGAAAGAGCTATTCTCAATTGCATATGTAATAACAAAAAGCCCAGAAGAGCTAAATCAATCCTGTACAATAAAAAAACATCTGGGGGTATCACCATCCCAGATTTCAAGCTGTACTACAGAGCAATAGTTGTAAAAACAGGCACGGTATTGGTATAGAAACAGACCAGTAGATCAATGGAATCGAATTGAAGTTCTAGAAATAGAACCACACACTTATGGCCACCTAATTTTTGACAAAGAACCCAAACCGGCACAATGGAAGGACAGCATCTTCAACAAATGGTGCTGGTCCAACTGTATATCCACTTGTAAAAGAATGAAATTAGACCCATACTTACCACCTTGTACAAAACCTAAGTCCAAGTGGATCAAAGACCTTAACATAAGGCTGGTCACACTAAATCTACTAGAAGAAAAAGTGGGAGAAACCCTCGAACTCATTGGCACAGGAGACAACTTCCTGAACAGAACACCAACAGCTCAGGACCTGAGACCAACAATCAATGAATGGGACCTCATGAAACTGAAAAGCTTCTGTAAGGCAAAAGACACTGTCATTCGAACAAAACGGCAGCCTACAGACTGGGAGAAAATCTTCACCAACCCCACATCTGACAGAGGGCTAATATCCACAATCTACAAAGAACTCAAGAAATTAAATGCCAAGAAACCAAATAATACAATCAAAAAAAAAAATGGGGGACAGAGCTAAATAGAGAATTCCCAAAGGAGGAATCCCTAATGGTTGAGAGACACTTGAAGAAATGCTCAACATCCTTTATCTTCAGAGAAATGCAACTCAAGACGACTCTGAGATTCCATCTCACACCTCTCAGTATGGCTAAGATCAAAAGCTCAAATGACAGCACATGCTGGCGAGGGTGTGGAGAAAGAGGTACCCTACTCCATTGCTGGTGGGAGTGCAGGCTTGTGCAACCACTATGGAGGTCAGTATGGTGATATCTTAGAAAACTTGGAATAGCTTTGCCTCAGGACCCAGCCATACCACTTCTGTGTATACACCCAAATGCCTCTTCATGGAATCATAAGGACGGTTCCTTATCTATGTTTATAGCAGCCTTATTTTAATAGCTAGAAACTGGAAACAACCCAGATGTCCCTCAACCGAAGAATGGGTTAAAAAACTGTGATATATCTACACAATGGAATATTATTCAGCTATCAGGAACAATGAAATTATGAAATTTGCAGCCAAATGGATGGGACTAGAAAAGCTCATCCTGAGTGAGCTAACCCAGACTCAGAAGGATGCATATGGCATCTATTCACTTATAGTAGGATTTTGTCTATATAGTAGAAGGTATGGATACTATAACTAACACACCAAAGGGAACTTGGACATAGACTTTTTTATTTTTTATTTATTTTATATATATTTTTTAATATTTTTTAGTCTTTTTTATCTATTTGTCTGCTTATTTGTTTGTTTTTTAGTTCTCTCTCCAGGGCAATGAGACACTTTTTACTGGTGGTACTGCCTTGTAGACCCCCAATGAATGAGGAGGCTCTTGGCCCTCATACAACCTCTCAAATGAGATGAGGGACTGTTATATAAGGACACCCCACCCCAGAGAAATGGGATGGAAGTGTTAGGAGGTAAAGAAAAAAAAAAGGAATGTGATGTTTCAGCCTTTCATTACTAATTGTACTAATTGTCATAAACTGTTTAGGATAATTAAGAAATGCAAACTAATAGTTATGCAAGCTTGTCATTTTGTTAGGTACTATGACAGCCTATTATAGTTATTTTCTAAGCTAATCAGAAATAAAGCTGCTAAGAGACAAGCAACATCTGCTTACCCTAATATAAGAGATAGATAGGGCCTCTTCAAAAACCTCAAGAGATCTGCAGAATATGGCATTCAAAGATGTTTTCATAACTTTAGATTTTTTTACATCAAGACATATATCTACTCCTGACAGCACCCCGTATTCAACCCCAAGTAGAAGATGAGCATCAAAGAATCTCCAGTGGGAGATGATTGAATTAGTGGCAAGCCTATCTCTTGGTAGGAAAAGCCCCTTGTTCCAACTGTAGACAGAATGCTGTCCAAAAAGGACAAAACCTGGAAGCAGGTAAGTCGACAGCCTAGCTCTGCCAAGACAGGGTAGGTAAGTCCTTCATAACCCCTGCTCTACAATCAATGTCTGTCAGAGAAATGGGGCCAAATGACTGAAGATCGATGCGGTAATGTATGGAGAGAAAATGGGAACTGTCCAGGCAGCCACTGGTATGTCATTTCTTAGTTTTGGAAGCTGCGGGCCCTAAACTTCCTATAAAATCAGATATATTTATCCCTCTCAGGTCTCTGAGGTGGTTGAAGAACAGATAGCTAGAGTCTCATAATTAAATTTTGAGTTGTTTAGGAGTCAAGAGAGTGTTATAGATCTAAGAAGATACTTTTAAAATTGTGTTGCAAGTTAGTATGAATGTTGAGTTAGATATAGAACTTTAAACTCATGGAGATGTTTAGATAGTAGAATGTTAAAGTCAGGTACCAAATACATATGGACTGGATATTGGGAATGTACATTAAGCCATATAACCCTCATAACTGTGGCCTAATTACCTCTGTTGTTTTGTATTGTATTTATTATTATAAGAGAAAGAGCCATTTGTTGGACTGAAAGGGGAAACTGTAGGGGGAAATAAATATACCTTAAACTTAAAAAAAAAGGGGGAAGTGGATGGGGGATTGAGGGAGGGAGGGTGGGAAATGGAGGGGGAATAGGGAGGGGACTGCGATTGAGATGTAACTTGAAGAAATAAAAAATAAAGGAAAAAAAAGTCCACACAGAAATAAGAAACATGGAATGAATCCATTTTGGGTTGGCCAAATACTCCTTGAAACAGGATCTGTCCCAGACCATGGTTAATATACTCAGTGATAGTCCATTGGCCAAAACAAAGTTTCCCTTCCCCAACATATAGCAAGTGCAAATATTTACTTGGTTAAGAGTGGTATTTTGTGTTCACTTTCCCTTCTCATTGCTGATGTTTATCATCTATGCATCTAAGTTTACTAGTACAACTCTTAAAAAACAAAAGAAACTTGGTAATTAATCCTTATTAAACAAACAGAGAAATTAAAATTGCATGTTTTGGAAGTATTAAGATGTCAGAGATAGATTAATAGTCCATTAAGTCTCTGTGCTTAATTAGAGAGAATATCAGCCCCAAACTTTACTAAAAGTAGCATTCCAAGCAGAAGATTATGTGAGTGGTGGAAATAATGGACAATGGTGTTTTAGGAGGATAATCATGAGTGTGAATGCATTGCTACAGAAAGTGAGATTAAATATTAGACAAAAAAAGCAAATGATTTTTCACTTCCTACCATGACCAAAAAATGTGTCAGAGTAATTGTAGTGACATGTGGTGGTAGGTAGTATTCTAACTTTGCAGGAATATGCTAATATAATTCTTTACCAAGATAACTGCTAGAACTGTTAAGGATGGAAATGGCATATTTCTATTTGAGATGTTATTTAGCTACTGAATAAAAGATTGTCTAGCAATGGAAATATAAGTAGAAATATAAACCAGTATCCCATCTTCCTAAAATTGAGCCCATTGAAACAATTTAATATAGTAGAATAGGAATGAAAAGAATTTTAAGACAGTCTTAGTAACTTTCCCAATTTCATTTCTGTTGCTATGATAAAACAGCTTGACAAAAACAATAAAAAAAAATCAACAACTTTGGAGAGAGAAGATTAAATTGGCTAATAATTCTCTCTCCAGTGTATCAAAAAAGGGAAGTTAACACAGTAACTAAGCAGCTAGTCACTTCACATCCACAGTCAAGAGTAAGGAATAATCACAATTGTGCTTCCTGTTTGCTTACTTGCTAGCTTTCTTTACTCATACTGCCCAAGACCCAACTTAGGAAATAATGACATCCAAATTGGTTTTTATCTTCCTATTTCAGTTGACAGCAAAACCTCCTTAGGTCAACATGTTTTACATAACTCCTTATTAAGATTCTCATCTCAGAGTATTCTAGCTTATGTCAGGTTTTCAATAAAAAGTTAACCAACATATCAATTAGAGCATCACAAAGAAATTGGTTATCATCTGGTTGGAATTTGTGTTGTCTAAGCTTACAGATTTCAGGACTTCTACAGTAGATTATTCCTCATTGTGAACTAAACAAAGACATATACATAGGGGAAAAGAAAACAGGAAAATAGTATCACCATGTGAAAGCATAAAATAATGACATGTTTTCTAGTCTACATAATGAAGACCAAAAGAGGGAGAAAACTCAAAAGTTTAAGAGAAAATGGTGAAAATTGACTAGCCTACAATAAAAGAAAATAAGCTATTATAAATGAGGAATCAATGAGGTGATATTCATTTATTGAAATAGCACCATCTAACTTTTAATATTGAGTAATTCCGTATGATGACAATTATAGGGTAGAATATGAACATAAAGGTTTTGTAAAGAGTGATTTGCACTCTGAGGTTGAGTACTTGCCTGGCATTCATACAGGAAAGGTAAAGTCGTACAGATTAGAAATACATAGCCGGGCAGTCGTGGCGTACGCCTTTAATCCCAGCACTTGGGAGGCAGAGGCAGGCAGATCTTTGTGAGTTCGAGGCCAGCCTGGTCTACAAAGTGAGTCCAGGACAGCCAGGGCTACACAGAGAAACCCTGTCTCAAAAAAAAACAAAAAAAAAAAAAAAGAAATACAATAAATCTGAAGAGTAGATTCTACATTATATTGCCTAATGAGCCTGACGGCTTGAAACATAAGAAATAAACTTCTAGAAGAAAACAACATTTAGCTTAGAACAATATGCTCAAAGAAAATGAAGTCAGAATGTGACACTATCAAAGAGACTTGACACAACCCAAAGCTTCCAACGTTGAAGGTGAAAGACTTAGGGCCGCCTTGGAAATAGCTTGAGAGAGAAAAATAGAAACTGAGAAAATTATGCCAAGATTCTAAGAGAGTGTATGAAGCCAGTTTGGGAACTCTGATTTGTTTGACTTTATAGGATAGCCAAACATTAGACTCCTCTAAATAAGAGGTAAAAGGGCAGCAATACAGTTTTTCAGTCTTTAAAGATAAAATATAAGGGGAGTTGGAAACTATTGGCTTGTTGGGGTTCTAGCTATAAAGTTCTCTTTCTAGTTGTTTTACAGGATGTACAAAAGAAAGAAAAGGAGGGAGAGGAGAGAGAAACACTATCCACAAGAAGTTTATTGTTGTTGAAATTTTATGTAATTATCTTTGATTCAGTTCTCAAACACTATCAGGAATCTTGTAATGTTCAAAGTAATAAGAGAGAACTTTGCCTTCAGTGACACTGATATTTGGATAAAATGTTAGATTAATTGTGTCTAAAGAAGTGAGAAATCGATTCAAAGTAATATTAGTGAGTATTATAAATACATTAACTTTTAAATGTCTTTTTTTGCTTTGTATATTCTCAAAGGTACTATACATATGTTCTGTAATCTGTTTTCACCTAGAATTTTAATATCTATTATGGTATCCAAAGTATAATTGTCTTTCTTAAGTGTCATAAGTGTCCCCTTAGTTCATAAGTCCTTGATACAATGCATTACTGGTTAAAATAAGCTCGAGGCCTAAACAGTCCCTGTACATTTCAGCAAAAGTCTCAAATCAGGAAATGGTTCTGGCTAACCCACACCATAGCAGTACAATGCTTGGCTAGGGATGCCAGTTCTAATCACAGACATTAATATTTCTATCTTTGTATCCATTGTCATAAGAGCTATCCATCATTTATTTACTAATTTATTATAAATGTGTGCTAGGTAATAAAAATATAGATATCCACAATAGAACTTAACAACAAACTCATATACCACAGGAGATAATTACAAAAAAACCTACCATCTACAATATTATTATCAAAGGTCTGAAAGTATAATCCCTCTGGGTTCTGAGTTATTATACAGCAATATAAATTACTCATTAGAAAGGCTTGCTAGTATTTTTTTTCCTTTATTAAGCAGTGAGACTTGGGGAAGAATCTCATGCTTTCTGTAGTCTTGCTTTTGCTTGCATTAATAAAAGGAGTGGGAGCAGTGATGCTTCAAATTCCCTGAAGGCATGCCTCTGTGATTTTTAATTGAATATAAAACTTAAGGGCAGTAATACAAGCATTTAAGAATCAATGTGTATGCTCAAAGAACAACACTGTACCAATGAAATGACTCACAACCAAGGCTAATTTAAAACTAATAAAGCAAGTAAGACAAAAAGCAGTTTTTTAAAGAACTAGAGATAGAGAAGGAAACGATGAATTTTGATGACTGAAGATCCAGTGGCTAAAGTCTCTGACAGTTTCTTTTGTACTTCTTGTTGCACTTTCAAATCTTTTTTACATTTCAGCTCTTGAATGTGGCTTCACAGCTAGCTGATGATACCAATCTTGCAGTTCACCATTCAAGAGAGTGGATAGAATCAATTGGATGATATTTAAGAAGTGATTTGAGCTCCTTGAACAGTAGGACTATATAAATATCATATAGACTACACTAAAGTATATGGAGGAGAATCACCTGGACCTCAAACTATACAGGGAACTTTTCTATGTGATGGAATATGCCCTAATAAAATTGAAATCAATGAAAAATAAGTGTTATAGGCAAGTTTTTACCTACCATTTTGGAATTCTATCTGCTCCAATAAGAAAAAACCTACTAATCCACCCTGTCTTTACTTTAAACATAAAAGTAAATGGAGTTATTGACAGTATGCTTGGCTTGTTATAAACAAGAAAGTGAATATACTTGTTTTGAATAACACGAAATCTTCGAATTTGGATCTTTCTTCACAGTCTGCTTTTAAAGAGTTGGTTAATAGTCAACTCAAGTGAGGTACTTCCTTATAGATAGGAAATAAAAAATGATCACTATTCTGAAGTCTCACACATACTAAGTAATATAGGCATCAATTAATTAACTCAATATTAATTGAGCAGAAGTGCTTGAGATTTGCTAAATATACAAAGATGCACAATAAATAGATGGTCTCAGCTCATACTGAATTCCTAAACCATATGTCACATGCAGTTGAGTAGGGAAGGGGAATAGCGTGTGTTTCTTTATATTCTGATCACCCAAAGGATATACGTAAAAAGCAACAATGAGTTTTTCAGGACTTTGGACAGAAGAAGTAAACTTCAGCCTTGAAGGCCCAGACAAGAATTAAAGCCCCTTGCTCCAACTGTAGACAGAATGCTGTCCAAAAAGGACAAAACCTGGAAGCAGGTAAGTCGACAGCCTAGCTCTGCCAAGACAGGGTAGGTAAGTCCTTCATAACCCCTGCTCAACAATCAATGTCTGTCAGAGAAACGGAGCCAAATGACTGAAGATCGATGCGGTAATGTATGGAGAGAAAATGGGAACTGTCCAGGCAACCACTGGTATGTCATTTCTTAGTTTGGGAAGCTGCAGGCCCTGTACTTCCTATGAAATCAGATATATTTATCCCACTCAGGTCTCTGAGGTGGTTGAAGAACAGATATCTAGAGTCTCGTAATTAAATTTTGAGTTGTTTAGGAGTCAAGAGACTGTTATAGATCTAAGAAGATACTTTTAAAATTGTGTTGCAAGTTAGTATGAATGTTGAGTCAGATATAGAACTTTAAACTCATGGAGATGGTTAGATAGTAGAAGGTTAAAGTCAGGTACCAAATATATATGTACTGGACATTGGGAATGTCTGCTAAGCCATATAACCATCATAACTGTGGTCTAATTACCTCTGTTGTACTGTATTGTATTTATTATTATAAGAGAAAGAGCCATTTGTTGGACTGAAAAGGGAAACTGTAGGGGGAAATAAGATATACCTTAAACTTAAAAGAAAAAGAAAAGGGAAGAGGATGGGGGATGAGGGTGGGAGGGTGGGACTGGAGGGGGGAATAGGGAGAGGACTGCAATTGAGATGTAACTTGAAGAAATAAAAAATAAAGGAAAAAATTATATGCACTCATTAAAGAAATTCCATTTAAAATCTTTAAAAAAGAAAGAATTAAAGGATAAAATACTAGATATGCAAAAATCTTAAAATTTTAGTCAGAATAGATCCTAAAAGGGTTTGGTCAAACTTGCAAAATCCTCCTGTTAGAGTTATTGCAGTAATCTCCCTTGGGTGTATTTGGAACAGTAGTTCATAAAATCATGGCTGACTAGATAAGTTAGATGGTTTTTCCATGATTGTGAGTACCAATAAAAAACGGTTAATCTGTAATTTTAGTAAAGGTCGGAATGAGCTGCCTATGGGCAACTCAGTGATTGCTCGATCAGTCCCTATGTATAGATTTCTTATTGTTTCCCAGAGCATCAGAGAAGAAATACAGCAAGGACCTGCAGAAGAAAGACACATTTCTTGTGAGAAAAAAAAATCCTCTGAGGAATGAATGGTCCTCCAGGGGAAGCAATGGATTGATAGTATCTTCCTTTAGAAATAACACTTCTCTTTAAAGAGAAGGATAATTGAAACTGCAAATTAATTATTTAATGTAGTTATTAGCAAGTATAAACTGTAATATTAGGCTGGCAGAGTAGCCGGCAGCTTGGCAGAGGAAGAGGCAGCTCAGCCTGAAGAAAGAGCCCCAGGACCAAGCGTGGCCTACATAACCTATAACCTCCTAAACTCTGTTAATTAATATAAGTTGTTATATTAGGCCGGTAGAATTACCGGCGGCTTGGCAGGAGATTTGCCTGGGCTTAAGGGGAGTCTGGGAATCCAACAGCCCGGGACTGCTTGGACTGAGGGCCTATAAGGTGCCGCAGTCTTTTCCCCAATAATTAAACACGCCAAGACCTTTTAATATTTTAACACTTAGCCCTTAGCTGGGCAGACTCTCAATAGCTACTCTAAGTTAACCCCAAACCAACATGTGCCTGTGTGTACCTTCCAGACTTCGCCAGACGTCTTTCTCCTTCTGTGTCTCCCAGTGGAAAAAGGAAAGAGTCTCTGTGTGTGTGCGGAATTCCTGCTGATCTGAGGAAGTCCCACCTTCCTATACTCTTTCTGCCCAGCTAATTGGCCATAAGCAACTTTTATTAACCAATCAAGAGAATGCCTCAGAAGGGGTGGTAACCAGATCTCAGCATTGAATTCAATGTATCAGAAACAATATTAGACCTTCTCTCAACATATCCCCATTTAAGTCTAGAAAAAGGCTCCTTTTCTTAACAATAAACACAATACAGTAACAATAACAATAAATACAATAAAAACAATTATGAAAACTAAAAGGTGTGACATATATCTCTCTGGATGAGTTTAAGTATCTACAACTAATTCAATTTCCATCCTAACTTACATTATTAACTAAACCATCTTAACCTTAAAACATCCTTTTAATTCCTAGATGATTTAAAATATACTGTGATGTTATAACTATGTAGTCTTCAATAACATCAGAAACCTGAGAAGGATAAATATACCTGAATAGATAGGAAGTGCAGAGCAAGCAACTTCCAAAACTATGAAATGACAAACAACTGGCTGCCTAGACAGTCCCCAGTTTCTAGAACATTGGAGCATCATCTTCAGCCTTCTGGCCAAGCATGTCTCACAGACTTAGTTGTGGAGCAGGAAATAAGACTTGCCCATTCTGTCTTTGCAGAATCAGGCCATCAATTTACCTGCATTGAGCTCTGGTCCATTTTTGGACTGTAGTATAGTCTGTTGAGAGAGCAGGGGCATTTTTGCCCAGTAGGAATTATCTCCTAATGGGAGATTTCTTGATGCTCATTATCTCCTTCCAAGTCCAATGAGAACTGTCAGGAGCTGACAGTATCATGTCAATGAATTTTTAAAATAACAAAAATATCTTTAAATGCCATATTCTGCAGATCTCTTGAAGTTATTGAAGACCATCTATCCATATCCATTGAGTAAGCAAATGTTGCTTGTCTCTAACAACTTAATATCTGGTGAACTTAGAACCTCTGAAATTCACTAACTTAATTATCCTAATAAAATCACAAGTTTGAATGACTATCAACATGCATTTTTTTAAATTATCCTAAACAACTCGAGTGCAATTGAAATTTTATAACTACTATGCCTTCAACCCTATCAAAGACATAAGAAGGGATAAAGTTATTATTTGAGTAGGAAGCATAGGAAAGCAGCTTCCAAAAAGAAATATGACAGTTTGTGATAGTTACTGTCAAAAGGACTAGAACCTCACATTGTAAATTTAAAATTACATAGGTACAATACCTAGTCAAAATATAGCCTTAATTTTGTATCAATATACAAAGATCTACAGGAGTAGATTCAATAATCTACCCTTTTATCTTATCAATTCTATACTACATATCCATTTTCCCTCTCTCACTTTGCTTAATAAGACCATATAATGACTTGTCACCATTCCCCCTAAACGACATCTATAACCCATCAAATAACCAAAGAATCATCCACCCCACTTTTTGGGAATGGGACGTTGTTCTCTTAAAACTTCTTCCTGCTGAATTGGGACGCAGAAAACCTGTTTAAGGGCTCAAATAAAATGAAAAAAAAAATGGTTAAGCAAGTAAATTGTAACATTTGTTGTCCAGTCTCTAGGTGCTCAGCTATTTGAATGTTCTGAGCAATTTGTAGTTCGAAGCTGGACTTTGGTAGGAAAGTTCAGGAGTCCATTGATGTCCTGTCTGGAACGGTCCTTGAGGCTGGGCCATCTCAGCAAGCTGTTTGAAGTTGTTCTGGATGCAGATTTTGGAGGAAACAGCTTTTGAGGCAATTTATGAAGCCGGATCATTTGGGTTACTTGTCTTGTCTTCCGTGGACTCAGGTCCCATTGTTCTGAAAATATACAATTTCTCACAAGTAACACATAGTTCTGCAATCACCAAAATGCATTGGATGTGCAGGATGCACAAATCAATAAAGGAATATTTCCTGTTCTTTGAACAGAAGAAAGACATTTGTAAGTCTCCATTCATGTCATAAAAAGATGGCATGTAGTATCTTTCCTAGGGCAAATTGTCATTTGGACAATAGAAGAAAAACAATTTTTTTTTTTATTTTTCAAAAGAAATCTTGAAAATTTGAAACTAAAATTTATCTTTAAGTGTATATAAAACATAATAATCGTAACTTTCTATCAATATCTATTATAACAAAACAATCTTAAATTTCTATCAATTTCTATTAATATAACAAAGTAATCTTAAGTTTTTAATAATAAAAGAGACAAAAAATAGAGTGAGGGAAGAAGAAAATCCCCAAATCCAATTCACAACACATAACATATATCCATTCATCTCAGACGACAACCAACAATCACAACACATAACATAACACACAAAAACTACTTCCATCTTTTGGCAATGGAGTGTAAATATTTTCAGGTACCCTTCAATAATTGAGATATTGGCCAATTCCCGGGAAAGTTACCTATAGCTTTTGCTGTCCAGTCTCTGTAGGATCGATCATTTTTTTGGACTAGCGCTTTTAAAAATGATTTGCATGCAAAGTTTTTTAAGAAAACAGTGATTGAAGCAATATGCTAGGTTGAATCTTCTGGCCCATTTGTCTTGTTGTTATTGTCATTCAGTCCTTGGCTCTGAAAATAAATTTTTGCTCTAAATTTGAGCAAATGGAAGGCATAGAACAACTTTGTATGTCCATTTTAAGGCATAAACTCTGTCCATCCTGAATAAAAGATTGGAATATCATGAAAACCATAAACTCTGTCCATTCTGGATAAAAGATTGGAATATCATGAAAACCATACAGTTAATAAAATACTCTTACCATGCGAAGACATTCATATTTCAGCTAATGGGAGGTTCTCCCTGGTCAGATCTAATCTTTATAGGTTTTGTTGGTAACCACATTTTTTCATTCCCTGTAGACACATAGGCATAACCATGTCCCCATCTTAAAACCATGCAGGTTTCCACTCTAAAGTTAACATATCCTTATAATATATTGGTTGATTAAATTTCTCAGTTTTTTGTATAACCCAGTGTCTCTCAGCTGCAGTGGTACCCTTTTCACCAACATTTAGGAAATTAAAAGTTAGCAATGCATTGTGTAATCGATCCCTGGGATACTTTAATTCACTCTTTTGTTTAAAAAGCATCTCTTTTAAGGTACGGTTAGCTCTTTCTACAATTGCTTGTCTTGTAGGATTGTGTGGTATACTAGTAACATGTTTTATATTATAATATGCAAAGAATTGCTTCATCTTATTAGATACATATGCAGGAGCATTATCAGTCTTAATTTGTGCAGGTACACCCATAAATGCCATTATTTCTAACAAATGTGCAATAACACAATCAGCTTTTTCAGAACTTAAAGCAGTTGCCCATTGAAACCCTGAGTATGTATCAATGGTATGATGTACCTACCTTTGTTTTCCAAATTCTGCAAAGTGAAAAACATCCATTTGCCAGATTTCATTCTTTTTAGTACCTCTAGGGTTACTACCAGCAGGTAATGGAATTTGGTTATACAGAGAACACATAGGACATTTTTTAATTATTTCCCTGGCTTGTTGCCAGGTAATAGAGAATTTTTTCTTTAAGCCTGAACTGTTAACATGATGTTTCTGATTAAATTTTGAGGCTTCCAACACATTTCCTACGAGTAATTGGTCAATTTCCTCATTTCCTTGTGCCAATGGACCTGGCAAACCTGTATGGGATCAAATATGGGTTATATATAATGGATTATTTCTACCTCTGATGACCTGTTGCAATTGTATAAATAAAGAAGTTAATTCTGTGTTATCGGGAATAAATTCAGCAGTTTCTATATGCAACACAACTCTTTCTGCATATAGAGAATCCGTAATTATGTTAAGAGACTCTGGAAAATCTAATAACACCATAAGGATTGCATACAAATCTGCTTTTTGAACTGAGGTATATGGACTTTTGATTACCTTGCTGATTTTGTTTGTCTTATAAGCTGCCATTCCCATCTTGTTAGCATCAGTATAGAAGGTCGGTGAATCCGGAATTGGTGTTCCCTTTACAATACGAGGAAATTTGGAAATTTGTTATTAATTTCTCCCAAATAATTACTGCAAGCTCTTTGCCAATTTTCATTGATTACCCACAATGACATAATCTCAGCATTAGTAAGAGGCACTACTATTTCAGCTGGGTCCATTCCTGATAATTGACGTAGTCTTGTTTTACCTTTTACAATTAATTCAGATATCTTTTCTACGTATGTCTTTAATTTTTTACTTTGTTTATGTGGTAAGAAAATCCATTCCATAATTCTATCTTCCCATTGCATAATAAGCCCTGTAGGAGAATGAGTTGATGGTAAAATGACCAAAATACAATCAAGTTGGGGATCAATTCGATCTATGTATGTATCTTGCAATCTTTGTTCTACCAACATTAATTCCTTTTCTGCCTCAGTAGTTAAACATCTTGGACTGTTTATATTTGAATCCCCTTGTAATGTCTGAAACAAATTACTTAACTCATGAGTACTTAAACCAAGCGTGGGCCTTAGCCAATTTATATCTCCCATTAATTTTTGAAAATCATTAAGAGTTTCAATTGGTCTCTACAGATTTGTACCTTTTGTGATCTTATTCTCTGTTGACTTATTTTATAACCCAAATAGTTGATTGAATCTCCTCTTTGTATTTTTTTCAGGAGCAATTTTTAACCCCCATAGTGGTAGAATTCTTTGCATTCCCTTAAATAAGTTCTCTAAAATAACTACATCAGAATCAGCCAACAAAATATCATCCATATAATGATAGATAATAGATCGAGGAAACTGCTTACGCATTATTTCTAATGGTTTTTGTACAAAATATTGACACGGAGTTGGACTATTCAACATACCCTGTGGAAGTACATTCCAATGATACCTCTTGATTGGCCTACTGTTATTAGGAGTAGGTACAGAGAAGGCAAACCTTTCCCTATCATTCTTATGCAATGGAATTGCGAAAAAAAAGTCTTTTAAATCAATTACTATTAAAGGCCATGACTTTGGTAATAGAGAAGGTAAAGGCATGCCAGGCTGCAAAGGACCCATTGGTTGAATTACTCTATTCACAGCTCTTAAATCTGTTACCATTCTCCATTTACCCGATTTCTTTTTTTTACCACAAACACAGGAGAATTCCATGGGCTGGTAGACTCTTCTATATGATGAGCCTCCAGTTGTTCTTTTACCAATTTCTCAAGAGCCTCCAATTTTTCCTTTGTTATGGGCCACTGATCTTTCCACACTGGTTTATTTGATAGCCATTTCAAGGGTAGGGCTGTTGGAATTTCAGCAGTGGCCCCTAGAATAAATTTGGAAACTCGATACCTGGGGTGTCCTGTGTTTGGACACTAGACATAGCTTGCAGTTGTTGTTGAGTACTCAAATCAATACCTTCCTCAAAAGTATCTATATCTCAATGTCTGGAGTGTCCTGTGTTTGGACACTAGACATAGCTTGCAATTGTTGTTGAGTACGCATATCAATACCTTCCTTAAGAGCATCCATCAATCCATCATTTGCTATTTCTGGCATTGCAGGAATATTAATTTGAGTACCCCATTGTTGTAAGAGATCCCTTCCCCATACATTTATGGGTACATCAGCCACATAAGGTCTCAACTTCCCCATTTGCCCTTCTGGTCCCACACAGTTAAGCTATCGTACACTTTGTTTTACATGTGATAATTTACCAATTCCTACAAAATGTGTAGGAACCCTTTGAAGTGGCCAGTTTGGAATCCAAGACTCATGTGAGAGGACAGTGACATCCGCTCCTGTGTCAAGTAATCCTTCTATTTCAATGCCATTCATTTGTATTTTTAATTTTGGTCTCATATCACTCACCATTGTTTGCCAATACACACGTTTTCCACAATTTTCAACTGCTCCTGTTCTGTCTATTGGAACAACCTTGCCCTTGGTGTAAGGAAACAGCAGCAGTTGGGCAATTTTGTCCCCTGCATTAACTGTCATCTCTTTCCATATGGATGTCATAATTTTAATTTCTTCCTTGAAGTCTCCATCTATAATACCTGGATGAATAAAGAATCCTTGACAAGTTAATCCATTTTCTCCAAATATTAATCCTATTGTCTCTGGTGGTAAAGGACCATAGATACCAGTGGTTAACATATAACATTCATCTGTTTTGGATGATGTTTTAGATTGATCTGTGGTCAAATCTAAAACTGTAGTACCTTCAGTAGCCTGTAAAAGATCAGCAATAGTTAATTTTGTTCTTCCTGCCTGTTTGTTTGCCTCTGGTTGGATGATGGACGATGGTTCACATTGTTTTGGGGGGCCTGAACCGGTAGGCCCCTCCCCTCATTTCCCGGCAAGAGGTTACCTCTGACATCCGTTTTAGCTCTACAATCCCAGGACCAGTGTTTACCTTTTCCACAATGAGTACAAAATCCTGGAGGCCTTAACCTTCTATTGCCATTAGAAACCATTCGTTCCCTTCTACGACCATGTTCGCCATTAAAAGCCATTCGTTCCCTTCTACGACCATGTTCTGCAGAGTCCAGGCACCTATTATTTCGAGTTCTGGAGGATTCAGCCTTATGATATCTTTGGAAATGACCAAGTTCACCATTTTTAAAGCACTCATTAAGACCCCTAGCAACTGCTTGTGCTATGACATTAGTCTGATGCTCTTGAAAACCAATATCAGCTATTTCTCTTATCCATTCATCTACTGGGGCTCCTCGAGCTTTCAATGGCCTAATTGCCCTTTGACATTCAGCATTTGCATTTTCATATGCCAAGGCATTTATCAAGTCCTGTCTGGCATCAGGGTTATCTACATCTCTCTCCACAGCTGAAGTCAATCTCCCAAAAAAGTCTGAGAAGATTTCCTGAGGATCTTGTATTATCTTGGTAAATGAAGTAAACCTTTTACCAGCCTCAGCCACCATATCCCAGGCTCTCAGAGCTGCAACACGACACTGTTCTATCACAACATCTTCAAATTGAGTCTGTAACCGTATGTCAGCATAAGGTCCCTCACCAAGCATTTGGTGGGTTGTGACATTTGTTCCCCTTGCCATATTTAACAAATGATGAGTGCATTCCATAAGAGACAATAGACTCCTTAAATATTGGAAAAGCTGATGGTGATTGTGCAGTACCACGCAGCTCCTCTGGGGGCGCACTTGGTTCCACATTAGCACCATTACCTACCTGATTTCCTACTGGCACACGCAGTGGGTTTTCTACTGGTAAACGCGGTGACTGTGGAGACCTAGCTAGAAAGGACCTTGGCATTTTCTCAGTTTCAATCACCTGCCCTGCTAGAGTTTTCTTAAGCTCTTCAATCTGCATTTCCATAATTTTTAATTGTGTAACAGACGTCTTCCTTATGACAAACCAATAAAATAAAAAAGAGTAAACAGCATAAAACATTCGGTCTGATTGAAAAACAGTGTAGAGGTCAGCAGTAAACATTGCCATATTGTCAACAACTGGCATCATAGTTTCAAAATCTGCAGTTTTCTCTATAGTTTTGAAAATAAAATTACCCATAATGCCTTACCACATTGAGTGCCACCTGAAACTGCAAATTAATTATTTAATGTAGTTATTAGCAAGTATGAACTGTAATATTAGGCTGCAGAGTAGCCAGCGGCTTGGCAGAGGAACAGGCAGCTCGGCCTGAGTGCCTTAACCAGTTGCCTAACTTATTCTGGAGAAAGAGCCCTGGGACCAAGGGTGGCCTACATCACCTATAACCTCCTAAACTCTGTTAATTAATATAAGTTGTTATATTAGGCCGGTAGAATTACCGACGGCTTGGCGGGAGATTCGCCTGGGCTCAAGGAGAGTCTGGGAATCCAACAGCCCGGGACTGCTTGGACTGAGGGCCTATAAGGTACCGCAGTCTTTTCCCCAATAATTAAACACGCCAAGACCTTTTAATATTTTAACACTTAGCCCTTAGCTGGGCAGACTCTCAATTAGCTATTCTAAGTTAACCCCAAACCAACATGTGCCTGTGTGTACCTTCCAGACTTTTCCAGACATCTTTCTCCTTCCAGACATGTGTCTCCCAGTGGAAAAAGGAAAGAGTCTCTGTGTGTGTGAAATTCCTGCTGAGGAGGTCCCGCCTTCCTATACTCTTTCTGCCCAGCTAATTGGCCATAAGCAACTTTTATTAACCAATCAAGAGAATGCCTCAGAAGGGGCGGCAACCAGATCTCAGCATTGAATTCAATGTATCAGAAACAATATTAGACCTTCTCTCAACAGATAATAGATGGAAATATTGACTTTCCTCATTGGAAGGAAAGAAAATCAAGTGCACAATAAATCATTTGCAACCCATTCACAAAAGTAGTCAATCACTTCTTCATCAAATTTATATCTGAAATTTACAAGCAAGACCTGGTTGCAAACGCTAGAGGTAAAAACTATTAAAATAGAACACAGATAAGATGTCTAATCATATATATCCTTCAAATGGGTTAAAAAGACACTAAACTGGAAAGCTAAGGATCAAGGCTATTTCATGTGCTTTTGAGATCATTGAAGGGAATAAACCATATAGGTCTGAATATGATTTTTATACCTGTCTTATTTGGATTTTCCAGAAAAGTCCCTCAAGGAACAGACTCTGGCCAGGAGGAATCATCCCAAATAATGATTTGTGGAAAGAATTTTCCACAAAAAACAGGAAGTGAAAGACCAAAAGAATGCAGTTGGATCAAACTCCAATAAAGCTCAGTATGGCCAGACCTTTATGTTCATACTAGAGAAAGTGGAGAAAATCCATCCTATAGAGAAATTCAATGACCAGGAACCAAGTGGTAGGGAGATTTAAATTTGAAAGTACTTGTGCTTTCATTAGTGTTTGCCATTACTAAGAAGTCCATAGGAAGCCGGGCTTCTGGGTCCTGAACCACTCATCCTGCAGAAAGTTTTGCTTTCTATCTCCCAGAGACTTAAGGGCACTAATCCGTTGACATTAAAATAGGAACGAGCTCATCATAAGAACAAAGGCCCTCAAACATAGAAGAAGAGGGGAAAGGATGCAGTGTCAAACTGAAGTAGCCTGAAAAAGACTTAATCACCAACTGACTGGATCATCAGGTTTGAAGATTAAATAAATCCAAGAGCCAAGGACTGAAGCCATCTCACAGAAGCTGAAAAGTGAGGATGTCTTCTGCCTCAAGAATCCAGGGAAAACATAATTCATTTCACCAACAGACTTAGCTCAGTGGGATTCATTTTAAAATTTTAAAATAATAAATCAAAATATTAACCAAACACAATGTTGGAGGAATAGGAAGTAGGCAGATAAGTATCCTAAACTCTGTGTAGGACTTCAGTGCTACAGCATGACTCAGCTTTAGGGTGGGGAGAAAGTAACAGTCTGCTGAGAATGCATCCCCCATATTTTACCTGATATCCAAAATGGATTTTGGGTCAGATACAGAGGAAGGTGATAAATGGCTATTAAGAGAACTAAAGAGAACCCAAGACAATTTTCACTCTGGATCTGCAACATTTCAACTCCCCATAGTAACAGGCATTTCCTAAATTAGTTCCCAAGGGATGAAAGAGAAGTCCCTCTTGTAGACAGGGGATTCTATTTTTGCCTATTTAAAGTTTGAACTGATTACCTGAGGCCCACATGCATTTGGGAGAGAAATATGTTGTTTGTTCTTTCAATCTACTAATTTAGAGTTAATCACATATTTTAATATTAATATCCAGGAAAAGAAGGTGTGAATAATACCTAGGTAGCCCACAGCCTTGAAGAGTTGACATATGAGCATTTACAGATGAGGATATTGGATATCTAAAATAGTAAAAAATCTGGGATAAATGAAGGTATAACAGGAAAGAACCATTTCACAGAATTTTAGAGATATTGGCAGCTGATGCTGGGTAGGGCTTCCTCATGCTTATAGTTAACTAGATCCACATTTAAGGGTGTAGATTCTGGGACTAGAAAAATGTGATTTTTAAATGCTGCTAGCACTGTATTAGCATGGCCCTGGACATTCATTAAATCACCCTAAACCATAGGTCCTATATGTGTAAATAGGAAATATAGTAATCCCTGTCAGGCAGTTGTTAATATAAATATGAGAGTACATATATAGCACACTGATTCATAAATTTGGAAAATAAATTTCATTTATTTTATGAGCAGATTGTATAGTGTAGAAAGACCTAGAATGAAAGAGAAACTTCTTTCATCAAATACAGTTTCATCGTTGAATTTATTTTGTTTTGAGAGGATTTGTTCATTGCTTCTTTTCTTCACAGACATTGGACATTTATGTTGAAATCAATAATATACAACAACCATATGGTAAAAACAGCACACGCATGCCTGTGAAACTTCCCTCATCCTCCCGGCACTTAGTATGTATCAGAGTGTGGGAGGCAAGCTATCCCCCTATCACACTGAAAACTAAAGGCTGCTTTGGGTTGGTACCACTGGAGTTTCACAGCAGAAGGCGCTCATGAACTGCTCCTGAAGGACACTGATCCCACAAGACAAGAGAGAATTAAGAATGCCATTTCCTGTGTCTTTTCCTATGCTCTGCTAAGTAGTGATTTTCACACATCATAGAGTATTTATTTCTCTTTATCCTGAGTGAGAAATTTAGTAGAAATACAAAATGAAGGGTTTTTTAAAAATCAATTGCCTGTGAATGATGTTACACCAGGGTAAGGCAGCAAAGGATGTATGTTCCAAACCTGTGTCCCCTAGAGTGTCCCCATGTAGGTCTTCTAGCAGGAAGAGACCTGGAGAGTATCATGATCCATTATCCAGTGGCAAGTATAGCTTATAAGGCTTGGCAAGACAAGAGTGAGATAGTACTATGGAAGATAATGACAATGAACAAGCCTAGCAGTACAGAAACATATGGAGCTAGGAGCCAGGGACCAGAGCCAGGTCACTGTGGGATCTGATAGCGAGAACAGCATGAAAAAGATATATAGCAATTACCTTGTTAGGTAACCTCATGGGCAGTAAATTTTGCCATATGCATGCTTAACCTATTTGACATAACTTGAAATAATGAAGTAATAAATTGTTATAGTCAACCATCACTTATAATACCCTTTTATAGAGCCAGTCACATTAAGGAGAGAACCAAAGCTCATATATCTTTAGTTGGTAGGGAGATCATATTGTTCAGGATGTAATTACCTTATTTTGTTGTTTGGGAAATGTTAGGCAGCCAATTCAAATTCAGATTTATCCAACCCAAGGCATGAAAAAGTAGCTTGGCAAGACAAGAGTGAAATAGTACTATGGAAGATAATGACAACGAACAAGCCTAGCAGTACAGAAACATATGGATCTGGGAGCCAGGGAAACAGAGCCAAGGTGTGTGTGTGTGTGTGTGTGTGTGTGTGTTGTGTGTGTGTGTATGACTATATCTGTATCTATATCTATATCATCCATATCTATAACTAATCTATATATAATCTTATAAGTGTGTCACAGTCCATGTGAAGACAGAATATGCATGAGAGATAAATTTTATGACTTTGAACACAGAAATATTTCAAAATATTTACAGAATCTCCTTTCCAGATTGGCCTTGCAGATTCTTGGACAAAGCATAAAGGAGATTAATGCAAACGAGTAATTACTTGTATTTATGTGGGCTTAGAATAAAGGTTTACCTTGGCTTTTCATTTGGATTTCAGATAGTGGTAGGATATAATCTAGGTTCTAGATACTTCTGTTAGCACAGTAGAGTGACCTTTGATGATTAACTTCTCAAAATTTAGGATTAATTCCAAAAAATGAAGATATTTAAAAAAATATATCAGATTAATAATAGAAACTACCCATCTACTGTGAGAATGAAGACCATTCTCAGCAATCAGACTGTCGACATTCCAGAAAATGCCGACATCACTGTGAAGGAGCACACAGTCATTGTGAAGGGCCCCAGGGGGGCCCTGAGGAGGGACTTCAATCACATTAATGTACAGTTGAGTATTCTTGGAAAGAAAAAGAAGAGGCTCTGGGTTGACAAATGGTGGAGTAACAGAAAACACCTGGCTGCTGTGAGAACCATCTGCAGTCATGTTTAGAACATGATCAAGGATGTTATTTAGGGCTTCCTTTACAAGATGAGGTCTGTGTATGCTCACTTCCCTATCAAGGTTGTTATTCAAGAGAATGGGTCTTTAACTGAAATCCAAAATTTCTTGGGTGAAATATACACCCGCTGGATTCGTATGAGGACAGGCGTTCTGTCTCCCAAGCCCAGAAGGATGAATTAATCCTTGAAGGAAATGATATTGAGTTTGTTTCTAATTCAGTGGCTCTGATTCAGCAAGCCACAACATTAAAAAACAAGGACGTCAGAGAGTTTCTGGATGGTATCTATGTGTCTGAGAAGGGAACAGTGCAGCAGGCTGACAAGTAACACCTAAGTCATCCAGCTCCAGAAACAAGATCCTGAATTACAAGTATGATTTGGAGTGTCTTTGGGAACAATAAAATACTTGTATTGAAAATAATAATAATAATGGAAACTACCCAAATAGTAGCAAGGAGTAGGATTGTGAAATGGAAACAGTAGGGAATTTCTAATGGTCATCCACATGGGCTTTACAGCATTTAACATAAATACTGTGGGCTGATAATAGCCAAAGCAGATTCTAGGGCTAGGAAGGGATTGCCTCTGACATATCCTCTAGCATCTTGGTTAGATAAATGCATATCCTAAGTCTTACTTTGTTTTCAAGTCATATTTTCTTTATTGAGAGAAACTACTTATTACTGCATCTTTTCATCCATCATTCATTGCATATGCTCCACACATACCTGATGTCATCTGATTATAAATGGATTCTGAATATTACCTGATTCTCTTAAACTCAAGATTCCACATGTTCTCACTTCAAGTTGTTTTTAAGGCATTGTGATGACCCAGCTGTACCAAAGTATCCTCTGTCTTTAAGCAAATTAAACATTGACCCTAGATCCTACACTACATGCATACATACATACACACATACATACATACATACATACATACATACATACATACATACATACACTGGCACAATGATAATTTTTGTCACTTTGGAATCCAGTCCTTGGATTCCTGAAATTAACTATTCTGACCTTAAATGAGTAAAATCAAAAGACAGCCTCCACAATGTATAGCACTTGATTTAGAGCAGATGAAGAGATAATTTGTGGGATACTAAAAAAAAAAAAAAAAAAAAAATGCATTGGCATCAATTCTGAGGGAAACTTAATGATGCTGAATCTTCTCTTGAAGTTCAAAACAGACCACAAAAACCAGGATACCAACAAGGACAGATATAATTACCCTGGTGTAAGATGAAGTAAAATGCAGACAGAGTGAGATAGTCATTTATTACCCCTGATTCCTATACCCCAGTAACTGTGAGAAAGGTGTAATGGTCAGAGATACCTTATTCTGGCTTGAGGTGATAAAAAGCAAGAGAATGGTGCATACTTGTAACTTATTGATCTAAAAGTACAAAAGTTGGCAATCTTAATGTGACTTATGTTTGCAACCACATGTGTGAGGAATCAAAGAATGAGACAGAAAAATCTGTGTTTCTCTTGAAGTTGGCTACAGTTAGAGCACGAGTAGAAGTGGTAAAAAGGACCACTCTATTTCAGTTGCTGCATTGTCACAATCAGTAACAAATAAGGTCGAATTATTATAGCAATGAAACAAATCTTAGGGAGAGGTGGGAGAATGAAGGTCCAAATGTTTGGCAGGGATAGAAAATGGGGAACAGGAGAAAGAGGCATAACCAGGTCAATTTGAGAAACCAAACTCTTCCAGAATCAACAATGGGGCAGAGAAAGGAAGCTTGTACAGAGGTCTGCCTCAGTGTAACAAGTTCAGTGTGCTCGAGGTTCTGGAAGGATGCTGCTTGCCAGCTGACCCAATAGGTGGAAGATAAGCTGAGCAAGAAGTGTTTGTAGCAGATATGGAGGTCCTTGTGCTTACAGATAAGATGAAAGGGGAAAACAGTAATGTTAACCTATTCTTTGCAGAAGTCAGAAAGCAGATGTTAATTGTATCCTAGTGACCTTTGCCCTGTGGGGCCTAGACCGCTCAAGAATTTCTCTGAGACCCTTATCATGGACTTGTCAATCTATAGAGCCTATCTTTATTGAAGATCTCACATGCCTTCAATCTATACAACCAATTTTGTGAAATGTGCACATGCACTTTAAAATGAATTTAGATATAGTCATGTCTTAAGCTCTATTGTGTACACAGGAACTATCATTATTATTATTTATTATTATTATTATTATTATTATTACTTCTTATCAGAAAAGCTTTCACCAAATTGTGCTGATAAAATGCGACTGAAATAAATTATTCAGACACAGACTCCCATAGTTTGAACCAACACTAGCTAATGAGTCATGGTGAACCGAAATGTCTTTTGCCTCCCTCAGATCTTCAGTCTATTTACAGTCTAACTCTGTGGTTACAGAGACTCCCACAGCAATGAGGAAAAAAGGACAAAGCTGAAAAGAGTTTTTCATGTGCTTTATTTTCAGCAATATCTGTGTGAAGAAACAGCTTCCAAAACAGGTTTTGATTCACTTTTATATCCTAAACACTCAATTGAACTCTCTTGTGGTTGTATCTAAAGTAACAATCAAAAACTTAATGGAATTTTGGTTCATATATTTCCAGAAAAAAAAAAATGATGAGACAGAATAGCCCACCCCTCCACAAAAAGACTGCTTCTTAGAATAAAAAACATTCAATATTGTGTACCAATGTATTTGAAGTGAGGGAACTATTGATAGCCAAATTTGCGAAGTATCTGAAACCATGAATATAAAGGTTGGGCACCAAGCTTTAAATATCCACTTAAAACAATATATATATACATATATATATGGTGGCTTATTTACATACAGTTCTTTCCTAGTATTATAATGAGATTATTAATCAGGTGATAGGTAAAATACACGCTAAAGATGCACAGACAGATAAACACACATCTGCACTCATGTATACACACAAACATACACACAAACACACACACACAAGCAAGCATGCACAGAGAGAGAAAAAGAGAGAATGAAATGGGCAAGAGAAAGAAAGAGAAAAGAAATAGAAGAATGGAAAGAGAAAAAGAAGAGTCAGAGAGAGAGAAGGAGAGAGAGAGAGAGAGATGTTTCAAGGGAGTAGTAGTAATGCCCAATAATAGTGGATACTGAAATTTAATTTAATTTGAACTCCATTGAGGCCCTGTTTATGAAACTTGGTTCGATTTTTCAGCCTGGACCTGTACACATTTGATTTTTGTTTTGCTTCTTTGATGTTTGTTTTTGTATTTTCATATGTTAATGCTACATTCACCCCTGTGTATTCAGTCTACAGTATATTTACAGACACCAAAAGAACATTTTCTTTTGTAGCTTTGATTCCAGTAGGTGACAAAAACTTCCTTAAAATATCTGATTATTTTGAAGAATTTCTATTGGTTTAAATTTTCTTATACAAAATTGAAAGTAATTTCATCTTAAATATGAGTAAAATGCTGTGCTGTGTTCTAAAAGATTAAAGGCCATTGGTAATATATTTGTCACAAAATTCTACTAAAGAAACTATCAAAATGAGATTGTGCTAGAAACATCCCAGATATGAAGTGTGTGTGTGTGTGTGTGTGTGTGTGTGTGTGTGTGTGTGTGTGCTCTTTCCGTGGATACTGAAATTTTACATGAATGCAACAGATGATTAAAGAAACACAAGCAGTCCTTCACTTGATAATTTCACTTGGCATATCATAGTTCTGAAAATCACACTAATATGAATTCTATAAGTATAACACATCTATTGTTATGACAGAGGTAACATAGAATACAATATCCTTTTAAATCAACTGTGGGGCAAATAATGTCATATTATTTTTATTTGATATACTTGTAGATCAATAAATGTTGCAATGTTAGTTTTTAAGCAATTGATTCTGCATAAACTTGTTGGCTATCCTCTTCAAAAAATAACAAAAGGAAACATAAGTTTTAATAACAAATAGAAAAAAGATATTGATGTATTTCCCTAAAGAATGCTACACAACTTGCTAGATAAGATATATCTAAGAGAAATTTATATACAAAGCTGTAAGTAGATGTGTTATTGATTTTAGTGAAAAATGAGAAAATAGTTGGTTGGTCATAAATTGAAGCTATCCTAGTACAGCTGCTACAATGTTCAATTGTGATTTATCTTCATTAGCCTGGGGCATCACAGTTTTAAAAAGTAAAAGATTATATTTGCCCACATTGGTATTGATCTTTGTATATTGATACAAAATTAAGGGTAATGCATTTTTAAGGTATTGTACCTAGTAATGCTTAAAAATGAACTGTGAAGTTTCGGCCTTTTGCTACCAATCTTCATAAACTGTTTAGGATATTAAGAAATGCAAACTAACAGTCATGCAAGCTTGTCATTTTGTTAGGTACTATGACAGTCTATCACAGTTATTTTCTAAGCTAATCAGAAATCAAACTGAGAAGCAACATTGCTTATCTCAATATAAGAGATAGATAGGGCATCTTCAAAAACCTCAAGAGATCTGCAGAATATGGCATTCAAAGATGTTTTCTTAACTTAAGATTTTTTGATATTGAGACATGTCAGCTCCTGACGGCACCCCCTATTCTACTCCAACTAGAAGATGAACATCAAAGAATCTCCAGTGGGAGATGGTTGAATTAGTGGCAAGCCTATCTCTTGGCAAGAAAAACCCCTTGCTTCAACTGTAGACAGAATGCTGTCCAAAAATGACAAAACTTGGAAACAGGTAGGTCAACAGTCTAGCTCTGCCAAGACAGGGTAGGCAAGTCCTTCATAATTCATGCTATACAATCAATGTCTGTCATAGAAACGGGACCAAATGACTGAAGATCGATTCTGTAATGTATGGAGAGAAAATGGGAACTGTCCAGGCAGCCACTGGTATGTCATTTCTTAGTTTTGGAAGCTGCAGGCCCTGCACTTCCTATATAATCAGATATATTTATCCCTCTCAGGTCTCTGAGGTGGTTGAAGAATAGATAGCTAGAGTCTCATAGTTAAATTTTGAGTTGTTTAAGAATCAAGATGGTGTTCTAGGTCTAAGAAGATGTTTTTAAAATTGTGATGCAAGTTAGTATGAAAGCTGAGTTAGATATAGAACTTTAAACTCATGGAGATAGTTAGATAGTAGAATGTTAAAGTCAGGTGCCAAAAAATATGGACTTGACATTGGGAATGTATGCTAAGCAATATAACTCTCATAATTGGAGCCTGTTTATTTCTGTTGTTTTGTATTGTATTTATTGTTATAAGAGAAAAAAACCATTTGTTGGACTGAAAGGGGGAGTTGTTGGGGGAAAAAGATATACCTTAAACTTAAAAAAGGGAGGAAGAAGATGGGGGCTTGAGGGGAAAGAGGGTGGGAAGGTGGGACTGGAGGGGGGAGTAGGGAGGGGATTGTGATTGAGATGTAACTTGAAGAAATAAAAAATAAATTATAAAAAAAGTAAAAGTATTTGGTTGCCTATTTTCTTGTTGTTGTTTTTTTCTTTACTTCTTTGTTTTGTTTTTGTTAGCATTTCTGGGATAAATCCTCTGACAGAAGCAATGTAAGTAAGAAAGGATTCATTATGACTCACTGTTCCAAGGTCCAGGGCTTTCGGTCCATGAAGTTCCTGGGAGGAGAGTTTGGGCAGCTGGTCACACAGTGAACCCATAGTCAACTGGAGTCCAGATGAGGAGAGCAAGGGAAGCTTGTGCTCAGTGAGCTTTCTCATTATTCTCTGCATCTCAAGACGCAAACCCAGGGAATGATGCTGACCACTTTTAGTAAGTTTTTCCTACCTCTATGCACCTAACCAACATAATTCCCCATAGACATGTCCAAGGGCTAAACATTTCAGCACAAGTATAACTAGAGGCATGTCTCCTAGTAAAATCCAACATCCAACAAAAAATGACAATTTTCATTAAATACTCCAAATATATTCTATGATTTGAAGTTTGTTCTTTTTTCCAAAATTTCTCTTATCTATAGCACCAGGTTGAAACCACAATTTAAATTCTAATATATTTTATTCTTCACCTAAAGCATGCCCATCTTTAGATGATTCATAACAATATTACCAACAATAATTTGTTGACACTCATTACATGCCATCTTTCACATATTCTCAAAGCTAAACTTTGAAGTACTTACTAATGTTTTCATTATCTTACATGTCAAAATGAATGCTTAAGAGATTAAATAACTTATAAGAGACTACACAGATAGACAGTAAACAAGCAATGTGTTCTACATGTTCTACATATTTGAGTTTTATATGCTTGGTATAATTCATTTCTTTATACTTACATTAAATGTGAATCAATAGTGGTTTGAAGTTTGAAACCAGGGACTCATATTTGCTACACATTTTACCACTTAGCATTTGTCCCAAATATATTTTCATTTTGTTTTGAAACAAGGCCTTTCTGAATTCTTCAGGCTAGACTAGAACTCACAAAACTTCCTCCTGCAGACTCTGTATTAGCTAGGATGGTAATCATGACCCAGGAAGCACTGCAACTATTTTATATTTGGTTCTTCATGAATTCTCTTCCTCAATGTGAAATTCTTTTACATTCATCATTATGTTTCTTTCCATGATTATTATAGGAAAAATCTCTGTATTTCTACTAACATTACCTCTATAAAGGCTCATGTTATATTTACTTAGAATTTGAGAGGAAGGGAGGGAAGAAAAAAGAGAGAGGGTGATAGAGAGAGACAGACACGAACACAGAGATAGAGAGACAGAGAGCACACTATATGTAAAACTATCATGATTAACACAGCTTGAAAAATAATTTTTACAATGATTCAGATAAAAAGTATATTTAGAATCCAACAATGCAACTTATCAGGTAAAGAGGATAACCGTCAAGCATGATGAATCGAGTCTGATCTTCTGGACGCACATTGTGGGAGAGAATTAATTCCCATAACTTGTCTTCTAACAACCCCATATTCAACTTGACATGTGTGCCTTTTTCATACATACATACATACATACATGCATACATACATACATACATACATATATCCACACATGATTGCATATTATATCCATATATACAAATACAATATATAAAGTTTTATTTTTTATTTATGCAAATATGTATAAATTTTTATCATTTTGTATATTTTCATTATGGTTTCTCCTACCTCGACTGCTCAGAGATTTTCCCTACCTACCCACCCAACCAAATCCACTCCTAGTCTTACTCTGTTTCATCAGAATTTCATATGTATTTTTATTTGAACTTACATATGTCCACCATTGCATAACTTGTACATTTAGAGGACAGAAGACAGCACCATATCCCCTAGAACTGAATTTCAAGGTATATTTATATCTTATGTGCTTGCTAGGAACTAAAACTAAGCACTGCTAGAGCAGTTAAGGTTCTTATCCATTGAGCCACCTATCCATCCTTACAGCCATTTTGAAATAATATTTGTTTTGTATTCAGTACATTCACTGTCATAACTCCTCATTTTGGCCATAATGGAATGAAAATATCCATAAGTAATGTACGGAGGCATACCTGCATCTCAAAAACTTTACTTTCAGGTAACCATGAATTAAGACACTTTGTCATTTCCTTATGACACAACAACAGTATTGTTAAACTGAAGCTAACATAACTGTGGAAGACTTTCAGAAAGAAAAGACTAATGTAGGTTTGAGAATTGCACCAGACCAGGAATCAGCAATGTAAATAATTTATGCAATAAATAATGTAAATGTAGAGTTTGATAATCTATTCAAATAATAAGTTAGATGTCAAATTTTTCTATACTATAGATTTAGATCAGAGTGTTTGTTTCTTACCAAAATTTAATTCCACAGCCATCATTGTAGTTTATTAATATATTCCCAGCTCTGGGAAGGCCAAGGCAGAAGAATTGCTTGAATTTGATAATGGCACAGGTAACCAACATAGTGAGTTCCAGACTAGCCTGAGATACAAACTGCATACAATAGACAGACAGGAATTGTACACTTCTGTCTATATATCCCATATTCCAATAATACATTCTTGTTCTAATAATTCTAATTTTAATAATATTTATATATATATTCTAATCAGAGTTCACCATTGTTCCCACTTATCCACTTTGTCATCTGCTATATGACACTCTTCCTGAGGAGATATGAACAAAAATCTATTCATGCCAGATATTGTTTTGTTGACAGACCAAAATGAGAAAATCAATCAAGACCAACTGGATGACTGAACATATTTATTGGTGTTACTCCCAGGAGTTCTGATGAGAGGTAACAGGAACAAGAAAGACTCAATAGCAGCCACATCACTGAAAGCCCGCCCAGCATGGTGACAGCTCATGAATGAGGAAAACCTAGAGTTCTCCATGTGGTTTGCTGGCTACTCAACAGGTCTAAGTTTATCTCTTCCAAGCACCTTGGGTAGCATGGAAAATATCTCTTCCAGAGACCTTATATGATCTGAGAATATCTCCTCATTCATCCTTACTGTTTTTTTTAATCATTAATAAATTTGTATTTAAATAAATTTCAATTTACCCATCAACATTTTTATTTTCAGCTCCAAACAAAGATCATTTTGGAATCCTGTGTGATGTCATGACCTGCCAACTGACCTTGAATGTGGATATTCTGCAGTCCCTTCATCAGTAGCACTGCCTACACCTAGGATTCCATTAGAGTTACATAGTCTCAGGCATCACCGCTGGCCTACATTTTACAAAATATTTAAGAGAATAAAATAATACACATTAGAGTTTGCGAAATACTAACTGGTAATGACGATAAATAAAAGATTAATAATAATATGACAAACTCGATGATAGAACAATAATCTACAAATATAACATCTTCCTCCAGAATTGCTTCTACTCATCACTTATTTGTCACTTGTTTATTTCAGTGTTTTTCCTTTTTATGTTTTGTTTTTTTTCTTTATTTTTTATTTCTTCAAGTTACATCTCAATCACAGTCCCCTCCCTATTCCCCCTCCAGTCCCACCTTCCCACCCTCAACCCCCATCATCTTCCCTTTTTTTTTTTTTCTTTTAAGTTTAAGGTATATCTTATTTTCCCCTACAGTTTCCCCTTTCAGTCCAACAAATGGCTCTTTCTCTTATAATAATAAATACAATACAGTACAACAGAGGTAATTAGGCCACAGTTATGAGGGTTATATGGCTTAACGTACATTCCCAATGACCAGTCCATATGTATTTGGTACCTGACTTTAACATTCTACTATCTAAACATCTCCATGAGTTTAAAGTTCTATATCTGACTCAACATTCATACTAACTTGCAACACAATTTTAAAAGTATCATCTTAGATCTATAACACTCTCTTGACTCCTAAACAACTCAAAATTTAATTATGATCTCTGAGGTGGTTGAAGAACAGATAGCTTGTGTCTCATCCTTACTGTTTATGTAACCTTGGAGGAGGCTTTCACACATCTGGCTGGTTTCAGGGACACTCTGAGGCTTATATGTTACACACTTGCTGAGCCTTTTGAAAGTTTATCTTTATTTATAATTTTAAAATTAATATATAATTACATCATTTACCTCTTTCAATTGTGTTCCTCCATTAATTTCTATGTCCCTCTCCTCCAGCTCCTCTAAAGTTTCCCTGCTCTCTTGATGGCTTCTTTTACTTTGATTACTATTTTATACACATGTATACATATATACAAATAAATATATAAATATAAACTACTGTTTAGTGTAGCTTAGAAAGGTAAACTCTCACACATGTTCCATTCCCTAGACAAAGAGCTATGTGCTACTGATGACTGCTGTAAGAAGAAGAAGTACCATCTCCCAGAGGTGTGACCACTAATTGTTTATCTAATACACAATTATCAGTCCTGAAATCATGTTTATCAATGCAAATTATAGATCTGGAGGTGAGTATGTGCACATAAATGTCATTTCCTGGGGAGGCCAGAATTGTGAGATATTCTCTAAAGCTGCAAATTAAGCAGATATAATCCACTAAACAAAGGTGTTGAAAAACAAACTCAGTTCCTTTGTAAGAATTGAGTGCACTTTTAATCTCTGATATATCTTCCAGCCTCACTTTATAAGTCATTTGTTTAAATACTTTACTATATTATAATTACTTCAGTTCTCACTTCCCTTTCTTCTCACAAGAGCCTCATGTACAAGTTCACTTGATCTCTTTCAAATTCATAAATTCATGATCTCTTTTTTAAATTTATATATATATATATATATATATATATATATATAAACTTCTTAGTCTATATAATGTTATGTGTATACATTACATATTTCCAGGCTGATCATTTGGCTTTGGATAGCCATTGGTCTCTTCTCATTAGAACTCTCTGAGTCTTACAAGTTTTATTGGAGGAAGTTGAAGGAAGTTGCTACTTAATGCCATCAGACCAAATCCCATCTTCTTTCTAATTTTTTTGTTTTGTTTTGTTTTTCTGATTTGAGAAGTAATACTGAAAAATGTTGCACTCACACACTCACAGCAACAGTGGGTACCTGGACAAGACTTGCCAACTTCCAGTGCCATCAACCTTCTATCCCTGTTGGATTTTTTTTTTTATTGGTACATCACAATAGGGAGGGATGGTGTTTGAATAAGCTGCATCCATGGTAACATGAGCTTAGTGGATGTATTTATTCACATTTGACAAATGAAGATGGAGAGCCAGACCAAAAGGAGAACTGAACCAGAGCCATCTACACATATGCCAAACTGCCTGTTACTGCTAGCAAGACAGCATGTCCCAACTTAGCAAGTCCCTTAGAGCATCCACTTGGTAGCAAATGTTTAAACATAATATTCTGTTCAGAACATGTTAGGTCCAAACATAATATCAATTCTTAAATTTTATTTATTTTTATGTGAAAATAGATTTTACTTACAATGTATTCTAATCACAATTTCTCTTCTATCACCTACTCCCAGATCCTCCCCACCCTTCCACCTACCCAGCTCCACTTCTTTCTGTATCTCTTTAGAAAATAAATAGGCAAATTATAAAAAAAAAAAATGTGATGTCTTCTTCAGATTCATCCCTTCAGGTCTCATGAAACTATTTGGGTAAGAAGGCAGGAAAATGGTAAGAGCCAGAGTGTCCTCTTGGCACAACAGGACTGCTGCACATATGAACCCAGAGCAGCTGTGGGACATTCATAGCCCCTGCACAGGCCCAAGTGAAATGAGCTCACAGAGCAGAGAGGGGAAGTGGACACAGGAGTTCCAACCCCTAACCAACTGACACCTGCTTATAAAGAAAAATTGTTTTCTCCAATAGAGTTTCACTGTATGTATAAACCACACTTAAGGGCAGGCATAAGAACATGCCCAGCAGTTCATGGCCAACACAAAATTAACTCAATGGTTCATTCTGAATTTACTTTTATCTCATATAAATTTGGATGTGTATGGGTTTTGGTGTGTGTGTGTGTGTGTGTGTGTGTGTGTGTGTCACACATATGTGTAATCCCATGATTTTTTGTTTGTTTGTTTGTTTCTGATGAAGATTTCTTTTTATAGGAGAGGGGTTGGGGAGGTGACTCCAAGAGAAACATAGCCTTACTGCATGAACATGAGTGAGTATCTATTTCAAATTCTGAACACTCAAAAAAAATATCCTGGGGAAATAGATAAATAATAAGTGTGGAGATGAAGGTAAACATGTGAATAATGAATAATAAAGAATACCCTGCCAACTCAAAAATGCTGATTTTTAGTTCACTAAGAAACCCTTGTTTTGTTACAATAACACAGAAAGGAGAGTAATGAGACAGGCAAATTCATGTTACGATCACCACATGCCCAGATGCATGTACTGACGCTCACTTTAATAGAACACACACATACACACACACATACACTCTCTCTCACACACACACACATACACAAACACACAAAAAATAGAAGCAAAATAAAAATAAAGTCAGGAGGGGGATACAAGATGGTGGCGGCCTGCGTGAATGTATTTTGATTTCGGGGTTAACAGTCACAAGGTGGTGAGTGTTGCAGGACACAGTACAAATGGCTTGCCCCCCCCCCCCCCGATCTCATCCAACTATCCAGGGACCATTGGGGGTCCCTGGGCAGGACACTCCCTCCTACTCCTGGACACGCAAGGAAGCCTCTAAATCCGGATAGCGGGATCTCCCCATCCCCCACAAGGAGAGACACACCTGGTAAGTTCCAATCTAATACCCAGAGGGCAGTTTCAGATCCCATGCAGAGATAATCTCTACACTGCTGGGCACCCCCCAGGCCCCGCACAGACGATCCAGCTATCTGGCAAAAGGTTGCGACCCTTAAGTGAGCGCAGCTGGGCTGAAAGTGCCTTCAGGCTGCAGATTGCAACCCACTGCAGTGAAGTCACTGGCCAGTTTTCAGGCCCTGCGAGCAGCAAGGCAATTGGGGGTGAAGACAGATTTACCCACCACAGAAGCCAAGCACAGGCAAACTGCGAGGTATTTGAAACTGTTCTATATCTGACTTTTTTACTAGTACTGGCCCTTCCAGCAGGGAACCAGAGCTTACTTGTACACAGCTCCACCCGCTGGATTAGTTAGGTCTCCACCTAGGAGGTGGGGCTGAAGGACTCACCTTATAGGGGTGGAGTAAGGCAACTCAACTCCTACACCAAAGCACCTGCTTTGGACCCAAGTCCAGAAGACAGCTAAAAAATTCCACATGGCCAGAGGCCCCAGACAAAAAAAAAAAAAAAAAAAAAAAGAGCAAAATGACTCCAACAAAAGAAAGCAACGCTATTCAATCCAGCCCGAACCACCTCACTACAGCTGAAACACATGAAAATGATGACAATTCTACATTATGGAAAGTGATAGAGTCCCTTCAAGAAGAACTTAAATCTATGAAGGAATTCAAAGAAGCCACAATTTTACAAGTCAAAACAACGAATAAGACCATTAAAGAGCTCCAAGCCAAGGTGACTCAGCTTGAACAGGAAAAGGACAGAGCAATGAAAGACTTCCAGGCAAAAACAAGCAAACTGGAGAAGGAAATGTACAAAACAAACAATACCATTCAAGACATGAAAATAGAAATGGAAGCAATAAAGAAAACTCAGTCAGGGTTAAAAGAGGAAATGGATAATCAAGGGAAGAGAACAGGAACTACGGATGTGAGTATCAAAAATAGGATGCAAGAGATGGAAGACAGGATCTCAGGCATGGAACATTCAATGGAAGAAATCAGTACAACATCCAAAAAAAAAAGGAGAAAGCTAAAAAATCTCTCACCCACAACATCCAAGAAATCACAGACTCAATGAAAAGATGGAACCTAAGAATTATAGGCATAGAAGAAACAGAAGACTCCTGACTCCATGGTCCAGGAAATATCTTCAACAAAATCTTACAAGAAAACTTCCCAAACCTAAAGAAAGAGTTGCCAGTAAAAATCCAAGAGGCTTACAGAACACCAAACAGATTAGATCAGAAAAGAAACTCCTCTCACCACATAATAATAGAAACTCCAAATGTAGAGAACAAAGAAAGGATATTAAAAGCTGTAAGAGAAAAAGGCCACGTCAAATACAATGGCAGACCCATTAGAATCACACCTGACTTCTCCTCAGAAACTTTAAAAGCTAGAAATGCCTGGACAGATGTCCTACAAGCCCTGAGAGAACATAGGTGCCCAGCCAGACTTCTATACCCAGCAAAACTCTCTATCAACATAGATGGAGAAAACAAGATATTCCATGACAAAATTTAAACAATATCTCCCCACAAACCCAGCCCTACAGAAGATCCTAGAAGGAAAATTCCAACACAGAGATAACTACACCCAAGAAAACAGAGGAAATAGAAACCTCCACACAGCAACTAAACAAAAAGAAACAAAAGACAGCCAGCTAAACCAAAATAATGGGAAATAACAACCCCTGGTC
>CAJQZJ010009649.1:7431882-7487793 GCA_907164525.1 Lophiomys imhausi | reverse complement strand
ACCCTAATATCAAACAAAATAGATTTCCAATTGAAGTTAATAAAAAAGACAGAGAAGGGCATTACATACTCGTTAAAGGAAATATCCACCAAGATGGCATCTCAATATTGAATATCTATGCCCCAAATAAAAAGGCACCTACATTTCTAAAAGAAAAACTCCTAAAACTTAAATCGCACATCGATCCAGACACTTTAATAGTGGGACACTTCAACACTCCACTCACAACTATGGACAGATCATCAAGACAGAAGCCAAACAGAGAAATAATGAGTCTAACAGAGATCATGAACCAAATGGACCTAACAGATATCTACAGAACGTTTCACCCAAACATAAAAGAATAAACCTTACTCTCAGCACCTCATGGAACCTTCTCTGAAATCGACCATATAGTTGGACACAAAGATAGCCTCAACAGATACAAAAAAATTGAAATAACCCTTGTATCTTATCAGACCACCATGGAATAAAGCTGGACTTCAATAGCAAAAGAATCGAAAGAAAGTCTATACTCACATGGAAATTGAACAACTCTTTACTAGAGGACCACTGGGTCAGGGAAGAAATCAAGAAGGAAATCAAAGACTTCTTAAAATCCAACGAAAATGAAGACACAATGTACCCAAACCTATGAGACACAATGAAAGCTGTGCTACTAGGAAAGTTCATAGCACTAAGTGCCTTAAAAAAGAAAATTGTGACAGCTCATATTAGTGAATTAACAGCTAAACTGAGTGAATTGGAAAAAAAAAAAAAAGAAGCCACACTCCCAAGAGGAGCAGAAGGCAGGAGATCATCAAATTTAGGGCTGAAATCAACAACTTAGAAACAAAAAGAACTAGGCAAAGAATCAATGAAACCAAGAGTTGGTTCTTCGAGAAAATCAACAAAATAGACAGATCCTTAGCCAAATTAACTAAAAGACAGAGGGAGAAAACACAAATCAACAAAATCAGAAATGAAAAGGGAGAAATAACAACAGACATTGAGGAAATCCAGAGAATATTTGGATCTTACTTTAAAAATCTATACTCCACCAAATTTGAAAACTTAAGTGAAATGGACAATTTTCTTGATAGATTCCACCTACCGAGGCTAAATCAAGATCAGATAAACAGATTAAACAGCCCTATAACCCATAAGGAAATAGAAACAGTCATTAAAAATCTCCCAACCAAAAAAAGCCCAGGGCCAGATGGCTTTAGCATGGAGTTCTACCATACCTTCAAAGAGGAGCTAACACCAATACTTTTCAAACTCTTTCACAAAATAGAATCTGAAAGAACATTGCCAAACTCATTCTATGAGTCCACAGCCACCCTTATTTCTAAACCACAAAAAGACCCAACAAAGAAAGAGAACTTCAGACCAATCTCTCTCATGAACATAGATGCAAAAATACTTAATAAAAAAAACTAGCAAACCGAATTCAAGAACACATCAAAAGTATCATACACCATGATCAAGTAGGCTTCATCCCAGGAATGCAGGGATGCTCCAACATACGAAAGTCTATCAACGTCATTCACCATATAAACAAGATGAAAGAAAAAAAAACACATGATAATCTCGCTAGATGCAGAAAAAGCATTTGACAAAATCCAACACCCCTTCATACTAAAAGTTCTGGAGAGAACGGGCACACAAGGACCTTACCTAGAAATAATAAAGGCAATATACAGCAGGCCAGTGGCCAACATCAAAATAAATGGAGAGAAACTTGAAGCATTTCTGCTAAATTCAGGGACAAGACAAGGATGTCCACTTTCACCATATCTCCTCAATATAGTACTTGAAGTTCTTGCTAGAACAATAAGACAACTAAAGGAGATCAAGGGGATAAACATCAGAAATGAAGAAGTCAAATTGCCCCTATTTGCAGATGATATGATAGTATACACAATCAACCCAAAAATTCCACCAGAGAACTCTTACAGCTGATAAATACCTTCAGCAAATTGGCTGGATACAAAATTAATTCAAAAAAATCAGAAGCCCTTCTTTATACAACAAACAAATGGGCTGAGAAAGAAATAAGGGAAACAATCCCCTTCACAACAGCCACAAACAACATAAAATACCTGGAGGTAAATCTAACCAAGCAAGTACAACAATCTAACCAACCTGTACAACAAGAACTTCAAGCCCCTGAAGAAAGAAATGGAAGAGGCCTTTAGAAGATGGAAAGATCTCCCATGCTCATGGATAGGTAGGATCAACATAATAAAAATGGCCATCCTACCAAAAGCAATATATAGATTCAATGCAATTCCTATCAAAATACCAACACAATTTTTATAGACTTGGAAAGAGCTATTCTCGATTTCATATGGAACAACAAAAAGCCCAGAAGAGCTAAATCAATCCTGTACAATAAAAATACATCTGGAGGTATCACCATCCCAGATTTCAAGCTGTACTACAGAGCAATAGTTGTAAAAACAGCATGGTATTGGTATAGAAACAGACCAGTAGATCAATGGAATTGAATTGAAGATCCAGAAATACACCCACACACTTATGGCCACCTAATTTTTGACAAAGAAGCCAAAAGTGCACAATGGAAGAAGGACAGCATCTTCAACAATTGGTGCTGATCCAACTGGATGTCCACTTGTAAAAGAATGATATTAGAACCATACTTTTCACCTTGTACAAAACTTAAGTCCAAACGGATCAAGGACCTTAATATAAGGCTGGTCACACTTAAACTACTAGAAGAAAAACTGGAAAAAACCCTCGTACTCATTGGCACAGGTGACAACTTCCTAAACAGAACACCAACAGCTTAGGACCTGAGATCAACAATCAGTAAATGGTACCTCATGAAACTGAAAAGCTTTTGTAAGGCAAAAGACACTGTTATTCGAACAAAACGGCAGCCTACAGACTGGGAGAAAATCTTCACCAACCCCACATCTGACAGAGGGCTAATATCCAAAATCTACAAAGAATTCAAGAAATGAAATGCCAAGAAACCAAATAATCCAATAAAAAAATATGGGGGACAGAGCTAAATAGAGAATTCACAAAGGAGGAATCCCTAATGGCTGAGAGACACTTGAAGAAATGCTCAACATCCTTAATCATCAGAGAAATGCAACTCAAGACAACTCTGAGTTTCCACCTCATACCTGTCAGAATGGTTAAGATCAAAAGCTCAAATGACAGCACATGCTGGCAAGGGTGTGGAGAAAGGGGTACCCTACTCCATTACTGGTGGGAATGCAGGCTTGTGGAACCACTGTGGAGGTCATTCTGGCGATATCTTAGAAAACTTGGAATAGCTTTGCCTCATGATCCAGCCATACCACTTCTGCGTATATACCCAAATGTCTCCTCACGGAATCATAAGGAAATTTCCTCATCTATGTTCATAGCAGCCTTATTTGTAATAGCTAGAAACTGGAAACAACCCAGATGTCCCTCAACCAAAGAATGGGTTAAAAAACTGTGGTACGTTTACACAATGGAATATTATTCAGCTATCAGGAGCAATGAAATTATGCAATTTGCAGCCAAAAAGATGGAACTAGAAAAGCTCATCCTGAGTGAGCCAACCCAGACTCAGAAGGATGCATATGTCATCTATTCACTTATAGTGGGATTTTAGCTATATAGTACAAGGTATCGATACTACAACTAACACACCAAAGGGAACTAAGACATGGACTTTTTATTTTTTTATTTTTATTTATTTATTTATTTATTATATATTTTTATATTTTTTTCTATTTTTTATTGTTTTATCTGTGTGTCTGCTTATTTGTTTGTTTGTTTTTTATTTCTCTCTCCTGGGTAATGAGATACTTTTCACTGGTGGTACTGCCTCGTAGACCCCCAATGAATGAGGAGGCTCTTGGCCCTCATACGACCTCTCAACTGAGATGAGGGACTTTTATATAAGGACACCCCACCCCAGAGAAATGGGATGGAAGGATTAGGAGGTAAAGAAAAAAATGAAATGTGATGTTTCGGCCTTTTATTACTAATTGTCATAAACTGTTTAGGATAATTAAGAAATGCAAACTAATAGTTATTCAAGTCTGTCATTTTGTTAGGTACTATGACAACCTATTATAGCTATTTTCTAAGCTAATCAGAAATAAAGCTGCTAAGAGACAAGCAACATCTGCTTATCCTAATATAAGAGATAGATAGGGCCTCGTCAAAAACCTCAAGAGATCTGCAGAATATGGCATTCAAAGATATTTTCGTAACTTTAAATTTTTTTTATATTGAGACATATCAACTGCTGACAGCACCCCCTATTCGACCCCAAGTAGAAGATGAGCATAGAAGAATCTCCAGTGGGAGATGATTGCATTAGTCACAAGCCTATCTCTTGGTAGGTAAAGTGCCTTGCTCCAACTGTAGACAGAATGCTATCCAAAAAGGACAAAATTTGGAAGCAGGTAAGTCGACAGCCTAGCTCTGCCAAGACAGGGTAGGTAAGTCCTTCAAAACCCCTGCTCTACAATCAATGTCTGTCAGAAAAACGGGGCCAAATGACTGAAGATCGATGCGGTAATGTATGGAGAGAAAATTCGAACTGTCTAGGCAGCCACTGGTATGTCATTTCTTAGTTTTGGAAGCTGCAGGCCCTGTATGTCCTATAAAATCAGATATATTTATCCCTCTCAGGTCTCTGAGGTGGTTGAAGAACAGATAGCTAGAGTCTCATAATTAAATTTTGAGTTGTTTAGGAGTCAAGAGAGTGTTATAGACCTAAGAAGATGCTTTTAAAATTGGGTTGCAAGTTAGTATGAATGTTGAGTTAGATATAGAACTTTAAACTCATGGAGATGGTTAGATAGTAGAATATTAAATTCAGATGCAAATACATATGGACTGGACATTGGAAATATTCGCTAAGCCATAAAACTCTCAAAACTATGACCTAATTACCTCTGTTGTTTTGTATTATATTTATTATTATAAGAGAAACAGTCATTTGTTGTACTGAAAGAGGAAACTGTAGGGGGGAAATAAGATATACCTTAAACTTTAAAAAAAAAAAGGGAAGAGGATGGGGGTTTGAGCATGGGAGGGTGGGAATGGAGGAAAGAATAGGGAGGGGACTGCGATTGAGATGTAACTTGAAGAAATAAAAAATAAAGAATAAAAAAGAATAAAGTCAGATTTGTAACACAAGTTCAAATAAATGACGATATATCAGACATAAACTATCATCAGGCATACTTACACATATCATTGTTGATGTCTAGAAATATAAGGGGGGAAGTATCAGTGTGTCAAAATTTACAATTTGGATGTGAGTCATGTTGTTAAACATTTGAAGTTTTTTATGTTTATTTATTACTTCAGGTTATATCTCCATCACAGCACCCTCTTTCCTCCCCTCCCAGTCCCACCCTCCCACCCTTTATCTTCTATACCTTCCATCCCACTCCTCCTGAGTGGAGTGTCCCTACATATCAGGCTGCTGCCTCAGTTCAGCAGTCATATGAGGGCCAAGAGCCTCATACACTGGGGGCCTACAAGGCAGCACCACTAGGGCAATGTGTCTCATTGACAAGTAAAAAAGTCTGTTCCCTTCGGTGCATTGGTTGTAGTATAGTTATCCTGTATTATATGGCTAAAATCCAATTATAAGTGAAGAGATGCCATGTGCATCCTTCTGAGTCTGGGTTATCTCATTCAGGATGAGCTGCTCTAGTTCCATCCATTTGGATGCAAATTGCATGATCCCTTTGTTTCTGGTGGCTGAGTAGAATTCCACTGTGTAGATGTACCACAGGTTTTTTTTTTTTTTAAATCCATTCTTCGGTTGAGGGACATCTGGGTTTTTTCCAGTTTCTAGCTATTACAAATAAGGCTGCTATGAACATAGATGAGGAAACCTCCTTGTGATTTGGTGAGGAATCATTTGGATGTATACCCAGGACTGGTATGGCTGTGTCTTCCAAGTTTTCTAAGATATGGCCAGACTGATTTCCATAGTGGTTTTAAAAGCTTGCACTCCCATCAGCAATGGAGGAGTGTTCCCCTTTCTCCACAACCTCACCAGCATGTGCTGTCATCTGAATTTTTGATCTTAGCCATTTTGAGAGGTGTGAGATGGAATCTCAGTGTCCTCTTGAGTTGCATTTCTCTGATGATTAAGGATGCTGAACATTTCTTCAAGTGCCTCTCAGCCATTAGAGATTCCTCCTTTGTGAATTCTCTGTTTAGTTCAATTCCCCCCCCCCTTTTTTTTATTGGATTATTTGGTTTCCTGGCTTTTAAGTTCTTGAGTTCTTTGTAAATTTTGGATACTAGCCTTCTGTCAGATGTGGAGTTTGTGAAGATCTTTTCCCAATCTGTAGGTTGCCATTTTGTTCAAATGACAGTGTCTTTTGTCTTACAGAGGTTTTTCAGTTTCATGAGGTCCCATTTATTGATTGTTGGTCTTAGAGCCTGGGCTGTTGGTGTTCTGTTCAGGAAGGTGTCACCTGTGCCCCTAAGTTGAAAGGCTTTCCCCAATTTCGCTTCTAATAGATTTAGTGTGTCAGGCCTTATGTTAAGGTCTTTGATCCACTTGGACTTAAGTTTTGTGTAAGGTGTTAAATATGGGTCTGATTTCATTCTTTTACATGTCGACATCCAGTTAGACCTGCACCATTTGTTGAAGATCCTGACCTTTTTACATTGTAAGGTTTTGGCTTCTTTGTCAAAAATTAAGTGACCATAGGTATCTGGGTTCATTTCTCTTCTCCGTCTTCAATTCAATTCCTTGATTAACCGATCTGTTTCTATACCAGTCCCATGCTGTTTTTATTAATACTGCTCTGTAGTACAGCTTGAAATCTGGCATGGTGATGCCTTCAGATATTTTTTATTATACATTTGAAGTTTTATTTTCATTTTCTCATTAAATAATTCACTAAACCTTCCTATATTTTCATTCAATTCATTTCTGATTTATTTTCCCAATATGCTGGATTAAATATGTCTTTTTGAAATCTTTATTTGGTAATCATAAACATCTCAAACACCATGATATCATATCAGGTTCCATTAAAATTTTCTCCTTTTTATGAACCATATCAAGTATTTTGCTACTGTATGTTGTACCGCAGGTTGGGCTCATTGCCTCAGCTTTAAGAAGAAGTACTCACTATTATTTGTTTAGACTGCTTGATTAGGGATGGTATCGTCTCCTGTGGTAGGTTTGTGTTGAATCAAATACTAAAGGGTTTTCTGAGTCTGTTTTCTAACAGACAGTTCTTCAGAATCCCCAGATGGATGCCTAAAATTTTCAATCAGGTTTTTGCCTTCTGATTATCCACTAGCCACTTCAGTGTCTCACAATGCATATGCAAGCACCCTCTGCCAAAGCCTTAGACATAGAGGCTCACCTAATTATGAGTCTACACCCCTAGTAAGGAACGAAACGGCACACACACAAACCCCCCTTGTCTACTCTCTGTCATTTCCTTCCCTCAGTTATCAGCTTATTGACATCCAACTCTCAGTTTCAATAAATGTGTTTGGATATTACCAGTGTAGTTGTGAGAATCAACCCCTTCTCCTAAGCAACCATTTCTGAACTGCTTAATGTTTAAGGAATTCTCATTATTTCCTCACATACTTTTTTTCCGACTAAAAGAATTAGAATTTCGCATGATAGTCTGTTACCCATTATGCACTTGTGACTGGAAGCATGGAAGACTCAATCTTTGTTTTTAGAGATGAATTCTTAATGTTTTCCATTTAGAATTACGATGAAGGATAGGATCTGAGGATCCTAGACAACTACTTTTCTTCACAGACCCTATTATTTTCCTCTTACCTTAAATATGGACATTAATATTAGCATTACAATGTTTACTTGCACTAACTGACGTCTGGCATAATCTTATGAAAATAAGATATATGGGTAATATTCACAATTCAACTACTCTTTGGTCACACTTTATGAACATTGCTCTATTCCCTTCCCCCCCCAAAAAATAATCATGCCTTGATGGTTGATTATTAATAAATTTCTTGCCTAAGCAATAATTTCTCACTTTTTGTAAGTGCACAACTGAGTCACAAACTCTAACCTCCAAGTCTCCTGTTTTCATGAATGCAATTCAACTCATCATCATTCTAATGATAACAGTCTCCCTAAGCTGTTCTCTCAAGCCATATGAGGTCTTCTTAAAATTCCTGTGTCATATCATTATCCTACTTATTGGCATCAGCAAGTATACTTACTCCCTCCTAATTACTTGATCTGTATGTGGTGAGAGGATGGGCAAGATGCTCTTTATTAGATTCACTCAGTGTCTTCCCTAGTTGCTAGGTGATAACAGCCAGTCCCTGGCAGGAATACTTAACAATCTTCAGATGAAATTTTCTCGTTACTTTTTTTTTAACCAGCCCAATGCACCTGTGCCAGAGTGACTTAGGCAGCATTATAAAACTGTTTGGAATAAAGGAACATTTTGATTGGTCCACAGATTAATGTGAAGGGTAGGTTAATTTTTGTGAACTACTAGCTTAGCTAAAGCAGCTGCTCACATTTGAAACTGCTAACACCATCACATTCTAGCACACAGAAGTATGGTTTTCTTTCCTAAGAATGAAGATATCCAAAGAAGAAACTAATAAGGCATATCTAAGTAGGGTGTTTGGTAATCACAAGATAACACTCTGGAGGGATTAGGAGCACGAGGCTGCATTTCTGTCGCATTATTATCTCATGATAACCAGTTCCTTCTTGTCACACCTGACTGCATAATTCCTATCCAATTAAAAGTGACATTTTCTGGTGATGTTAGCAATTTGGGAGCATATTTTCCTTTCTTCAATTGAGAAACTTGTTGCTAGACAGATCACTGAGAATTGAATGTCTTTGTTCCTAGATGCCCTGACACTTCTTTGCTGAAGATAATGGTTTGTAATATTTTAAATGGGACTAGTCATAGAGCAAGTGTATCTGTTTTCCTGGGAGATATACAAGGGCCTGAATTGTTCTGTCCAGGGCTATGACCTGGACTGCACATTGTATTCCAATTCAGCACTTGACTGCTGAAACATCACTGCTTTAAAGAACAGCATCCTATTTATCTTTTGTTTAAAGAAGGGCTACTGATTTTTTGAATTAATTTTGTTTCCAGCCACCTTGCTGAAAGTCTATCAGCTGTAGGAAATCTCTGATGGAATTTTGGGGCCATTTATGTATTCTATCATGTAGTCTGTGAATAAGGATAATTTGACTTCTTCCTTTCCAATTTGTATCCCCTTGATCTTCTTTAGTTGTCTTATTGCTCTGGTTAAAACTTCAAGTACTATGTTGAAGAGATATGGGGATAGTGTGCATCCTTGCCTTGTCCCTCATTTTAAGAGAAATGTTTTAAGTTTCTCTTCATTTAATTTGATATTGGCTACTGGCTTGCTGTGTATCACCTTTATTATTTCTAGGTATGGTCCTTGTATGCCGGCTCTCTCCAAGACTTTTAACAAGAAGGGGTGTTGGATTTTATTGAATGCTTTTTCAGCATCTAGCAAGATGATCATTTTTTTTTCTTTCAGCTTGTTTATATGGTGGATTACATTGATGATTTTCACATGTTGAACAGCCCCTGCATTCCTGGGATGAAACCTACTTGATCATGGTGTATGATACTTAGGGAAACAACATCATTCACAATAGCCACAAATAAAATAAAATACCTGGGGTAACTCTAACCAAGCAAGTGAAAGTCCTATATAACAAAAACTTCAAGTCCTTGAAGAAAATAATTGAAGAGGATATCAGAAGATGGAAAGATCTCCCATGTTCGTGGATAGGTAAGATCAACATAATAAAAATATCAAAAGCAATTTACAGATTAAATGCAATTCCCATCAAAATTCTAACACAGTTCTTTGTTGACTTTGAAAGAACAACTCTCAACTTCATATGGAAAAATAAAAAACCCATAGTAGCTAAATCAATCCTGTACAAAAAAAAAAAAAATTTAGAGGTATCATCATCCCTTATTTCAAGCTATAATACACACCAATAGTAATAAAAACAGCTTAGTACTGCCATAGAAACAGATCAGGTGGCCAATGCAATCCAATTGAAGTCACAGAAATTAACTCACACACCTATGGTCACTTACTGTTTGATAAAGAAGTCAAAAGCATATAATGGAAAAAGGAAAGCATCTTCAACAAATAGTGCTGGTCTAACTGGATGTCAGCATGTAGAAGAATGCAAAGAGACCATGTTTATCACCTTGCACAAAACGTAAGTCCAAGTGGATAAAAGACTTTAACATAAAACCAGACACACTAAATCTAATAGAAAAGAAAGTGGGGAAAAGCCTTGAACTCATTGGCACAGGTAACAACTTCCTGAACAGAACACCAATAGCTCAGGCCATAAGACCAACAATCAATAAATGGGACGTTATGAAACTGAAAAGCTTCTGTAAGGCAAAGGACACTGTCATTAGAACAAAACTGCAGCCTACAGATTGGGAAAAGATCTTCAGCAACCCTTCATCTGACAGAGGGCTAATATCCAAAATATAAAAAGAACTGAAGAAATTAAACACCAAGAAACCAAATAATCCAATAAAAAAATGGGGGACAGAGCTAAATCAATAACTCACTAAAGAGGAATCTCAAATGGCCCAGAGACACATGAAGAAATGTTCAACAAAAATGTTAATCATCGGAGAAATGCAACTCAAGATGACTCTGAGATTCCATCTCTCTCCTGTCAGAATGGCTAAGATCAAAAACTCAAAAGACAGCACACGCTGGCGAGGTTGTGGAGAAAGGGGGAACACTCCTCCATTGCTGGTAGGTAGGAGTCCAAACTTATACAACCACTATGAAAATCAGTCTGAGGCTATCTTAGAAAACTTGCAATAGCTATATCTCAAGACCCAGCCATATCACTTCTGAGCATATATACAAAAGATTCCTCACCAATCCATAAGAACATCTTCTCAACTATGTTCAAAGCAGCTTTATTTGTAATAGCTAGAAACTGGAAACAACCCAGATGTCCTTCAACCAAAGAATGGAAAAAAATATGTGCTACATTTACACAACGGAATAGTACTCAGCTATCAGAAACAAAGAGATCATGTAATTTGCAACTAAGAATGGAACTAGAAAAGCTCAGCATGAGTGAGCTAACTCAGACTCAGAAAGATACACATGGCATATATTCACTTATAACTGGATTTTAGTCATATAATACAGGATAACCATCCAACAATCAATAGACTCAAAAGAACAAGAACATGGACTTGGTTACCTGTTAGTGAGACACTCCACCCTAGTGGAACTGCCATGTAGATCCCCTGTGCAAGAGGAAGCTCTTAGACCTCATTTACTAATGAACTGAGGGGGCTGATACGTGCAGGCACCCCACATTGGAGGGGTGGGATGGGTAGATAAGGGATAGAGCGTGGCAGGGTGGCAGGGTGGGACCAGGATGGATGGAGGGAAGGGGTGGTAATGGAGATGTAACTTGATGTAATAAGTATATGTTTCCAAAAAATAAATCAATAAATAAATGAAAGAACAGCATTGAATTGAAATACTTTAGAGATTTTCTGTATATAAGTATCAGGAACAAGGAATTTTGAAGGTAAATTGTACAAAAATATTAACTATACTTATCAATGTTTACGTTTATTACCATGTAGTGCATAGTAAACAGTTTTAAAATTTTAAGCTATTTTGTATTACATAAAACTCAATGTCAGCAGTCAATACACACATAATACATATATTGTCATGAAAGAAATTTGTAGACATGCCCCTAAAGTGTGCCTGATATGGAAAAGATTGACTTCTCCTGAAAAAATTTACTTAGTATACTATCAAGTCAAGAAATACATATATGTACACACACACACACACAGAGAGAGAGAGAGAGAGAGAGAGAGAGAGAGACATATCAGGTTTTATATTATAATATAGATTTTTAATTTTATGTTCATATAACAGTATTCAATTTTAACAACTTCCAAAGAGATTTCATCTAAAATATTACAAAATAGCATAATTTGGCATGGCATACTACATCATGCTATGATCACACTCTCCATTATTATATCAAACAATTTTTGTGTATATAATTGAAATATTGATACATTTCTTTCCTTAAAAATAGCCATATATTGTTGATGCAAAAACATTAAATAATATATATTCCTGAATTGGTAAGCTTCTTGCTATACAGCTCACTGAGAACTGAATGTCTTTGCTCCTTCAATGCCCTCACACTTCTTTGCTGAGAATAGCATTTCATAACTTTTTAAAAAATTTTCTTCAAGTTACATCTCAATCACAATCCCCTCCTGACTCTGCCCTCTGGTCCCACCCTCCCACCCTCTTCCTTCTCACATCCCTCCCATCTGCTTCCTTTTTTTTAAGTTTAAGGTATATCTTTTTCCCCCAACAGCTCCACCTTCCACTCCAACAAATGGCTCTTTCTCTTATAACAACAAATACAATACCAAACAACAAAAATAATTAGACCACAATTATGATAATTATAAGGTTTAGCACACATTCCCAATGTCCAGTCCATATGTATTTGGCAACTGATTTTAACATTCTACTATGCATTCATCTACATGAGATTAAAGTTCTATATCCAACTCAGCTTCCATCCTAACTTGCATCACCATCTTGAAAACATTTTCTTAGATCCAGAACACCCTCTTAATTCCTAAACAACTCAAAATTTAACTATGAGACTATAACTATCTAGTCTTCAACCACATCAAAGACCTGAAAAGGATAAGAGATCTGATTATACAGAAAGTGCAGGGCCAGCAGTTTCCAAAACTAAGAAATGACAGACAACCAACTGCATGAACAGTTACCAATTTCTCTCCATACATTGGAACATCTGTCTTTAGCCATTTGGCCCCGTTTCTATGACAGACATTAACTGTAAAGCAGGAATTATGAAGGACTTGCCTACCCTGTCTTGGCAGAGCTAGGCTGTTGACTTACCTGCTTCCAAGTTTTGTCCTTTTTGGACAGCATGCTGCCTACAGTTGAAGCAAGGGATTTTTCTTGCCAAGTGACAGGCTTGCCACTGATGCAACCATCTCCAATTGGAGATTTTTCAATGTTCATCATCTACTTGGAGTAGAATAGGGGTTATTGTCAGGAGCTGACATGTCTCAATATAAAAAAAATCTTAAATTAAGAAAACATCTTTGAATGTCATATTCTACAGATCTCTTGAGGATTTTGAAGACCACCTATCTATCTCCATATATTTGGATAAATAAATGTTAGAATATTTTAAATGTGGCTGGTCACAGAGCAATACACATACACATGTGTCTGTATATGTATACATTTGTGCATTTACATGTACACACACACACACACATATATATATATATATATATATATATATATTTCTGGAATTGATAGTGTGCTAAGTAAATTTTTTCAGGAAAAGTCAATCTTTTCCATATCAGGCACACTTTATGGGGTATGTCTCCAAATTTCTTTCATGACAATTTATGTATTATGTATGTATTGACTATTGACATTGAGTTATATGTTATACAAAATAACTTCTAACAATATTCTAAAAAAGATTTATTTTCATTATCTTAAATCATTTTTAGAAATTGGAGGTAAAATTTAGGGTAGTATTCCTAGAACTAAACAATGTTCTACAAAGGTTTAACCATGTTGCTTTTTAATGGTCATTCCAACTATTATCGTGATCTTATGAGTCCATTTAAAGACCTATGTCTGCTTCTGTCATGTTATGCCCACTTATCAACATCTATGCTACAAATGAACCAGGTGTTCATTTTTGGCAAGTCTGTCTTTGTCCCTGATGTAGATTTTCCAATTCTGTCTCATAGTTGTTACAATTGTATGTGTCTTCGTGATTTATTTCTATTCTATATTGGTGTGCCACATATTTGCTATGTATTTTTATAGAATTAACATACAAAAATTTAACAAGAGAAGAATTGGATGCAGTTTATAAATATGAGCTGCAAAAGAAGATATATAAATCTAATTGTTTTCTAGCTATAATTCTGAAATGGATGTTTTTGGTTTGGGTGTTAGATAACTACGTAAGATATATTCAGTACTCGAAGTGTAAAATTTTAGGCGATGCTTCACAATTTTCCTACGGATTCCTTATGCTAACTCTGTAAAAGTTCACTGAGCTCAATATATTTTGAATCTTGTTAATTTTGGTGCATGATGTTTCCATTTAATTTCAAGTTCCTTTTATCCTAACTTTATAAAATTAAAATTATCAGAGGAAAATATTATCTAAAGAAAATAAAATAAAAATGCATTGATAGTTTTTATTTATTTTCATCTATTGAATATCTTTTCAAAAATACAGAAACGTCCAAACTTTATTATTATAAAATGTACATAGAGTGAGTATATGAATGTAGAGTTTGAAATTTATAATTTGGCACTTTTATCTGCATTTCTCGTTACTCCTCCATGTTGCAGCATGTACCTGGATTTCTATCCTTTAAAAGACTGAACCAGTGCTGAATATAACACCCTGTTCATCTGCTCATCAAATGCAGGCCTTTAGTTCTTGTCTTTGACTCTCTCTGTTTCCTAAATGTGAAGAAAAATGTGATCAGCAACATTCTTCTTCCTGTTGCCATGATTTCTCTTCCTATTGTCATGCCTTTGCAACCATGATGGATGCTATCCATTCTGGAACTCAACCCAAAAGAAAATATTTCTTCCCTAAGTTACCTTAAGTTATAGTATTAGGCTTTCAATGTAGAAATTGTAAGAGGATACAACAAAGATCATGAAAGGCTTGAATGGTTTCTATTATTTGATAGCAATATTTTTATATAGACAGGAATATTTTAAATATCATACCAACAATTTCATTTATTATTTCCATGACAGATATGGTAAAAACTCATTTTAGTTTCTACATATGACCATAGGGAAATAAGACAATGGTGAATTTCTAATGGCTGTATAAATCTGGAGTAGGAAGTGCATAAATGCTAATCAGATATCTGCTGTTCATTTGCTTGTAGTTAATTTCTCCTAATGTAAATTATTGGTAATTTACCAATATTCATATCAGTGCAACTGGACAGACAACACTACATGTAATACTAGATATTTTCTTCTTTGAGGGGGTTGTTTGTTTTTTCTTAATCAATTTTTATTAATTTATTTTTTCAATTTACATCTCAATCAAAGTCTCCTCCCTCTTTCCCTTCAGATCCCATCCTTCCTCCCTCCCTCTGTCTTCCCCATCTCCATCCTCTCCTTCTCCTTGGATAAGGAGAAGCCCAATATAGCAAACTCCCTCAATTCTAAAAATTTCTGTTGCTTTTAAAATAACTATTAGAGCCAGTAAACCCCATCAACTGATTGAATTTTATCCAATATAAAAACAAGATAGATTAAGGCTGAGTAAAGGAAAATTAAAATTAGCTGCTAGGTTGGGCAGGATAAAAGTGATACAATTAAAGGTGGAAACAATTAGTGAAGAAAGAAATATTTCCAATGTTAACAACAAAAGAAGTCTAGGTTATATTCTCAGACAAAGTGGTGACTGAGTGAGAACTAGACTACTCACAATGTCATTTTCTGGAAATTTCTGTTAGGCAGGACCATTTATTAGACTAACTTCAAGAGTAAAGATAACTGTCTCTATTAAAACTTAATTCTTTCTACTTAAGCAATCACAATACCTGACTTTTATAATATTACTAATGAATGTGGCTTTTTTCATTTTATTGAAAATAGATTATTTTTATAAGTACACTTTAATGTAAGAATTTCTGCAAAAATACCTTTAAATATCTAAAATCTAGGCAATGTCTTCTTTTTATTCAAAAATGTACCTTGGTATTAAAAAGATTATTATGGGTACCCTAATTCAGAAGTCAGACATATTCTACTAAGTAAATTGAAAATATCACTATTAATCTTAAACCCTTACAGCATCCCATGATTGTCTTACCAAAGATTCCCATCTTTTAATCCATTTCAGCTTGTGGAATGGCATCACATTGCATTCCACTACTCAAAAAAGTAACACAAAATACTTGACTCATCTAGAAACTGAGAATTGTCTCTTAAATCCACTTTCCAGTGAAAATTCCAGCTTGCAAGTTGGACATTATGTTCCTCAGCCTTCTTTGAAGCTGACAGTTGCCCAGGTAACCATATTCTAGACACTTGTGCTGAGCACAGGTGATTGTAAAACCTGCTGTAATTATAATAATACGTGCAGAACATTCATAGTTCCTAATGCCTTGAACACCATTTTTACTCTTTTGGGTCAGTTTGTATGAAGACATGAAGCAACTCACCTTCAGTCATGCACATGATTGTGACCACACTCTAGAAAACAGCATAACAACATAATGGAAGTATTAAATCCCTGAGAGACTTCATGGACCAGAACAATCCTCTCTGCCTGACTTAGTGTGGCAGTAACCTGACTGAAAAATAAGCGAACTAAAGTTTATGTGTAAATAGTTGCTATTCTAGTCTGCAGTTTGTCTGCAATATGCTTTTTAGAAGTTGCTGATGCTCTCTACACTTCTGAGTCTACTAACTTGCATAAAACAACCCAAAAAATTTATCATAATTAAATGTATCATCTTATATGTGAAATATGTCTACAGACCAAATTTTGAAAGTTCCACATGTAATTATTATTATCACTCTCACATTAAAATTTCATGATATAATTATCCTATATCTTATGTTTTCTATTTCTTATTGGTATATAAATAAAATGACATATTATTTGTGAGACAAAATTGTGTTTTACCTCTTTTGTAGATCAGGTATCCAGATACCACCTGTTTCTCTACTGGTGTTTTAATTGTGTGAATTAGTATAAATACAGTCACATAGATGATTAGCCAGTGTTATGTTTCGAATGTGTCAAAGTACATGTGTTGAAGTCTTGTTCTTCAACAAAGAACTATTGGAATCTTTGAATGTTGAGATGTATGTAGTTCATAATGTTCTATACTCTCATGAGTGTATTGATGCTTTAATATAGAAGTAGTTTCCTTATAAAGTATATCTCCTCTTCCTTCTTTCTTTACTTTGTCTTTCTTTCCTTACTTCCTTTCTTTCATTCTCTTCTTCTTTCTTCTTTTCTTCTTCTGGAAAACACCAAAAGGAAGATTATGCTAATGCAGCTGAGGGCCCAGGATTAGTAGGCATTGGTAAATCCCCAGGAAGACTCAGAAGTTGTTTGAGGAGCAGAGGTTGTGGTAGATGCCTTGGGGCTCATGGAAGTAAAGACAAAGGCAAAGAGTGGATCTCTATCACTAAGCTGGGACATCTGGTGAAGGACATCAAGATCAAGTTCCTGGAAATCTATCTGTTCTTATTGTTCATTAAGTAATCAGAATTATTGAATTTTTTCCAAGGTGCAATCCTAAAAGATGAAGTTATAAAGATCAAACCAGTACAGTGGCAGACTATGGCTGGTCAGTGATCAGATTCAAGACTTTTTTTTTTTTTTCACCATTGGAGGCTCTAATGGTCATGCTGGTTATGGTGTTAAGTGTTCCAAGTAGGTAGCCACTGCCATTCGAGGGTCCAGCATCTTGGCCAAATTTTCCATTGTCCCTTTTCAGAGAGTATACTGGGGGATCAAGATAGGCAAGCTTCCTTACTATTCCATGCTAGGTGACAGGCCTCTGTGGCTATGTGCTGGTACATCTTATCCCTGTCCCAGAGGCACTAGCACTGTCTCCACTCTCCTCCCCAAGAAGCTACTGACAATAGCTGGTACTGATTACTGCTATACATCAGCCAGGGGTTGCAAAGACATCCTGGTCAACTGTGTCAAGGCCACCTTTGATGTCATCTCTAAGACCTACAGTTACTTGACCCCCAACCTCTGGAAAAAGAAAAGCTTTGTTCACTAAGTCTCCCTATCAGAAATTCAGTGACCATCTTGTGAAAATCCACAGCAGAGTCTCTGTTTAGAGCTCTGAAGCTCCAGCTGTGGCTACCACATAAGAATTTTTATACATGGAAAATAAAGTGAATTAAAATGTTTTTTAAAAGATGTGATCCTCCATTCCTTTCTTATATTCCTTTATCTCTCCTTCTCACACACAATATGATGCTTTCTCAAATCATATCATAGAAGAAAGAACATGACTAACTATATTGCCTCAAAATTGGACTCAATAACTTCTAGAAAAAGCCAAAACTTTTCTGCTCATTATGTATTGTTCATTCTCAAGTATTTTGATATAACATTAAAAACAAACTTAAAGCACAAGGTCACTCGCACAATTAAAAGTAAACCTATGATAAGATTTAGATAAATCAGGCTAATGGGTTGTAAACCACACAAATTAAAAGCAGTGGGATATTTGAAAAATTGAGAAGGAAACTACACAGAACTTAACTTTGTGTTTTATCTACCTCAGACTTCTTTAGCACTTCAAGGCTCATGGTTTCTAAAGTTCTTAATATGAAAAAATAGTAAGTAAAACACAGAGGCATTTCCAATGTATAGCACTTAATTTTATTTTATTAAACATACAAAAAATACATTTTCTGTTGTGGCTTGATTTGAGCTTCCTATAAACAAAGAAGAAAAGCCATAGACAATAATAACTTGAATTTTTCAGCTCAGCTACTTTAGTCAACAAATAATCAGTGCAGAAGAGTGAGAATGAATTTTTTCACATAACAAGAACCTGAAGCAAATGAACTTGGCTTGGTAAACACAGTTATTGTTTATCAACAGTGTCCTATGTCTTTCTAGATTTGCATTTATTTCTCCTCAGAATTTTTCCCTGAATTGTAGCTATGTTCCCTCAAGATATAAAATAACAGTGTCAGTTTCTGGCATCAAGCACAAAATCTGTGGCATTTGAGAACAGCGGTAAACCTTTACTTATACTAGTCTTGAATTGTGAAGTTTATTAGAGGGAAAATATTTTCTTGTCTTCACAGAAGTTATCACCTCTAGTATTATTGATCAGGTAATCTATTATACTGATAAAATAAATTTTCAGAAAGCCAGGGAAATGTGGGAAACTTTAGTTCACTTTCCATATTGCTATAACAAAACGTCAGGATGTAAATTGGCTTTAAATTCAGAGAGTATAGTTGATTGGTATAAAAAAGTTATGGTATTTGGGACCAGTTTCATCCATAACAATGGAAACATTAGAGTCCCTCACTTCTCAGACAACCAAGAAATAGTATTATTGTCTGGAAGCCGATCAGGATGTAAGTATCAAGGCCTATGCCCAGTGGTTTATGTCTTCCAAGTGGACTCAATGTTCCAACTACTCCATGTCTTTTCAAATCAACACTACACATTGGGAGTAAAGTGCTCAAATACATGATCTGTGTGGAGCACTTATGCCCAAAACACAATCCAAAGATTCACTGCATCCTGTGTATGTATGTAATATAGTTACCCTTCATCATTTTATGACCTTTCCATTTCTAAATTGAAGGCTTTTTAGTAACTATGAGTTTGTTTCTTTTTACATGTTTATAAATTTTTTGTTGAATTAATTTGATAGGAATGCAAAGTACTTTTGCAATCATGTCATTAATTTTGAGAAACGAAATGTTGTGCTCAGTATCATTTTTTCAGAAATGACTAAATGATATAGAGGTTGATTGACAGGCTAGAGAGAAGCAAGAGAACGATAATAAATTGTAATGAAATGGTGGTGGTGGTATAAAAACTGAGTCATAAATGAAATATTTGAAAGAAATATGAAACTTAAACCTAGGGATCACTCAAAACTTCTGAAGCCTGTGGAACACATTCAGTAGCAATCTAAGTTGCTGTGGTGGTTTGAATAAGAATGATCCCCATAGGCTCCTATATTTGAATGCTTGATAATCAGGGAATAGTGTTACTTGAGAGGGATCAGGAGGTGTGGCCTTGTTAGAAGAAGTGTATCACTGAGGATGGATTTTGGAATTTCTAAAACTAATCTAGGCCCAGGCCCAGGCCCCCCCCCCTCTATCTATCTATCTCTATCTCTCTATCTCTATCTCATTGCATGTGGATCCAGATACAGAACACTCAGCTTCTTCTCCAGCAACATGTCTTGCCTGTGTGCCACCATGCTCCTGTCATAATGAAAATAGACTAAACCTCAAAACTGTAAACAAGCTCCAATTACATGATTTTATTTCATGGTGTCTCTTAACAGCAATAGGACATTGACCAAGATTGACCAAGACACTTATCAAATAGATTCCTGGTGGTAAACAAAATTGAAATACCAGAGAAGGAAGATGAGGTTAAAGGATATCAGAAACCAGGCCTACCAGGAATGTTTGAGAAGCTCAATTCTAGAGGATGTAACCAATGAGATCAGATTAGAACTGTGGAGGAAGATAAAGTCAAAGAGGGAACTGTGACTGATGAGGAATGGCATCCTGCTTCTCTCTTTTGCCCTTAGATAGAACTACTCTCTCATTTGAAACATGCTTCTATAAAATTCCTACTAAAAAGAGAGAAGAAATATAAATGGAATTGAAAAGAATACAGAAATCGTTAGGACCAACATTTGTAAATAATGCAAGCACATGTAACTAGCAAGCACAAATGCTTCCCAGGATGTGTGGGGTTTTTTGTTGGTTTTGTTATTTGAAAGTAAAATATGACTTTTTTAAATTAATGACAAATGAAAAGAGTGTTTTATGCTATAAATTACCCTATGTATGTGTAAATACTCACAAGAAAATAATTTGAAACTTTGATCATGAAAAAAAAAAATACAGATAGACATTCTGTTAGAAGATGTTAAAAAGCAATTAATTTGAGGGGCCTGGACGGATGTTTCACATCACAAGGTAAAAGTCCTTGTGATGCAAGCCTGGCATCAAAGTTTGGTTCCTGATACCCACATAAAGGTAGATGAAAAGAACCAACTTCACAAAGTTGTTCTCTTACCTGGAGAGACATGCATAGTCCATATGTACCCCCTATATCACACATACACATGCAGTAAAAATTGATGGTAATAATGATGATATTTTTCAGAAACATGAAAAGTCATTATAACAAATTTATCTTCACATTAAATGTTATTTCAATAACAAATAAAGGACTTGTTGAGAATTTGTCAATCTAATATTATCTCACATACTAAAAGTGGCTCCCACATAAAACCAAGCTCATGAAGAAAAATAACAAGGTGATATCAAACCTATAATCTTCACATAGACAAGAAAATGAATGGCCAATAGTATGAAATATATAGAAAAAATGTATGGCTAATTAAATTATTTGACCAGTATTTATATTATCTTTAATTGATTGGCGGTGTTAATCCTTAACCTGCCATTATAAATGAATACACACAGACACCCGGTGGATCTTAACAAGCCTAGGCCTGGGTTGTGCAATCCTAGTCCATCTAAGCTAGCTCATAACTCTATTACCCAAATATTACCCCATATATACATATGTCCCTTTGGACTATTATTCTCCATGCTAAGCTGATGTTTCAGGCCACGTGGAAGGATCTTCTTTAATCTACCCCATGGTGTGTCTTCCTTTTTTACTCCTGACTTCTCCTCTGGCCTCCTTCCCAAGATGCTCTGTATCTCTCTAAAAAGCCATGAACCTTAGTCCTGCCTTCCTCTGTCTTTGCCCAATCTCCAGGCCTTAGCATTTATTTAACCAATCAGAGTAAATTAAGTAACAGACAGCAAACAGGACCAATTAATATTTAGAATGCTTAACATCACCCCATCAGAAATAGACTGGCTCAAACTGCCTAAAACTTATATCCCTGAAGTTCAGATTCTGTCTACAAATGTCTTAGGACATTTAAACAGCTGAGCACAAAAGGACTGAACATCAAATGATTCTATTAACGTGCTTAACCATTTTTCCATTCTTCTTTGGGCCCCAAATAGGTTTACTATATCCCAAATTAGCAGGAAGGTAAATTTAAGAGAGCGACTTCTCATCCCCAGAAGGCGGGGTGGGTGATTTTTCTCCCCTTTGGTCATTTGATGGGTTATAGATACTTGTTATTTAGATGGAAAGGTTACAAGTTGTTAAATGGTCTCGTTAAATAGGTTTTGGAGGTTAGACCCAGGGATTTCTGTCTTTTTCTTCTCTGTATCCTTATTTGTCTCCTTTGTAGGGGTGAAAAGACTTGAGAAAAAATGGGATAGAGACATAATATAGCAATGATAAAGAAAAAAGGATATATTATTGAATATGCTCTTATATCTGTGTATATTGATACAAAATTAAGATTACATTTGGCTAAATCTATATTGATATTTGTATACTGATACAGAAACTGAATAGACAAGTAAGTATAATTACAGTTACTGTCTTTTATTCAGAATTTGGGCTGAAAGAGTAAGTTTGATACAGTAGAGTATAATATTTTAAGAAAAGCAAAGGCAGTGACAAACACATGAAAAGGGAAATAGCATGTGTTATTTTAATATGCTGTTATATTGTTCTGTTTATCTTTAAATATTATTGTCAAAGGCTGACTCCTAATTTATAAATTATACATATATTCATATATATACATATACATATGTATCAAAACATGTGAAGAGTTCAATACTGTTTATGATTTCAGGCTGCAAGCATGTTCTTAAAACTCATGTGTCCTTCCACCCTGAATAAAGGAGGTCTGCTTTGCAGATAAGTGAAGAAATCAAGAAGAAATTTAGGTTGTACATGTAACTCATCATATTGGAAATGTATAAAATCAATGTCATCTCTCACATGTTATGAGATAAATCAATTTTAATTATTAAAATCTTTAATGAAAATGTGTAATTGCAAAACATTTAGTAAGCATGAGAGGACATACTTTATAACTGCGTAATTAAAGTCACATTAAATTTATTTGGGGTAAAAAAGTATATATTAGTACTTATTGTTTTTGTTAGTACTAACAAGATTAGTACTATTGGTTTTGAGAATTTGGAATTTTACTGATCTTACCATGATCAGATGATTTAAGTCCCCAGGATCATTGTATTAATTGAGTCAAGTGTCTGGCTCCATTAACCACATGAATTTCTGTATGCTCTTATTTAAGTGACACTGTTACAGGAGGTGGAAAGGTCACCTTTGAGACCAAGATCCAGAGTAATCATAGCATTTTTTTTTTTTGCCCTGTAATAGTGGCCAGTATAAACTAGAGCCCCAAAACACTGCAGAAACTTGGGAAGCAACATCAAGTTTAGAAGGAAGGAGATGTAGGATCACACTATTTTAAAGATAACCCTAAAAGAGTAAATCACAGTAAAAAAGCAGCAATTACATTTTGTAAGGTTGTTATGTTTAATACTGTAGATTCTGACAAAGCAGTAATATAGGTCACTTACAGCCTGAAAAATATGGGTGTTTAACATATGAGAAAAGAAATTGGAAAATTATTTAATAAAATGGACCTTAAGATATTTAGCTATAAATATGTGAAAATAAAAATTGTATACTATTTCTAACTAAAACCAAAATCAATGCAAAAACACCTCCAGCGAGATGTGTGATAGCAGGATAGGTATTTGAAGTGTCTAGCCTGAAAGTGATGTTACTGGAGAAAACAGGAAAAATCTACAGAATGATATGGATTAGTACAACAAAGGCTGCTAGTCTTGGATGATTCAAGTAACTTAAAAGGTACTAAAGACACAAAGACAACACACAGGAAAATCAAATTGATAATTATACTAAATATATACATGAGCTCATATAACCTCAAATCTCAGTAGGTATGTTTGTTGTGTTCTACATGCTTATAACAGAGAATGTATATTCCTAAGGACATGAAGGACATGCACCAAAATGTTGGAAATAAAAAGGAAACTGTGTCCAGGAGAATCTTCATGGGAGAGCTAATTAAGAGTTTGGAAGATAACTCATAACACTAAATGCTTAATACATAAATTTAGGAACTAGGTAAAGCTTGTAAACAAAAATAAATATGATAAGAGGTAAACACTGAGAAAATAGGTCTAGAGATAAGCCTGGCTACTAAGAGCACTGGTTGGTAAACAGCAGATTTAAATTTGATAACTGTAATTCTCATGTTAGCGAGTAGGGCAGGGGAGTTGAGCAACTGAGAGAACCTGTCAGAAGCTAGAGTAAGGTCGAGGCATGTCCAAACCCCAAAAATCTCCCCTCTTAAGACTGGCAAGACAAGGGCTGCTCCCTCCCTGCCCTGGGCCTGCATGCCCCAGAACATGCATCCTTATGCCTCCCACCTCTGCCACCCTTGAGGTGGTCATGCAGCCTGGTGGCCAGGTTATAGGTTAAACTTCCTTTCTTCTTATAAGGTCATGTCCAGCAAGCACCTTGAATTTCTCTTCATGCAAATAAGGCGTTCCCATCACCTTGACCCAAGGTAATAATGTGCACTCACACTGAAAGCCTCTACCTACACCGCAAAGGTTTAAATAGCTTCTGTCTGCTCCCCCCTTGCCCCACTGAAACTGTCTCCCCGAAAAGACTATTTCTTGATAACTGAGATCCTGCCTTGTACCAACTCACTCCCGCTAAGCTTCATTCCCTCCGGTCCAGCCTGGTGCATAATGAGACTGGATACCCAGAGGAGGAAGCAGACCCAGGATGGCAGTAGAGGGTAAAACCTGCTCTGTCAAGTGCAAGCTTACTGATAACACACGTACTGTGGAACAAGCTCATATATGCACAGACACACAATAAGTAGATAGATAGATAAATATAGATAGATGATAGATAGATAGATAGATAGATAGATAGATAGATAGATAGACAGATGACAGATACTTAGATAGATACATAGATAAATAGATGGATATAAAGAAAAAAGGAAATTTTAATCCAGGAAAGCATTTAATTACAATTAAGGGATGTAATTACGAAAAAGTTTATTTTTCTAGATAAATTGAATGTCCATGAATTGTTGGACAATTTTCAAAAGAAATAGAGATGACTTGAGAATGGATGTATAAACATTTAAAAATATAAGAAAAAGAGCCTGCAGATAGTAAAGAAGAAATGTATGGCAGAAAAAGATAGAAACAGACAGAAAGAAAGAACAGAAGAGGAAAAAGCAGAAGAGAAAATAGGAAAAGAAGGACAGAGAAAGGGAGGAAACTGGATTTTCAATGATATAAAACAGACATGAAATCGTATCTAAACTAAATACAATATTTTAAGAAATTAATGTTTACTCAGAATACACATGTACTTGAAAGACTAAACTATGTGTGAAGGAGATAGACCTCATGGTAATGAGTCATAGGTCTAAAGGACTAACATTGAATAGGGGAGCTTGTTCTTTGAAAATATCACAGCTTTCAGTATGTAAAGCACTTCTAACTTCGCTCTTTGTAAGGGTTTAAAAGGAGACTTGACAAAAGTTTCTTGAAGTACCCTCCTTCAGTTCACAAGTGGCGGCTGATCAGCAACACTCGGGATAATATTTCACAATAAAACTAAGATCCTTGCGTTACCAACATCATTAAATAGTACACCAAAGGAAGCAGAATTTTCACAGGTACTTCATTTCTGCATGAGAGGTTTTACAAAGAACTTCATCTAATGTCAAATGGGTTAATGTTTTTCAATATACACTGACTTAAAAATAATTCTCAGATCTCCAACAAACTAAGAAAATTCTCAAATATTTTTAAAAGTGAAAAAAAAATTGAACTCAGCACCATCCATTATTGTGGGTATGTATACTGTTACCAAGAAATTTGTGTGTGTGTGTAAAAGATACTATGTGCTGTTAATGAGCTTAACTTTAATAAACAATTGACATGTATTTAAGATATTTGTAGTTATGTAGTAATTGTTTGTCCAGTAAATCTTGATAGGTTTTCATGAGCAGTCATCACATTATACAATAAGATTTTGGCCTCATCTTTGATTTATTCATGAGAAGAAGTGCTGGTCACAAAGATGATATGTCTGAGATGAGTTTCATTTTCCAACTTTTCATTTAGGACAGCTAAATGTAAATAGCAAAATGAATTCTAAATTTTGTGTAAATTCATAAAAACCCTCTCTGTTCATATGGCTCAGAACACTTTTCCTGTCTTGTGGCAGAAAGAGACACAGAAAGGGAAGAGTACCTTGATTAGGTATTTGAATTAGGTAGTCATTCTAAAGTAGTTCATTACTAGGACATTTTAACAAGATCTCCTAGGTCTGTTCCATGTCTCCTCCCATCCAAATTCTCATCTTTTTCCTGTTTGATTAGAAAACAAACAGGCATCCAAAGAATAGTAATAAAATAAAATGGAATAGGAGAAATCAAATGGATAAACTAGGAAAGAAAAACAAACAAACAAAGAAAAAGCAGAAAAAACACATATAGATTCAGAGATATACTTGTTGGTTGACCCAGAAATCCTATAAAAACACACAACTGGAAAGATAATAAATGCAAAGTACCTTTAAGGGTTTAGTTTGTTTGGTAGGTTTTATTGTTGCTATTATCATCTTTGTTGTTTAAGCCTAGACAAAGCATTGAGACAGGGAACTTTCCAAAATCTAAAAATGTTATTGAGGGGGCAGATTGTAATCAGAATATAAAGTATGTAAAAATTCAATAAAAGAAAAATAGAAAAAATAAAACATTAAAACAAGAACTGAATTTTTTTTACTTAATTTTTTATTTCTTCAAGTTACATCTCAATTGCAATCCCCTCCCTACTCCCCAGTCCAGTCCCACCCTCCCACTCTCTTCCGCCTCAACCCACCCAACCCCTTCTTTTTGTTTTTTTTTTTAACTTTAAGGTATATCTTTCCCCCCGCCAATAGCTCCCCCTTTCAGTCCAACAAATGGCTCTTTCTCTTATAATAATAGCTAAAATACAAAACAACAGAGGTAATTAGGCCACAGTTATGAGGGTTATATGGCTTAGCGTACATGGCCAACGTCCAGTCCATATGTATTTGGCATTTGACTTTAACATTCTACTATCTAACCATCTCCATGAGTTCAAAGTTCTATATCTAACTCAACTTTCATACTAACTTGCATCATAATTTTAAAAAACATCTTCTTAGATCCATAACACTCTCTTGATTCCTAAACAACTCAAAATTTAACTATGAGTCTCCAGCTATCTGTTCTTTAACCACCTCAGAGACTTGAGAAGGAAAAATATATCTGATTATATAGGAAGTACAGGGCCTGCAGCTTCCAAAACTAAGAAATGACATTCCAGTGGCTGCCTGGACAGTTCCCATTTTCTCTCCATACATTACAGCATCGATCTTCAATCATTTGGCCCCGTTTCTCTGACAGACATTGATTGTAGAGCAGGAGTTATGAAGGACTTACCTACCCTGTCTTGGCAGAGCTAGGCTGTTGACTTACCTGCTTCCAAGTTTTGTCTTTTTTGGACAGCATTCTGTCTACAGTTGGAGCAAGGGTTTTTTCCTGCCAAGAGATAGGCTTGCCACTAATTCAACAATCTCCCACTGGAGATTCTTTGATGCTCATCTTCTACTTGGAGTAGAATGGGGGTGCTGTCAGGAGTTGATATGTCTAGATATCAAAAAAATCTAAAGCTAAAAAAACATCTTTGAATGTCATATTCTGCAGATCTCTTGAGGTTTTTGAAGAGGCCCTAACTATCTCTTATATTAGGATAAGCAGATGTTGCTGTCTCTTAGCAACTTGATTTCTGATTAGCTTAGAAAATAACTGTAATAGACTGTCATAGTACCTAACACAATGACAGGCTTGCATGACTATTAGTTTGCATTTCTTAATTATCCTAAATAGCTTATGACAATTAGTAGCAAAAGACTGAAGCTTCACATTTGATTTTTTTTTCTTTACCCCCTAACCCTTCCATCCCATTTCTCTGGAGTGGAGTGTCCCTACATAACAGTCCCTCACCCCCGTTCAGAGGTCATATGAAGGTCAAGAGCCTCCTCATACATTGGGGGTGTACAAGGCAGTACCACCAGTGAAAAGTGTCTCATTGCCCAGGAGAGAGAACTAAAAAACAAATAAACAAATAAGCAGACAAACAGATAAAAAAGAATAAAAAATAGAAAAAGAAATAAAAATAAAAATAAAAAATAAAAAGTCTATGTCCATGTTCCCTTTGGTGTGTTGGTTGTAGTATCGATATCCTCTACTATATAGCTAAAATCCTACTATAAGTGAATAGATGCCATATGCAACCTTCTGAGTCTGGGTTAGCTCACTCAGGATGAGCTTCTCTAGTTCCATCCATTTGGCTGCAAATTGCGTGATTTCATTGTTCCTGATAGCTGAATAATATTCCATTGTGTAGATGTACCACAGTTTCTTAATCCATTCTTCGGTTCATTCTCATTGTTTCTTTAAAATTGCATTTTTTAAAAATTGCGTAGATATGTGGGGGTGTGTTGTACCATGGTGCACACATTAAAGAGAAAGTCAGAGGATAACTTGTGGTTGTTGGTTCCCTCCATTTGCCATGAATGTTCTGTGGACTAGATTCAGGTTACCAGGCTTGACTAGGTTTATTTCATTTTTGAAAGAAAACTGTCACTGTAGTTGGTAGGCTCAAAGTCTCAGACCAAGGCCTGGATGATGTAAGCTGAGAATGCATCCAGAAGGCACCTCTGAAGAAGCTTCAAGTTCTTCTGTTTTACAGGCACAGAGCTGCAGCAGAAGCAGAGACAGTTCAAGGAGTAAATCCAAACACTAAAGTGCACAGGAGCAAAGAAACTGTTTAGTAACTCAAAGTCCCCCACTCTACAGAGTCTAGCTACTATGTCACAAAGATTAGGCTCTGGGGATATTTCATTTGATTAGCCCAAGAATATAAGTAATTTCTATTATATGGGCTTTCTCAAGCATGGTTTGCCTGTTACACAGAGTTTCACACACAACTTGGGTACCACATGTCTCATCAGTATATTGAATGCCCACCCAGGGGTGTGTATTGAGTTTTACATGGAGTCCCAAATAACCTTCATACCTTCTGAAGTACCTATGCATAAGCCAGTAGCTGAATTTAGTAGACCTATAGATGGGGTAGTTAGAATTTTGACCTTTCTCTTAACCAACTAATGTTTTTGGTATGCTACTGTTATACCCTTTGAAGAAAGGCTCTGGGGCTCACTCTCTCCTCTATTCTCTATTTAGAATGATATTTAATACTATCTTACAATGGTAGAATTCCTGTAATGGGTATATTGCCTCCCACAGTAAACATCAGGAAAGAACTGGTGATTCACCCTTGGGAGTTAACTTTTCTATCTTACAATTAATACACTTTAAAGTGACCACTGAAACTTCAATAACTACATGGGGTCAGTAATTTGGGTGATGACATAAAATATTTGAAATAACTGGGCAAGGATCCCAAAGTCATTGAATGGTAATGTGACAGCATGCTGAAGACCTGTCTATGCAGGGAAAGGCAAACATCTGCATGTAAAAGCATTTTTAATGACTGTGAGGATTTGAAGGCCCAAAATCCTCCCACAGAAATGAACAAAGGCTATATAGTCTGATGAAAAAGTGGTGGAAGAGAAAAAGAGGATTATCAGGAACAACAAGTGGCTTCCATTTATTCTAAGACTGGTGAAGCACGAAGACATGGAGATCAGAGAAGTGAGGGTTGCAGATCCAGTCAGTACCTGCAGGGAAGGGAAGGGCTGATAATGTGGAGTAGTAAAATATCAATAAGGACCTTCAAATAGAAAGCTCTCTATTATATGCTGAGATGGGTGGAAGTGAGGGTTCAGTGAGGACAGTTGGAGGCAAGGAAGATATGTCAATGAGATAAGGAGATGAAGATATGTCAATGAGATAAGGAGATGAAGATAAAGAGCAAGAATTTGAAGGCTGGAGTGAGGAATTTCTGCTGCTCTTTTGATCTAAAGCATGAAAGGGTAAGGTGGAGGAAGGTATAGAAGAAAAGAGCTTTCCAGATGACACACATTGAAGGGGGTTAGATTTGCAGGCAGCCAAAAATAAATACAACAAAGAGTAGGTAAAGAAGAAAAAAGTTGTCATTGACAAACTGGAGAACTTTTAGAGAATCTATTCTTAGCATCTAGAGTGACAGCTGGCCTATATTTCATAGTATTGCCTGTATGCTCTTTGAAAGCTGTTTCTTGCTGCTTTTCCAGGCTCTTGCAAAAGATTTAGTTTAATGTTTCCTGTTGAAGCAGATTCTGCTCTCTCTCTCTCTCTCTCTCTCTCTCTCTCTCACTGTGTGTGTGTGTGTATTTAAAGTTGAAATCTTTATAGTTTTCATAAAGTTATGTACTTAGGAGGACAGCACAAGAAGCAAGCCACTGCATTTAACGACTAGAAGAATCAAGTTCCTATTTAAGGATCATATAAGGTTTATTGTATGTATGGTGGAAAATAATTCAGAAAAGGTCAACCTGCTGGTAGATTAGCAAATCCCACAGAGCTATGGTTGGACACTCTAAAGAAAGAGCTATGTGAAAAAGATTTGTCTCATGTGACTAGAAATATGATAGGAATTCCATGGTCATAAATGATCACTTCCCTTATACACTGAGAAATTGATTGCTGTTGTTATAAGAAAGAAGATCCCTAGGGAGAGATTTTCTGGATAAACTGAAATTTGAACTTTTGTTTTCTTCAACAATTTCAGACTAATTAAAGACAGGCAATCCTGAACTTATTCAGCCCAAGACCTTATTACATGTCTAAATAAAACTATTCACTAATCATGCAAAAACAAGGCTTTATGTATAATTTTGGCATACTAAAGTTGTTTGATCAAAAGTGTCAAGACATTTTATCACCACTGAAAAACCTCCTACTCACTAAGCAACCATTTTCAAAACATCGTTTTATTTTCTTCTGTTATGTGTTCATAATTTCTCTTAGTTTTCTGAGAATAGTTAAAAAGTATCGAGTTCTAAAATTCTTGATGATCATAACATTGAAGGTGTAGGTGTTTCTTCAAGGAGGTTCCATTACCAGGTATAAACAATAGAGGGTTAAAAGTTTGACTGCCAAACTACAGAAGAGCTAAATCTGCTAGAATGGAGATGAGAGAGATGGAATGTGGGTTTTTGAAAGGTGTCAGTGTTAATTATGTGGCACATTACTTAAATCCCAGTAAGACCACCACTAACACATGGGAATTTTCACATGATAATGAGAAACTGGCAGTAATTAGTGGTCTGGGTGGAAGGAAATAATTTGGGGGAATGGGATACTGAAAGCATGGGCATCATAGGTAGAAAATAGAGGCTAGGTATGACTAATCTAAATTATGTTGAGATTTACATTATTGATGAAGAGACTTGTCATTCATTTAGAATACACTTGTTTCTATAGGAAGTATAAATTGACTCCTATTCAGTAGAAGACAGGCATGTTTTAGTTATAATTATGTCCTTATTCTTACCAAAAGGAGCAATAAGTCATGTGTGAACACCAAAATGAGTACATCTCACTTTGGATAAGAATGTGTTTGATCCACTTGGACTTAAGTTTTGTACAAGGTGATAAGTATGGGTCTAACTTCATTCTTTTACAAATGGACATCCAGTTGGACCAGCACCATTTGTTGAAGATGCTGTCCTTCTTCCATTGTGCCGTTTTGGCTTCTTTGTCAAAAATTAGGTGGCCATAAGTGTGTGGGTCTATTTCTGGATCTCCAATTCGATTCCATTGATCTACTGGTCTGTTTCTATACCAATACCATGCTGTTTTTACAACTATTGCTCTGTAGTACAGCTTCAAAAACCTCAAGAGATCTGCAGAATACGGCATTCAAAGATGTTTTCGTAACTTTAGATTTTTTTATATCAAGACATATCAACTCCTGACAGCACCCCCTATTCTCCTCCAAGTAGAAGATGAGCATCGAAGAATCTCCAGTGGGAGATGATTGAATTAGTCGCAAGCCTATCTCTTGGTAGGAAAAGCCCCTTGCCCCAACTGTAGACAGAATGCTGTCCAAAAAGGACAAAACCTGGAAGCAGATAAGTCGACAGCCTAGCTCTGCCAAGACAGGGTAGGTAAGTCCTTCATAACCCCTGCTCTACAATCAATGTCTGTCAGAGAAATGGGGCCAAATGACTGAAGAGCAATGCTGTAATGTATGGAGAGAAAATGGGAACTGTCCAGGCAGCCACTGGTATGTCATTTCTTAGTTTGGGAAGCTGCAGGCCCTGTACTTCCTATAAAATAAGATATATTTATCCCTCTCAGGTCTCTGAGGTGGTTGAAGAACAGATAGCTAGAGTCTCATAATTAAATTTTGAGTTGTTTAGGAGTCAAGAGAGTGTTATAGATCTAAGAAGATTCTTTTAAAATTTTGTTGCAAGTTAGTATGAATATTGAGTCAGATATAGCCCTTTAAACTCATGGAGATGTTTAGATAGTAGAATGTTAAAGTCAGGTACCAAATACATATGGACTGGTCATTTGAATGTACGTTAAGCCATATAACCCTCATAGCTGTGGCCTAATTACCTCTGTTATACTGTATTATATTTGTTATTATAAGAGAAAGAGTCATTTGTTGGACTGAAAGGGGAAACTGTAGGGGGAAATAAGATATACCTTAAACTTAAAAGAAAAAAAAAAGGGAAGAGGATGGGGGTTTGAGGGTGGGAGGGTGGGACTGGAGGGGGAATAGGGAGGGGACTGCGATTGAGATGTAACTTGAAGAAATAAAAAATAAAGGAAAAAAAAACAAAACAACAAAAAAAGAATGTGTTTGAATTGGATGAACAATAAAGTCCTGAGGAATAGTTACTTATTTAAAATAGGTGTAACTGGAGACTTTAGAACAAAACCTAGAAACAATCATGTGCAGGTGAAAGACATTACCTGAAAACTGAGTTTGAAGTGAGGTAAAATTATACGTTTATGTTAATTTTATGATGTCAACAAGTCTAGCATTTCGTGGTTTAACTTATCAATGTGGTATTACCAGTTGCCATGTTATGGAGAGATGTGCAGCTAGTCTTTTTGTCACCATCTAAATACCGATATAGTAACTTTGCCTTTAAAAGAAAAAGTGGCAAATTTAATAAATTTCTCTTTAATCTCTTTTCCCTACATACTTAGGAAAGTGACTAAATAGACTTGAATAAACATCATTCATGCTTTAAATTTTGAGGAGGGAGTAGTGATGGCTCAGCAGTTAAGAACACTGGCTGCCATTCCAGAAGACCTGTATTTACCTTCCAGCATGGATATGGCACCTCACAACCATATGTAACTCTAGTCCCATGGTATCTGTTCTGCTTTTCTGGGCTCTGGGTATGGAGGACCCTCCAAGCATCATGGCCTAAGGGAAACGATCCCAGTGAGGGAAGAATCAAACTCAGTTCGGCCTGAGTTGGCTGGAGCTGGGCCAAACTTTTGAAGCCAAACACTTGTTGGTTTCTTTTAACCATTGGTATGGAAGCACAACACAATTTGGGGGGAAAAAGTTTCCTGATGACAACTCAGTCCCAAGTGTACAACAAACTTAAGGCATGTTTACATTGAAACTCTTTACAAAGTACATATGGCTTTTTCCATAAATATGGATTCTGTTGACTTAGAAACAATGTTCAAGAAAAGATCTATGGAGGAAGACTGAGTTAAACATATGCATGTGGACGTCAGGATTTGACTGATCCTAGAATAGCATCTAAGTTACTCAGGCTGTTGTAAACCACAGGTGACATATCTCATAAGGATCAGTTCTATGGACTGAGAAGAAGTGCTCAATATTCAGGGGATGAAAGTTGGGATTAAATAAACAAAATATTCTGGGGGATTTGGGTAAAGTATGGCTCTACAGATAGCAAAAGATAGCCAGATATAAAAATCTATTGCCTTTTTTTTTAAGTTTAAGGTATATCTTTTCCCCCCAGCAGCTCCCCCTTTCAGTACAACAAATGGCTCCTTCTCTTAAAACAACAAATACAATACAAAACAACACACATAATTAGGCCACGATTATAAGAATTATAAGGCTTAGCATACATTCCCAATGTCCAGTCCATATGTATTTGGCAAGTGACTTTAACATTCTACTATCCAACCATCTCCATAAGTTTAAAGGAAGTGGATGGGTGGTTGAGGGGGAAGAGGGTGGGAGGGTAAGACCAGAGGTGGGAGTAGGGAAGGGATTGAAATTGAGATGTAACTTGAAGAAATAAAAAATAAATAAATAAAATTTTTAAAAAAGATCATTGTTGTTCAGAAAGGATATACCTAGCATGGAGTCTTGCCTATAGTAAACACAAAATTTTGTTTATCTAACTTGAGTTAAAGTTTATAAATCACATAGTTATAATTAAATCTCTATTTCAGGGTTAAAAAAAATCTCTTGCCAGCATTCTTGGGAAAAGACAGGTCAGCATCTCCTTTCTTTGAAGAGTCAAGCATGTTTGTTTACGTTTCCTGTCTTCTACAGTACTTATTTCTGTATACACAGACCTGTCACTCCCCAAATCTTGGGACACCAGAAATGTATGTGGTCCACATTTAAAATGCAATCAAAATATTCACATACATAAAATGTAACTATTTTAATGAGATTATTTGTTATAAAAATGCACATGTAGAAAAGGGAACCTCCCCATCAATCCACTCCAGCTCCCTCAGTGGCATCAGGTCTAAGAGCACCCTCTTCCATTGAGCCAAGACAAGACAGCCCAGCTAGGGTAATGTGATCCACAGTCAATAGAGTTCATGACAGAGACAGCACATGCTCCACTTACTAGGGGATCTACATGAAGACTAACCTGCCTATCCAACTATATATGTATATGGGACCAGTCCATACATTCTTTTTAGTTGGTGATTCAGTCCTTGTAAGCCCCTATGGGCCTATGCTAGCTGACACTGTTGGTCTTTTTGTGGAGTTATTGTCTCATTCAGATCTCTCTATTCTCCCTCCCACTGTTCTACAAGACTCCCTGAACTACACTTAATTCATGTTTGACTGTGGGTTTCAACATCTGTTTAGATCTGCTGCTGGTTGGGGCCTCTCATCAGATAGTTATGCTAGGTTCCTGTCTGCAAGCTTAGCAGTGTATCATTAATAGGGTCAAGAGTCGACTCTCTCCCATGAGGTGGGTCTCAAGTTGTGCCAGTCATTGTTTGGTAATTCCCTTAATCTCTGCTCCATATTTATTCCTGTATATCTTGCATACAGGGTAAATTAGGGGTGAAAGGGTTTGTGGATGGGTTGGTTTTCAACCTCTACTAGAAGTCCTGCCAGCCAGTTTAGGAAGGGTCCACTTCTATCTCCATGTCCTCAGCTGCTAGGAGTCTCAGCTAGGGGCTGGGTAAAGAGGAGGGAGGGAAGTGTAATAAGGATGTCAAATGAATGACTAAACAAACAAGCAAACAGACAAACAAACAAACAAACAAACAAATAAGTAAATAAATAAATAAATAAATAAATAAATAAGCATACAGTTTGGATAAGAAGATACCAATTTTTTAATGTCAGTTTAATTGTATAGATTGAAAATAATGACATAAAGGCAATTGTATCTTGAAAAAACTATTCAATAATAATTTTAAGAACGCGGTAGTTAAACTTAATAACAGCTACAAATTAATTGAACAGAAAAAATGATTTATGAGTATTTAAATGTTCTGATGAGATTACAGACATATTCAGAATTGAACAAACCATTTCCAGGCAGTTTGTACATTCACTAAGTCACACTTTAATTATACGTACCTGTTACCATCCGAAATCAAAATAATACTTTTAAACATAATCCTACACAGTAAACATGACCCTGATAGTACTGAAGCATAATTTTTAAAAACAAAATAAAATTTTCAGGCAAGTCTCACTTCTGAGAATATATGTATAAAATTGTGAAAATGTTAACATAGAATTTAGCAATTCACAACATGGATAAATATCTCTAAATTTAACTTATAATTAATGTAAATGTATTTGTTGGTGTCATGGCAAAGATAGAAAAAGAACAAAGTGAAAAAATTGTCACTTTTTAAGGTAAACGATGTTGCCCTATATATGGTTTAAAGTCTATCTTTATTTTAGAGTTCTAATATCACTCCCATATATGGTGCTGAGTGTGGGCAAGAGCTTAGGTCTTAAGTGGTACCTCTCTCTACATGCTACCATGTCTTTACCTAGGAAGGACTATGCAAACCCATGCCCACTCTTTCTAGGATCCAAAATAGAATATGTTTGGAACAGATCTGAACCAAGTCCAAACCTTAGAGTCCAACTCGACTAAAACATGTCAAAGATGGTCTTTGTGACGTACAGGGTATTGTAAATGAAATCACACTCCAGTCTTGATTTCAAAAGTACATTATCATTATGTCATTATATTTTCTGAAACAAATTTAATTTTCCCACATTACGTTCTCAATCTCTAAGTAGATACTAATAACAGCGCAGACAAATCTAGCAGATATAAAGTTTATTTAAACTGAAACTAATAACAAAGCCTCCTTTTTTTTTATTAAGTACTCAAGCTTTAATTTCTCCACAGAATTCGTTACTTCTGCTTTAGTTTCAGAATTCTACTTGGCAGAGCGAAAACAGTTGTCATAGTGCAGTCAGCTGGTGGCTTTTAACCACAACTTTCTCAAGTAATGTAAAACTCACCCGTGTCTCAAAAGCACCATAAAGTGACTGAAGAAATATTCACGAATCAATAGTTCATTTCAGCAACATGAAAAGGTGAGCATTTTAAGTGCTAGGATACTTTATTAGGAAACTACTTGCACTTATGTTGGGTTTTAGTTGAAGCAGATGTAAAGGCTGTAAAGAAAGCATCAGTGGAGCTTTTCTCCTTATGCATGACATTGACCAGTAGACATAATGTGATTCTTGAGAAAAAAGAATAATCCTAGAATCTTCCACAGTGAAACATAATTTTTATTGTTTTTTTATAACTTCACGCATACTGCATTTCTATCATTTCCACTTTACTTTCTCTTTCCCCCCTCTAAACAAACTTTTATGTTCTCCCAACTGTCCCTCAAATTTCTTACTTCTTCCATAGTTATTGTTACATTCATACATACATGCATAAACACATATATGATTTTCAAATACATATATGTACATAATTATGAAGTAATTTGCTTTCCCATGACTTTTTAAGCATTATTAGAATTACTTATCTCTCCTTTCTCCCTCATTCTGTATATCCTTCCTGATATCCTCCAGGGTGAGTGCTCACTCATTTTTCCACTTCTCCCCCTTTGAGTTTCCTAAGTTCAAATTTCACAGAATATTGCTACATTTGTGGCTCTTTAGAATATATAAAAAGCAGAATTTATTAACTCCATTGTCAACTAGGAACAGAACAATAAATGATTAGGCAAGGCAGGGAGTCTTACAAACTGGAAAGTGTGAAGCTTGTAATGTGAGTACTGGTAATTTCCAACTTCTGTCATCTGTAACAGTAAATTTCACCAATCCCTCATGTTCTGTTCATTCTTCTACTTTCATTGATATGTCCTTAGTCCAAGTTTCTCCTCCTCCACTATAAAACGTCAGATCTCTCTGTGTCAACCAGTAATCTAACTCCAGATACAGTGTGTGTTTTTCTAAATCATTCATATTTGCTGAAGGTGCACTACAGCAATAACAAGAAAATCAATGAACAATCAACTTTGTCTTTGCCATCTTTGTGTATGTAATGGAAACCAGCAGGTTCTGTATTGGAAGAATATACAGGGCTGAAGAAGACATTCATTTCCTATCCTTTACAAACATGATTATATATACATATAGTCTATTGAATAACATACATAATACATATTCTATTTTATATTATATAATCTATTATATATAATATCTATAATGTTCAAGATGTATTATGTGTTTCTTTGATATATTATCAATATTTCAAATGCATAATTACAATGTGACTGTCTTATAAACATGGTGAGAAAATTATAATTTCATTTAAGACAAAACAGGAAAGACCCTATTTCAACATGCTTTACATTTAAATATTTAAAGTGTTTATGTTATTCAGATTTGCCTTACTATAAGAAAATATCTGACCAAGTGAAGGGTATCTGGGCTTACAGTTTCAAAAGTATAACTCAATTTTGCTTGACACAATCACTGTGGGTCTCCAGTGAGGGCAGGGAGCTTAAGGTGGTGGACTAAATATACCAGTCTCAAAGAAGGCAAGTCACTGAGATTAAATGGCTTGGCAAAAGACATAGTACTCTAGCATATGCTCCAATGGCATGCTCCCTCTGTCAACATCTACAATATCTACAACCTCTCAGTAACTCATGACCTCAATAATGAGTTATTCCATTGATGATATATGAGCTTTCATGATAATACCATGTCTCAAAAGCTCCTTAGCTTATAATCCAGCCTTTTACCAAAAGCCTTGGGGAAAATATTTTAAATGTAACCTTATAGTATTTATGTCTATTTTAAAATTAAGACTGATTAATTTTATCTTGATATAATTCTAGTAAAATATTTGAGGGACATGCATATTATGGTTTTAACTAGTAGTTTACCATCTAACTACTGTTACAGATAGAGAAGAATTAGCTGTGTTTTGTTGTATGTCACCAGGAAAAGCAATGCTTTATTTTTTTTTTAATTTATATGATACAGAGAAGATGAACATGGCCCCTGAGCAATGCTTTATTCTTATGGCTACTGCTCAAATGAAAACAATTCAATATTGTTTAATGAATTTAGTTTTTCAAGTTACATCTTAATCAAAGCTCCCTCCCTCTTCCTTTCCAGGTCCCACCCTCACTTCCTCTTCCCCATCTCTATCCTCTCCTCTGATTAGAGGAACCTCCACTTATCAACCCCACTCAGTTCATGAGTCACATGAGGGCTAAGAGCTTCCTATTTTACTGGGGCCTCATATACCAGCCAAGCTAAGGTAAGGTGATACTTAATAGTCAACAGGGTCCATGACTTGCTGCTTGGTGGAGTTTTTCATGGGATAGTTTTGCTAGATTCCTGCCTGTTTGCATCTGTGCTTTATTAGATGATTGTCCTGTGCTATATAGTTAATATACACTTATAAGTGAGTACATACCAAGTATGTATTTCTGGGTCTGGGTTAGCTCACTTAACTGATATCTACAGAACATTTCACCCAAAACACAAAAAAATATATATACTTTCTTCTCAGCACCTCATGAAACCTTCTCCAAAAGTAACCATACAGTCGGTCACAAAACAAGCCTCAAAAGATACAAGAAAATTTAAATAACCCCTTGTATTTTATCAGACCTCCATGGAATAAGACTGGACTTCAACAATAACAGAAACAACAGAAAGCCTACAAACTTATGGAAACTGAACAACCCTCTACTCAATGATCTCTGGGTCAGGGAAGAAAGAAAAAAAGAAATTAAAACCCTTTTAGAATTCAATGAAAATGAAGGCACAACATACCCATACTTATGGGACACAATGAAAGCAGTGCTACAAAGAAAGTTCATAGCACTAACTGCCTTCAAAACGAAATTGGATAGTTCCCATATTAAAAAATTAAAAACACACCTGAAAGATCTAGAACAAAATGAAGCCAACATACCCAAGAGGAGTATATGGCAGGAAATAATCAAACTGGGGGCTGAAATCAATATATTAGAAACAAAGAGAACAATAGAAAGAATCAATGAAGCCAGATTCAATATTTTTAATGCTTTGATTACAGTTCTTTTGCCATCTAATTTCAATGATCTAGTGTTATATGCCATCCCACAGTAACATTTGAGATTTACATATTTATATAAGGAACCCAATATACCCTCTACAATTTTGTAAGAAATAAGTTGTGGCAGAGAGGCAGCATTCCCTGTGACCACAGTGTATTCTGAATCTGAATTCCAGCTAGCCAGCTGGAATCTCTCAGATCTCTGAAAGAATTAGTTTGTTCTGAGAAGAGTGACATCCAATGAAGCTAAATATGTGTCTGAGAAGACCAACATGCTTAATTTCATCAAAATTAAATTTGCTTAGAATAAAGTATTATTTGTAATAAACCATGGATTTCAATCACTGTGAAAACATGAAAGAAGCTTCATAAAGTGTGTGTGATTTGGAAAAGGAAAAAAAGCTTTGGGAATTAGCACAGAACTATATTAGAACAGGCATTCGTAAAGGCAGAAATAATGAGCTTCTGTTGTATAATTTCAATAATATTTGTATTCCCCAATAATGGATTTGAACCTTATAATTAAAAAAATAAAGTTTATTGGGATTTAGCTATGCCTAAGAATTAATATAGCTTAATTTTCTCTTACCATTTTTTCTTTCTGCTAATATTTGATGTTCTCAGTTAAATTCATTCTTTTTTCTTTTCTTTGGTATCTTTCTGATGTGCAGAAAGAGTTTTTTAAGTTTATGACTCACCCTGTTGGTAATTTTTTTTCCACTGAAGATATGATTGTACTGCATAGAAACCCTTAATTTATCTTAAGTCTGTACAGTAATGTTGCTGCAGTTTTCTGTCTGCTGAGCCTGTGAAAATGTGTTATAGAAGAGTTTAGCAAAATTTTGTCTCTCAGAAATGACTGATCAAATGAAGAAAACCATAACAATGTGTTATAAATATTCTAGATTATATCTGGGTATTAGTGCCCTAGTTAACATGGTGTCAATGTTCTATTTTTTAAGCATTATCATTCCTCCCATCATGCTTAATGTTTGCTCATTTTATTCTACTACTGATACATGTAAAATTACACATGCAATGTCTTCCAGGAAGTAATGTATTAGCACCCCTAAATATTTCTAGGATTAATTCAGTTTGAGTATTGTCATATCTTTCTTTAATTATTAGTAAATGTGTTCATGTATCACAAAAATTGTAAGATGTTTTGACTAAGCAAGGTGTTATTTGATCTTTCAATACCTCAAAAGATTAAAGATTTAAATGGACTAATTTAAATATCCATCTTATGTCTACTTAATGTTAATCAATTCAAATGACTATTACAATATTAAGTAGCTAATTTATGCAAACAAATGATGAAAACAACCTCTTTGTTGGCTAAAAATCATTTTTTATAAACTAAACTAATTTCCAAAGTAAAGTGATTATAAGACATGCTTAACTGCTTAATGTATAACTAGCTACTGGAAACTTTTGCAATAAAAGTAACTTTTAAAACATGTGTGTGGGTATCCAAGGTGGCGGTGGCCCATGCAGACGCATTTTAATCTCTGGGAAAACAGTCACAAAACGGCAAGTGTTATAAGCTGCTGTACAAACAAATCTGAGTGACTCAACCCACCTGGGTCTCACCCAACTACCCAGGGACCATTAAAAGTCCCTGGGAGGGACACTCCCTCTCACTCTCGGACATGCACAGAAGCTGCTGAATTCAGGTATCGGGACCCCAAACCAGGAGAGACACGCTGGGTAAGATACACTCTAATACTCAGCAGGCAGATTCGTACCCCACACACGGATACTCTCTAGCCTGTTGCCCCCCACCCCAGACCCTGCACAGGTGATCAGACTATCTGGCAAAGGGTTGAGGACCCTTGGAAGTGCGCACGGCTTGGCTGCAGAGTACCCGTCAGGCTGCAGATTGTGATCCACTGCGGTATACGGGAACTTGGTTGACCATGACGTCACTTGCCAGTTTCCAACCCTGCCACATACACACATACTTGGGGCCATGGGAGTGACAAGGCTACAGGAGGTGAAGGCAGAATTACCCACCACAGGATCCAACCCTGCGCAAACTGTGAGGTATTTACAATTATTATTGCACTTTTTTGATATTACTGGCCCTTTTGGCAGAGAACTAGAGCTTACTTGTATACAGCTCCACACCCTAGATTAGTTAGGTCTCCACCGAGGAGGCGGAGCTGAATGACTCACCTTAGAGGGGTAGAGTCAGGCAATTCAACTGCTACACCAAAGCACCTGCTTTGGACCCAAGCCCAGAAGACAAAAAGAGCAGACAGCTAAGAGATTCCAAATGACCAAAGACCCTAGACAAAAAAAAAAAAAAAAAAAAAAAAAAAAAAAAATCAGGCAGAATGACTCCAACAAAAGAAAGCAATGCTAATTCTTCCAGCCCGGACCACCTCACCACAGCTGAAACACATGAAAATGATGACATTTTTACATTATGGAAAGTGATAGAGTCCCTTCAAGAAGAACTGAAATCTATGAAGGAATTCAAAGAAGCCACAATTGCACAAAAGAAAGCCATGGATAATACCATTAGAGAACTCCAAAAGAAGGTGGCTCAACTTGAACAGGAAAGAGAGAGGGCAATGGAAGACTTCCAGGCAAAGACAAGCAAGTTGGAGCAGGAAATGTACGAAACAAATAAAACCATTCAAGGCATGAAAAGGGAAATGGAAACAATACAGAAAACACAGTCAGAGTTAAAAGTGGAAATAGAAAATCAAGGGAAGAGAACAGGAACTATGGATATGAGTACCAAAAATAGGATTCAAGAGATGGAAGATGGGATCTCAGGCATGGAAGATTCAATGGAAGAAATCAATACAACATCCAAAGAAAATGAGAAAGCTAAAAAATCCCTCATCCACAATATCCAAGAAATCAAGGACTCAATGAAAAGACAGAACCTAAGAATTATAGGCATAGAGGAAAGAGAAGACTCCCGACTCCATGGTCCAGGAAATATCTTCAACAAAATCATAGAAGAAAATTTCCCAAACCTAAAGAAAGAGATGCCAGTAAAAATCCAAGAGGCTTACAGAACACCAAACAGATTAGATCAGAAAAGAAACTCCTCTCGCCACATAATAATAGAAACTCCAAATGTGGAGAACAAAGAAAGGATATTAAAAGCTGTAAGAGAAAAAGGCCAAGTCAAATACAATGGCAGACCCATTAGAATCACACCTGACTTCTCCTCAGAAACTTTAAAAGCTAGAAAGGCCTGCACAGATGTCCTACAAGCCCTGAGAGAACATAGGTGCCCAGCCAGACTACTATACCCAGCAAAACTCTCTATCAACATAGATGGAGAAAACAAGATATTCCATGACAAAATTTAAACAATATCTCCCCACAAACCCAGCCCTACAGAAGATCCTAGAAGGAAATTCCAACCCAGAGATGATAACTACACCCAAGAAAAGAGAGGAAATAGAAACCTCCACAGCAACTAACAAAAAGAAGCACAAGATGACTACCTATACCAAAATAATGGGAAATAACAACCCCTGGTCATTAATATCCATCAACATCAATGGACTCAACTCGCCAATAAAAAGAAACAGACTTAAAGACTGGATCGGTAAACAAGACCCATCTTTTTGCTGCATACAAGAAACACATCTCACTATTGAAGATAGACACTATCTCAGAGCAAAGGGCTGGGAAAAGGATTTCCAAGCAAAAGGACCCAGGAAACAAGTTGGAGTAGCCATCCTAAAATAAAACAAAATAGACTTCCAATTGAAGTTAATAAAAAAAAAATACAGAGAAGGGCATTACATACTCCTTAAAGGAAATAGTCATCAAAGGGACATCTCAATATTGAGCATCTATGCCCCAAATACAAAGGCACCTACATTTATAAAAGAAACACTTCTAAAATTTAAATCGTACATTGATCCAAACATTTAGTAGTGGGAGACTTCAAAACTCCACTCACAATTATGGACAGATCATCAAGACTGAAGCCAAACAGAGAGATAATGAGTCTAACAGAGATCATGAACCAAATGGACCTAACAGATATCTACAGAACATTTCACCCAAACACAAAAGAATACACCTTCTTCTCAGCACCACACGGTACCTTCTCCAAATTCAAACATATAGTTGGACACAAAGATAGCCTCAACTGATACAACAAAATTGAAATAACCCCTTGTATCTTATCAGACCACCATGGAATAAAGCTAGACTTCAACAGCAAAAGAATCAACAGAAAGCCTACACACATGGAAATTGAACAACTCTTTACTAGAAGACAACTGGGTCAGAGAAGAAATAAAGAAGGAAATCAAAGACTTCTTAAAATCCAATGAAAAAGAAGACACAACATACCCAAACCTATGGGACACAATGAAAGCTGTGCTACGAGGAAAGTTCATAGCACTAAATGCCTTCAAAAAGAAAATTGTGACAGCTCATATTAGTGAATTAGCAGCTAAACTGGATGAATTGGACAACAAAGAAGCCAACACTCCCAAGTGGAGCAGAAGGCAGGAAATCATCAAACTTAGGTCAAAAATCAACAAGTTAGAAACACAAAGAACTATACAAAGAATCAATGAAACCAAGAGTTGGTTCGTTGAGAAAATCAACAAAATAGACAGACCCTTAGCCAAATTAACTAAAAGGCAGAAGGAAAAAAAACCCAAATCAACAAAATCAGAAATGAAAAGGGAGAAATAACAACAGACATTGTGGAAATCCAGAGAATACTTGCATCCCACTTTAAAAATCTATACTCCACCAAATTTGAAAACTTAAGCAAGATGGAAAATTTTCTGGATACAGTCCACCTACCAAAACTAAATCAAGATCAGATTAACAGAATAAACAGCCCTATAACCCCTAAGGAAATAGAAACCGTCATTAAAAATCTTCCAACCAAAAAAGCCAAGGGCCTGATGGCCTTAGCACGGAATTCTACCAGACCTTCAAAGAGGAGCTAACACCGATACTCTTCAAACTCTTTCACCAAATAGAATCAGAAAAAAACATTGCCAAACTCATTTTATGAGGCCACAGTCACCCTGATTCCTAAATCACACAAAGATGAAACAAAGAAAGAGAACTTCAGGCCAATCTACCTCATGAACATAGATGCAAAAATACTTAATAAAATACTAGCAAACCGAATTCAAGAACACATCAAAAGTATCATACACCATGATCAAGTAGGCTTCATCTCAGGAATGCAGGGATGGTTCAACATACGAAAGTCTATCAACATAATTCACCACATAAACAAGATGAAAGAAAAAAAAAAACACATGATTATCTCAATAGATGCAGGAAAAGAATTTGACAAACAACAGCACCCCTTCATGCTAAAAGTTCTGGAGAGAATGGGTGTTACAAGGACCGTACCTAGAAATAATAAAGGCAACATACAGCAAGCTAGTGGCGAACATCAAATTAAATGGAGAGAAACTTGAAGCATTTCCTCTAAACTCAGGGACAAAACAAGGTTGTCCACTTTTACCATATCTCTTCAATATAGTACTTGAAGTTCTTACTAGAGAAAAAAGACAACTAAAGGAGATCAAGGGGATAAATACTGAAAACAAAGAAGTCAAATTATCCCTATTTTCAGATGATATGATAGTATACATAAGTAACCCCTAAAATTCCACCAGAGAACTCTTACAGCTGATAAACACCTTCAGAAAGGTGGCTGGATACAAAATTAATTCAAAAAAATCAGAAGCCCTTCTTTATACAACAAACAAATGGGCTGAGAAAGAAATAAGGGAAACAACCCCCTTCACAATAGCCAGAAACAGTATAAAATACCTGGGGGTAACTCTAACCAAGCAAGTAAAGGACCTGTTCAACAAGAAATTCAAGCCCTTGAAGAAAGAAATGGAAGAGGCCTTTAGAAGATGGAAAGATCTCTTATGCTCATGGATAGGTAGGATCAACATAATAAAAATGGCCATCCTACCAAAAGCAATGTATAGATTCAATGCAATTCCTATCAAAATATCAACACATTTTTTATAGACTTGGAAAGAGCTGTTCTCGATTACATATGGAACAACAAAAAGCCCAGAATAGCTAAATCAATCCTGTACAATAAAAAAAAAAACATCTGGAGGTATCACCATCCCAGATTTCAAGCTGTACTAAAGAGCAATAGTAGTAAAAACAGCATGGTATTGGTATAGAACAGACCAGTAGATCAATGGAATCGAATTGAACATCCAAAAATAGACCCACACAATATGGCCACCTAATTTTTGACAAAGAAGCCAAAACGGCACAATGGAAGATGGACAGCATCTTCAACAAATGGTGCTGGTCCAACTGGATATCCACTTGTAAAAGAATGAAATTAGACCCATATTTATCTCCTTGTACAAAACTTAAGTCCAAGTGGATCAAAGACCTTAACATAAGGCTGGTCACACTAAATATACTAGAAGAAAAAGTGGGAAAACCCTCGAACTAATTGACACAGGTGACATCTTCCTGAACAGAACACCAACAGCTCAGGACCTGAGATCAACAATCAATAAATGGGACCTCATGAAACTGAAAAGCTTCTGTGAAGCAAAAGACACTGTCATTCGAACAAAACGGCAGCCTACAGACTGGGAGAAAATCTTCACCAGCCCCACATCTGACAGAGGGCTAATATCCAAAATCTACAAAGAACTCAAGAAATTAAATTCCAAGAAACCAAATAATCCAATCAAAAATGGGGGACGGAGATAAATAGAGAAATCACAAAGGAGGAGTCCCTAATGGCTGAGAAACACTTGAAGAAATGCTCAACATCCTTAATCATCAGAGAAACACAACTGAAGACGACTCTGAGATTCCATGTCACACCTGTCAGAATTTCTAAGATCAAAAGCTCAAAGACAGCACATGCTGTCAAGGGTGTGGAGAAAGGGGAACCCTCCTCCATTGATGGTCGGAGTGTAGGCTTGTGCAACCACTATGGAAGTCAGTATGGCGATATCTTAGAAAACTTGGAATAGCTTTGCCTCAGGACCCAGCCATACCACTTCTGGGTATACACCCAAATGACTCCTCACGGAATCATAAGGAAGTTTCCTCATCTATGTTCATAGCAGCCTTATTTGTAATAGCTAGAAACTTGAAACAACCCAGATGTCCCTCAACCGAAGAATGGATTAAAAAACTGTGGTCCAGCCTCTCAGAATGGATTGAAGCAGATGCTGAGACCCACAGCCAAGTATTAGATGGAGATCAGGGAGTCTTATGAAAGACTTGGGGGGAGGACAGAGGTACTGGAAGGGGACAAGAGCTATATAACAAGACCAACAGAGGCAACTAACCAAAGCCTGTGAGGGCTCACAGAGATTGAACCATCAACAGGAGAGCATGCATGGACTGAAGCAAGACCCCCTACACTCATAGAGCTGAGGGGCAGCTTGGTCTTTATGTGAGCCCCCTAGCAATTGGAGTGGGGGCTGTCCCTGACACAGACTCTGTTGCCTTCAGTCAGTTAGCTTTCCACTAGCTGGGCTGCACTGTCTGGCTTCAGTGAAATATGTTGCAGTCAGTTCTGAAGCAACGTGAAGCACGGGGGGGGGTGGGGGGGGGGGGGGGGGGGGGGGGGGGCTTCTTTCTCTGAGAAGAAGGGGATGGGGAATAGGGGCAGAGGATGAGAGGGTAGGATTTGGAGGAGAGGAGGGAGGGGGCTGTGATCAGGATGAAAAATGAATAAACAAATTAAAGGGGAAAAAAATTCCTCAAAAGGCTACGTTCCTTTACTCACTTTCTGTTAAAGTGTAGGATATGTCTCTCCTTTTTTCTTCCTAAATATATGGACCACAGGATGCACACACTGGAATTCAAAAGGCATGTACAGATTGCAATGATGGCAAATGTTTCTTTGTGCCAGTGGGACACTCCATACACTCCTTATTCAAGAATTCAGAGGAAGTGTTCCAAATATCTGCAAAGCATCTTTTGATTAACTAGCAACTTTGTGTCTATGGAAAAGTTCCAAGTTATCATCTCTGACTAATCCTTGAAATGTTGCTTATGTATGGATAGGTAACAGGCTTTCTTCACCCTCACAGACAAATAGCAGGTCTCTAAGATCAGCCTATATAGGGGTAGGAGCTTTATAGATGTGTTCTTTTTTCTAAACATTTTTATTTTTTTCTCTGATATTTTCACATATTTCCACAATGTATTTAGAGCATATCACATCCACCATTACTTCCCTCTGAATCCCCTAGAGTCACCAACCCATATTCCTGACAGTTTCATCTTCTGTTTTTGTTTTTTTAAACATGTGTTCCTGATGGATGCTCTAAAGTTTTATAATTAGGCAAGGTTGAGAAACACTGAGAACTACCAACTGTCTTTGATTCTATAGCAGACAGCCTTCCTAGACAAATTGAGACACAGTGATCATAAGGCTAAAATATTTAATCATGGTAGATTCTTTATAAGCCTAAGCATTTTTTTGTGTGTGAGATAGTAGATGATAAGAACTACGTAAAGTGTAACCTGATTTTGAACAGGTCTATTAAGAAACATGAATTTCAAAAATGGACATTTTGAAAACATTTACAGAGAAAAAAGAGAGATTGAAAATAAATTTAAACATATTGATTAAAAAAGGTCAAGAACTCTGAGTAAGGATCAAGAGAATTTAAAGACAGTGCCATACAAATCTTGTTATGCATTTGGCTTCAAAGAAGAGTTAATTCGCCCAGCCCAAAAATGAAACTCACTTCTCTATGACACTTTCTGGTGTGGTGCACTCTTTGTCTTGTTCAAAATTATGTAACAATTTGACTTGAGTAAAGTAAGCTTTACAGACTGGTTAAAAAAAAACCTGTGGTACATCTACACAATGGAATATTATTCAGCTATCAGGAACAATGAAATCATGCAATTTGCAGCCAAATGGATGGAACTATAGAAGCTCATCCTGAGTGAGCTCACCCAGACTCAGAAGGATGTATATGGCATTTATTCATTTATAGTAGGATTTTAACTATATAGTAGAGGATATTGATACTATAACCAACACACCAAAGGGAACATGGACATAGACTTTTTAATTTTTAATATTTAATTTTTATTTTTATTTATTTTTTTAATTTTTTATTCTTTTTTATCTGTTTGTCTGCTTATTTGTTTATTTGTTTTTTTATTTCTCTCTCCCAGGCAATGAGACACTTTTCACTGCTGGTACTGCCTCGTAGACCCCAATGTATTAGGAGGCTCTTGGCCCTCATATGACCTCTGAACTGGGGTGAGGGACTGTTATATAGGGACACTCCACTCCAGAGAAATTGGATGGAAGGGTTAGGGGGTAAAGAAAAAAATGAAATGTGAAGTTTCGGCCTTTTGCTACTAATTGTCATAAACTGTTTAGGATAATTAAGAAATGCAAACTAATAGTCATGCAAGCCTGTCATTGTGTTAGGTACTATGACAGTCTATTATAGTTATTTTCTAAGCTAATCAGAAATTAAGTTGCTAAGAGACAAGCAAATTCTGCTTATCCTAATATAAGAGATAGATAGGGCCTCTTTAAAAACCTCAAGAGATCTGCAGAATATGGCATTCAAAGATGTTTTCTTAACTTTAGATTTTTTTGATATCGAGACATGTCAACTCCTGAAAGCACCCCCTATTCTACTCCAACTAGAAGATGAGCGTCGAAGAATCTCCAGTGGGAGATGATTGAATTAGTCACAAGCCTATCTCTTGGCAGGAAATATCCCTTGCTCCAACTGTAGACCGAATGCTGTCCAAAAAGGACAAAACTTGGAAGAAGGTAAGTTGACAGCCTAGCTCTGCCAAGACAGGGTAGGCAAGTCCTTCATAACCCCTGCTCTACAATCAATGTCTGTCAGAGAAACGGGGCCAAACGACTGAAGATCAATGCTGTAATGTATGGAGAGAAAATGGGAACTGTCCAGGCAGCCACTGGTATGTCATTTCTTAGTTTTGGAAGCTACAGGCCCTGCACTTCCTATATAATCAGATATATATATATATATCCCTCTCGGGTCTCTGAGGTGGTTGAAGAATAGCTAGAGTCTCATAATTAAATTTTGAGTTGTTTAGGAATTAAGAGAGTGTTATGGATCTAAGAAGATGTTTTTAAAATTGTGATGCAAGTTAGTATGAAAGTTGAGTTAGATATAGAACTTTAAACTCATGGAGATGTTTAGATAGTAGAATGTTAAAGTCAAGTACCAAATACATATGGACTGGATATTGGGAATGTATGCTAAGCCATATAACCCTCATAACTATGGCCTAATTACCTCTGTTGTTTTGTATTTTATTTATTATTATAAGAGAAAGAGCCATTTGTTGGACTGAAAGGGGGGAGCTATTGGGGGGGGGAGATATACCTTAAAGTTAAAAAAAACAAAAGAAGGGGTTGGGTGGGTTGAGGCGGAAGAGAGTGGGAAGATGGGACTGGAGGGGAGAGTAGAGAGGGGAATGATGTGATTGAGATGTAACTTAAAGAAATAAAAAATAAAGTAAAAAAAAACGTGTGTGTGTGTGTGTGTGTGTGTGTGTGTGTGTCTGTGTGTGTGTGTGTTTGTGTGTGTGGTGTGTGTGTATGTTTGCACGTGCATGTATGTATAAGGCCACAGCACATTTTTAAGGTCAGAAGACAACTTGTTGGGAGTCAACTCTCTTAATCCAACATATTGGCATCAGGAATTGTTCTCATGTTGTCAGGACAAGTTACAAATGCCTCTACACATGATACAGTGTCCTTGTTCCTTTAGAAAATATCTCTAAGGACATTTATATAACTTAACATATAATTAGAAAGAGATTTTCTGCAAATGATTTTCATTTGATTTCTGTATGTGCAGGTGCATTATAGAAATGATTTTTATATGTGCCTTACTTATAGAGTCTTCTGAATATATTTTATACATTGATTTTTAAAAATATACCAAAGCCATTTATAGGGAATATCTAAAGATGGTGCCCAAGAAACTACCTCCCTCAAACCTCCCTGAGTGACTCTAAAGTTTGGAAAGTACTGGTCTACCAAATCAATTACCAACTAGGGAGAAAATAAGTTGATAGGAGACACAAATAGTGGTCTGTTATAAGGTAATTCCTCCAAATAGAAATTGGACTGTTGTCCCACCAAAGGGCCCAATAACTACTCTCTAAAGTACAATAAGGAAGCAAATGTCTTCCTAGACTTTTCCTGAATAGTCTCTTTAGCAAGTACTTCATGAGAAGAAAGAGATGCTAGTTTAAAATGGGGGGGGGGAATATCTACAGTGGTTGGGAATTCATCTGATCTGGTAGTTGGGAATGAAAATTGTAGCAGGAAGCAGATCCTTGAGAAACCTGGGTGAGAGAAGGAGTTCTAGTGCTTGGCTGGAAGAGCGGCAAGTCATTTTTGATAGCCCCCCTTGCCTTACTTATCCCCTTCCCCATCAAAACCAAACAGTGAACAGTCACATTTGAAATCAATGAATTAGAGAACAAAGTCAAAGTATTTAAATGTAAAACTAACAAGAAAATATAGCAAAAAGCACCATCGTTAGAGAGTTTAAAAAACTGTGTGCAAAGTTATTGTGCTATAGAATGAGTGAAATTAATGTCAAAGCAGTACTCAGAAAATGAATCCTACTATCATTTTAATTATATAAATTACCCATTATAAAAACGATTTCAGTATGTTTCTATAGAAATGTAGTCAAATCTTTTTCTTAAAAATTTATTTATTCATTGTAGGCCCTTCCCTCCTCTCCACCTGTTCCTACACTCCCTTCCTCACTCCTTTACCCCACCCCTTCTCTTCAGAACAGGGGAATCCCCATCAACCCACCCCAGCTCTTCAGTAACATCAAGTCTAAGAGCATCCTCTTCCACTGAAGCCAGACAGAGTAGCCCATCTATGGTAAGGTGATCCTCAAACAGGCAATAGAGTCTAGTTCCAGGACCATCTCCATCCCACTTACTAGGTAATCAACTTAAAAACCAAGCTGCTCTTCAGTTACTTTTGTGTTGGAGGCCTTGGGCCAGACCATATATGCTTTTTTTGGTTGGTGTTTCAGTCTCTGTAAGCCCCCAGGAGCCTTAATTAGTTAATACTGTTGGGCTTCTTGTGAACTTCTTGTCCCCTCTTAGTCTGCAAAACTCCCTGAGCTCCCTGAGCTCCAGCAATAGTTTGGCTGTGAGTCTCAGCATCTGTTTTGATCTGCTTCTGGTTGAAGCCTCTCAGAGGATAGTTATGTTAGGTTCCTGTCTAAAGGAAAGTCTTCTTCTCTGGACCTGTGATCTCTTTCTTCCTCTCACAGTCACCAATCACCAAGCTGTGATGGAATCACAGTGCACTCTAAGCAACCTTGATTAATGTGCTGCTCAGCTTTGGACATTGAGCATCAAAATCATGAGCTAAATAAGCTTCTCTTAGTCATATATTGCCTAGCTTCTGTTTCAATTACCTACATGAGTCATGATGAAATACTTGATAGAAGCAACTTAAGGGTGAAGAGATTTGTTTTGGTATGTGGTATGAGGTCAGAGTTCAGAACAACAGGGAAGACATGGCAGAACTGGCTCTATCCAGGACAGCAAGAGATTGTATTAGAGCGTCTTCATAACTTAGAAGCTGTATCCAAAAACTCAAGCCAGGACGAGATGGCAATACCATTTAAGGCCCTAATACTATAAATAGCTTCTATACCTAGACCATAGCAGCAAAGTATTACAACTTCCTGAAGCAGGGCAGCAAAGTCATGAACCTCAGAGGAATTTCCTATTCAAACAGTAACACCTAGAATCCTGTATTTTGTTAAATCAACTTGAACAGCACAGTCTGAAATAGAAAATGGAAGGAAGAAATCTCATTAGTGATGTATCTTTTGTGCCCAGGATTTTGGCATAGGTGAGGGGCAATATGCCAATCAAATACCAGGATGAGTAATTAAGAATCAAAAGACTATTCCAGAAATTAAAAGCATAGAGATTGTACAAGGTTGCACTCCAACCAGCAATGTGCTGGTGTTCCCAAGAGGAAGAGAGAGATCACAGGTCCAGACAAGAAGACTTTGTGGGGGGGCCTCTTTAATAGCAACTCACAAAGATAAATATTCCCTTTTCTCCACATCCTTGCCAGGATGTGCTGTCATTTGAGTTTTTGATCTTAGCCATTCTGACAGATGTGAGATGGAATCTCAAAGTTGTCTTGAGTGGCATTTCTCTGCTATAAAAGATGTTGAGCATTTCTTCTAGAGTCTCTTAGCCCTTAGAAATTTCTCATTTGTGAATTCTCAGTTTAGCTCTGTTCCCCATTTTTTGATTGGGTTACTTGGCTTCTTGGTGTTTAATTTCTTGACTTCTTTATAAATTTTGGATATTAGCCCTCTGTCAGATGTGGGGCTGGTGAGGATTTTTTCCCAGTCTGTAGGCTGCTGTTTTGTTTGAATGACAGTGTCTTTTGCCTTACAGAAGCTTTTCAGTTTCATGAGGTTCCATTCATTGATTGTTGGTCTTAGATCCTGAGCTGTTGGTGTTCTGTTCAGGAAGTTGTCACCTTTGCCAATGAGTTTGAGGCTTTTCCCCACTTTCTCTTCTATTAGATTTAATGTGTCCGGTTTTATGTTAAGGTCTTTGATCCATTTGGACTTAAGCTTTGTATAAGGTGATAAGTATGGGTCTATTTCCATTCTTTTACATGTTGACTTCAAGTTAGACCAGCACCATTTGTTGAAGATGCTGTCCTTTTTCCATTACATAGTTTTGGCTTCTTTGTCAAAAATTAAGTGGCCATAGGTATGTCGGTTTTTTTTCTGGGTCTTCAATTTGATTCCATTGATCAATTGATCTATTTCTAAATCAGTACCATGCTGTTTTTATTACTATTGCTCTGTAGTATAGCTTGAATCTGGGATGGTGATACCTCCAGATAATTTTGGAAATCAGTCTGGTGATGTCTTAGAAAACTTTGAATAGCTCTACCTCAAGACCCACCCACACCATTCCTGGGTATACATACAAATGATTCCTCAACAATCCATAAGGACATCTCCTCAACTATGTCTATACCAGCTTTATTTGTAATAGCTAGAAACTGAAAACAACCCAGATGACCCTCAATCAACAAATGGATAAAAAAGTTGTGGTACATTTATACAATGGAATACTACTCAGTCATCAGAAACAAGGAAATCATGAAAATTGCTGCCAAATGGATGGAACTAGAAAAGCTCATCCTGAGTGACCTAATCCAGATTCAGAAAGATGCACATGACATCTATTCACTTATGACTGATTTTAGCCTAGTAGTACAGGATAACTAGCCTATAACCAACAGACTGAAAGGAACAGGAACATAGATTTTGTTACTTTTTAGTGGGATACTTTGCCCTAGTGAAGCTGATATGTATGTAGGACCCCCAGTGCAAGAAAAAGCTCTGAGCCCTCATGTTGCCCCTGAAATAAATACGGCTGATATGTAGGACACCCTTCACTGGAGAAGTAGGATAGGTGGGAGAAGGGTAGGAGGGAGGGAGGGTGAGAGAGTGGGCCTGGGAGGGGTGGAGGAAGGGAACTATGATGGAGATGTAAATTTAAGTAATATATAAACAGTAGATAAAATGAAATAAAATAAATTAGGGTTACATTTCAAAAAAAAAGAAATTAAGAGCAGAGAAAGACTGGTGCACATACTTTGTAAAAGTTTCGAAGTTGTTGAAATCAGTAAAAACTGAAAGCTTTCTGTAAAACTTGGTTTTATTTATGAAATACAATTAATCCCTTATCTCAGGATTAATAGAAGACAGCAATTACTATTAACTAGTCCATTGTGTTCCACTTCTACCTCAGGCACTCATAAACTTTCAGAAGTGAATAGGATAAATTTTCAATGAGGAAATTTTCTATTTTAAAGAGAAATATATGTATATATGTACATACAAATAGTCACTAAATATATGTTTTTGATATAATATGTAATAATATTTAATATACAATAATATTATTAATAATATACAGTATAATATCCTCTAGCTTGTAGTTTGTTGCATGCACTTTACACATGTTAGGACAGTTTATAAACAAAATTCCTCACTGTGTCGAGATAGTCTTAAAAGAATAACAAACGTGGTCATCATGGTTATGTCTTTTAAAAGTTTATTAGTTTTTAAGTACTTGGTTGCTTCCTGTAGCTAACATATATTCCTAATACACCCTGGATATTATTGTCTCAGCCTTAGACTATGACATTTTAGCAGGGATCCTTGCTTGCTCTCATGGGAGGATGACATCAGACCTGAGAACTACATTCTGGGTGGTTCCAAGTTCTACACTTTGCATTTGCAAACTTCATATACAATTAAATCTATCGAGTGGAAATAAAATAATCTTAAAATCAGAGTTGATAAATTCAATCCATTGTCCCTTACACATGTTTGTTTTGCTGGGTGCTGTTCCATTATTATTCCATTCCATTCTTTACCTCTGAAAATTGATCACTAACTTTGGTACTTTGTTAAAAATTAATCCTTCTCAAAGAAAGTTATGTTTTTATCTTCTAGTTGCTAAAAGTTATGCCACCTTGGCATCACTTGAAATTAAAATGCACTTTACAGGATTATATGACAGCATAAACTTGAATTTTTATTACAAAGGCAAATTTACAGGATTGTATGACAGCGTAAACTTGAATTTTTATTACAAAGCAAGTAATACGTTTAGTTGTGAGTTCTCTGTGAAAATACAACTCTTTTCTCTTCCTCCTCCTCCTTCTCTTCTTCATCTTCCTCCTCCTTTTCCTATTCCTGCTTCTCCACTTTTACCTTTGGTGCCAACTTACAAAAGAGTAATTTTGTCTCATAGATATAAAACCAAAACTTGGTGCATATATTTTTTACTCACAACCTGACAAAACTTAAAGCAGTAAAAATGTCTTTGTCATTAGTTGTCTTACAAAGTGGTAATTTCATCATTTCTTTTATTCTAAGATTCATCCCTATCTGTTGGTGTCCTTTTACTGCTTCTATTTCATTTGTTTTGATGATAATTTACTTACAATATTTCTCTCTTTTTCTTCTACAAACCCTCCCATATATCCCTCTCCACTCTCCTTCAAATTCATAGCTTCTTTTATTCATGAGCTGTTATTTTATTTCTTCACTAATAAAATTATTATTATTAGTTGCTTTTAATGGTTTTAGTTTTCACTAATTTTATACAATATATTTTATACGTATTTTTTCTATTTTTACAAGTCCTTCTAGATATACCCTACCCATCTAACTTTTTCTTCTTCTTCTTCTTCTTCTTCTTCTTCTTCTTCTTCTTCTTCTTCTTCTTCT
>CAJQZJ010009649.1:7391805-7431872 GCA_907164525.1 Lophiomys imhausi | reverse complement strand
CTTCTTCTTCTTCTTCTTCTTCTTCTTCTTCTTCTTCTTCTTCTTCTCCTCCTCCTCCTCCTCCTCCTCCTCCTCCTCCTCTTCCTCCTCCTTCTCCTCCTCCTCCTTCTCCTCCTTCTCCTCCTCCTCCTTCTTCTTCTTGAAAAGAAAAGGACCCAAGACCAGAATCAAACCAAACCAAACCAACACACAGACACACACACATTTGATAATAAAAACATGGGGTCTGATTGTTGTTGGACAACTATTCCAGAGCACACAACCTGCACTAGAATGTAAGTTTGACTTATCCAGTGTTGCTCTTTTGAAGAAAACTGATTTTCCCTCTCTAACACAGTAGCTACAAATTGCAAATAGTTCTTTTGTTAGAGATGATACTTTGTGCCCATTTCCTCTTGTCCATGCTAGAATTGTGTCCAGCTTGAACTTGTACAAATCTTGTATATGCTGTTATAGTCTCTGTTGGTTCATTTGTACTCCAACCCTATTGGGTCAATAAAATGCTATTACTTTTGAGTTGTTCATCAGCTCTGGCTCTTAGTATCTTTCTCCCTCCTTTACCACATAGATCCCTAAGCCTTGAGGGGATTGATGTGATAAACACATCACACCTGGGACTAAGTACCCTAAAGCTGCTTGTTTAGATGTGGGTATCTAATTTAATTACCATCCACTTCAAGTAGTTTCTCTGATGATAGTTTAATAGTTCACCAGTCAATGCTATAGCAGTATGTCATTAGGAATTGTTTTATTGCTTTCTTAATTTAGCAGCATTACCAAATTAGGTTTTCTTATAGAGCCTCTTACCTATCTAGTATAAGATTCATTGTCCCATTCACATTGTTCCTTCTCATGGAACAAACCTTAAGTCCAAACAAAAAGTAGAAACTATTCTTGTCACTATTGTACCAATGGGCATCTCTTGCAGGCACATCTCTATTATAGCTTACAAAGTTGTATATGGGTGTGGTTGGGGAGAAAGCTGGCAATTTTTTACTTTCAGGAGTATGTGCACCCAGTAGGAGGAAGCTTCTATTTACACACCAGCTCTTTTTTTCATATTCTATGTCATAAATATGTTGTATCTTATATTGTGACAAAAATAAATATTCTTACTGTCACGTTATGGTTGGTAATCATTGGCATTGCCAAGTTTCTGTGTTATTGTCAGAAGTTATATTCAGCTTTGAAGGGAATGAAAATTATTAAAAGACCCCTAAGTCAGCAGTAGAGCCAGGCCAGCCACCAGGTGGTTCCCGGAATTTAGCTGGCCACAAAGCAGATGACTATCATGGGCCCCCAGGGTTTCAGGAACCGGCTGACCACAAAGCCGATGGTGAAGTAAGATTAAATTCATTCCTGAGAAGAACAGGTGTAGGATGTTTCCTGCTGACTAACTAATGGGCTGGTACATTCTACCTGCATTCCTCCTCATCCCCTTCAGTTATGGTAAACAATGGGCTGGGCTGGTACTTTCCACTTGTATTTCCCCTTTCCCCTTTGGGTTGTAGTTTAAATACTCTACTCTCCCCCAAATTGTGGTCGCTGCTCCTCTACCCCTGCGTGGGATATGAGCTGCACCCTCAGTGCACTGACCCCCCCCCGAAATAAACCCCTTGCGATTCCATCAAGATGGGCTCTTGCGAGTTTTGGGGCGGCCATGATATCCTGAGCGTCAGGTGAGGAACTTCCCTCCCCCGGGGTCTTTCATTTGGTGCGTTGGCCGGGAATTTGCGGCCATCCCAATCTCCACAAGACCCACTTGGAGGTGAGATTTCTGTGTCTTGGGCCTATTTCTGTTGTCTGGTTTGTGAGATTTCTGTCTCTGTGTCCTGGGTTTGTCTCTGTTGTCTGGTTCTGTTATATGGTTTGCGCAAAAGCTGAAAGTTGACTTCGCGAAGGTTGTTTTCGTTTTGACAGCCGTTTCCATCTCTTGAGGAGATGGATGGGTGATCAGGCAGACGTGCTAGTGGATCAGCGGCTGTAGCCCTGGGAGACGTCCCAGGAGGACAGGGACCCCAGGGACGCCTGGGAAGTTCCCATCTGGGTGCCAGGGAGGATACAGTGGTCCTCTTGAGAGAGGGGACGCGAGAGACCTCCCGGCCATTTGTTTCCTTGGAGTGGTGCCGGTATTTGAGATTGAGAAGCATTTTTCGTAGTGTTTTTCTGTGTACCTTGTGTTTCTGTTTTGTGTTACTAGTGACAATGGGACAGACCATAATGAGTCCTCTAAGTTTGACACTGGATCATTGGACTGAAGTTAGAACTAGGGCTCATAATTTGTCAGTTGAGGTTAAAAAGAGACCGTGACAGACTTTTTGTGCTTCGGAGTGGCCTACTTTTGATGTTGGGTGGCCACCCAAAGGGACTTTCGACTGGACCATTATTTTTGAGGTAAAAACTATTGTCTTTAAGAAAGGACCAGGGTCTCATCCCGATCAACAGCCATACATTACTGTTTGGCAAGACCTGGTCCAGAACCCACCCCCATGGGTAAAACCTTGGGTGAGAGGAAGGAACCCAGGCTCCCGAGCCCTGGCTCTCCATGGCACAGAGCCTAAATCAAAACAAAAGCCAACTTCGGAAACAACACCTTCAGCTCCGCCTAAGATCTATTCCAAGATGGAGGAGCCACCCGAGTGGTCGAGCCTGCCGTGGGCACTCCCCTCCCCCCAGCCACCCCAGGCATCCCCATGCCAGCCCCTGCTCCGGCCCAAGCCAGGAACTACAAGGAGCAAAGGGGGGAGGGCCAGCAACTGGCACTCGAAGCCGGAGAGGGTTGAGTCCAGAAAGACCCAATTCCACTGTGACTCTACCCCTCCGAACTGTCAGGCCCCCCGTGGACCCACCAGCTTTTCAACCCTTACAATATTGGCCTTTCTCCTCGGCTGATTTATGTAATCAAAAAGCTAACCACCCATCTTTCTCTGAAAACCCTGCTAGTCTTACAGGTTTGATGGAATCCCTGATGTTTTCTCACCAATCCACCTGGGATGATTGCCAGCAGCTTTTGCAGGTTCTCTTTACTACAGAGGATAGGGAGAGAATTCTCTTAGAGGCACAGAAGAATGTCCCAGGAGACAATGGGACCCCCACTACCCTCCCGAATGAGATCAATGCTGGGTTTCCCCTTGATCGACCAGATTGGGACTTCAACACGGCTGCAGGTAGGGAGTGGCTGACAGTTTTTCCACTGGACTCTAGTGGCAGGTCTCAGAGGTGTGCTCGGCGCCCCACCAATTTGTCCAAGGTAAGAGGAGTGCTTCAGGGTCTTGTTGAATCACCATCCGTGTTTCTTGAGAGGTTGATGGAGGCCTACAGGTGGTACACTCCCTTTGACCCACCTCTGAGGGACAATGAGCAGCTGTGGCTATGGCCTTTATAGGAATCTTGTTAGAGAGGCAGAGAAAGTGTATCATAAGAGAGAGACTGAGGAAGAGAAATAAAAAAGAAAGAGAGAGAGAGAGAGACAGAGAGACAGAGAGAGAGAGAGAGAGAGAAAAGAGAGAGGAAAGGTCGGATTGCAAACAAAAAAGAAACTTGACTAGGATACTGGCCACAGTTGTAGATAGAGAAAGGGAAAGAGCAGGGCCTAGACAGACAGGGAACCTGGGCAACAGAAGACCTAGACTGAGTGAAAGTGGAGAACAGAGATGCCGGCTGGAAAAAGATCAGTGTGCTTCTGTAAAGAAAAAGGACATTGGGCTCGAGATTGCCCAAAGAAGAAGGGCAAGACCCCTAAGGTCCTGGCTCTTGAAAAAGATGATTAGGGGCAACAGGGCTCGGACCCCCTCCCTGAGCCTAGGGTAACCCTGAATGTGGAGGGAACCCTGGTAAACTTTCTGGTGGACACAGGAGCAGAATATTCAGTCCTAAAACAACCATTGGGAAAATTAAAAAAAAAAAAAAAAACTGAAGACACAGATTTAGTTTGCTAGGGAAGTGCCAGAGGTGACGTGGGGAACTCCTACTTCTATGATATTGGCCTTAAATTTTTAAAAAGAATACCGGCTCCATGAGCCTCCTGGGCAACAAAGGGCTCTGGATATCAGTGACTGGTTAGCAGAATTCCCAAAGGCCTGAGGTGAAATTGGAGGCCTGGGGATGGCAGAAAGAGTTCCTCCCATTGTATTGGGACTGAAGACCAGTGCCTCCCCTATTGGGATAAGGCAGTACCCAATGAGTTGTGAAGCCAGAGAGAGGATAAGACCTCACATTCACAGACTGTTACAACAGGGCATTCTGGTTCCTTGCCAGTCACCATGGAACACCCCCCTTCTTACCGGTAAAGAAGCCAGGTCCTAATGATTACAGGCCAGTCCAAGATTTAAGACTCTGTTCTAGATTTAAAGAATGCTTTTTTTTGCTTGGAGTTACATCTGGACAGTCAACCCATCTTTGTCAGTGAGCGACCCTGACAATGGACTAGTGGGACAATTGACTTGGACCAGATTGCCACAAGAAATCTTAATGTCTCCAAGGAACCAAGAGACTGCTGGCGGAACTTGGTGAGTTGGGGTATCAGGCTTCTGCTAAGAAGTCTCAGTTATGTAAAATTGAGGTCACCTATCTGGGATACACCCTGAGAGATGGAAAGCGATGGCTGATGAAATCCAGGAAAGACTGTAACCCAGATTCGTGTCCCGACCACCTCACACCAGGTAAGAAAATTCCTGGGTACAGCTGGTTTTTGTAGACTATGGATTCCATGTTTCGCTAGCTGGCAGCCCCCTTATTTCCCTTCACCAAGGATGGAGGAGGGTTCACCTGGACCTCTGAACATCAAAAGGCCTTTAAAGATGTCAAAAAGGCCTTGTTAACGGCACCAGCTTTAGCCCTACTGGACTTAACCAAGCCTTTCACTCTATATGTGGATGAAAGGGCAGGGGTTTCCAGAGGCGTCCTTACTCAGACTATAGGACCTTGGAAGAGGCCGATGGCCTACTTATCTAAGAAACTGGATCCTGTTGCAAGCGGATGACCCACATGCCTGAAAGCTATTGCGGTAGTGGCCTTACTTGTCAAAGATGCTGCTGATAAACTGACTTTGGGACAGTAAATTATAGTGGTGGCATCCCATGCACTTGAGAACATTATCCGGCAGCCCCCTGACCGGTGGATGCTAAAATGACCCACTACTAGAGCCTATTATTTACTGAGAGGGTGATATTTGCCCCCCTTCCCCTGGCCGTCCTGAATCCTGCTACTCTACTACCTGAGGCGGATGACCGCTTCCCTGACATCCTGGCAGAAGAAACAGCTTCATGGTTGAAGGGTTGGCTGGAGAATCACCTTGTGGTATGGTTAAAACAGAGGACAGTAAATGAGTCCTGCCTCAAGAAAAAGGATGCGAGTATGTCACCAATTTACACCGTCTGACTCACCTAAGAGAAAAAAAACTACAAGATGTGGTAAGGTCCTCTGACTATTATGTAATTGGACTTTCTGACTTAACAACAGAAATAATCAGGAACTGCAAAGCCTGTGCTCTGACTAATGCCAGACCTTCCATGCATAACATGGGAAAAAGACTCAGGGGAGATCAAACGGGGGCCTATTGGGAAGTGGATTTTACAGAAATTAAACCGGCTAAATATATAGATACATTTTCAGGGTGGGTAGAGGCCTTCCCTACAATGACTGAGACTGCCAATACAGTGGCCAAGAAGATTCTTGAAGAAATTTTTCCGAGGTTTGGAATACCCAAGGTAATTGGGTCTGATAATGGACCGGCTTTCATTGCCCAGGTAAGTCAGGGGCTGGCCACTCAACTGGGGATTAAATGAAAATTACATTGTGCCTACTGTCCCCAAAGTTCAGGACAGGTAGAAAGGATGAATAGAACTCTAAAAGAGACCTTGACTAGATTAGCCTTAGAGACCAGCGGGGGGCTGGACAGCCCTCCTTCCTTTTGCCTTGTTCTGGATCAGGAACACCCTGGGGATGGTTTAAGCTGACACCTTATGAGATTCTCTTTGGGGGGGCTCCTCTCTTACTAAGGCGGACGGAATGTTCGATCCTGATGATGTCCTTTCTTTTTTTTTTTTTCTAACCCCTTGTTCACCCGCATGAAAGCCCTTGAAGTAGTTCCGCGTGAGGCCTGGGAGCAGCTCAGGGAGGCTTATGAAGCTGGAGAACTGAGCGTGCCTCATCAGTTCCAGGTTGGAGAAACCATACTCATCTGGCACCATCGAGCTGGGAACCTTGAGCCTCACTGGAAGGGACCATACTTGGTGCTCTCGACTACCCCCACCGCAATGAAGGTAGAGGGCATCTCTGCTTGGATCCACGCCTCGCATGTGAAGAAAACCCCTGAACCTCCTAAAGATGAGTGGAAATTGGAAAAGACTGTGGACACTCTTAAGCTACGCCTGCATCACAGGTGCTCTCCAGATGGGGAATGACAACCCTCATGCCCCTCAAAAACGTACTTGGCAGGTAGCTTCCCAAACTGGGGAAGTCGTCTGGTCAATCTCTAAGGTAGCCCCTCCCTTTCCTGACTTCTGCCAGCTAGCTGCAGGCCTGGAACAGTGGGATATTCCTGAGGCAGACCCCCAGAACCTCCCTGAGAGGGACCCTCGATGAAGACACCCTAAAAGGCTAGGAGCAAAGTTCGGTGTGGGAGGCCAGAGGGACGCTGTGGGCTGGTTCAACAAGATTTTTATGTCTGTCCAAGGAAAGGTAGGGACAGGAGTGCAGCTAGGCAGTGTGGAGGATGTTGGCTCTGTTTAACTTCTGGACCCCCTTACTATGAGGGCATCCCCACGTTGGGTACTTTTAATGACACCACCAACCATGATGCCTGCTCATGACATGAGAAGAACAAACTGACCCTAACTGAAGTATCAGGGAAAAGGACTTGTTTAGGAAACCCACCTGCTGCCTATAAACACTTATGCAATGAGACCCTGAGGTCTCCAAAGACTTCTGATACCAGATACTTATATCCTGGCATAGATAGATGGTGGGCCTGCAACACAGGATTAACTCCCTGTGTTGCCACTAATATCTTTAATGATACCAAAGATTATTATATGTTAATGCAGCTTATGCCTAGAGTACTCTATCTCCCCACAGATGCCTTTGTGGATGAGTTTGATTTCCACCCTAAGTGATTTAAGAGAGAGCCTATTTCCCTGACTTTAGCTGTAATTTTAGGATCAAGTGTGGCACTGGAACAGCTGCCCTAGTGCAGGCCCCTCAGTACTTTCATCAATTAAAAATAAGTGCCATACAGATTTTAATGCTTAAGCGACAATATCAAGGTTTGCAGGAGTATGATAATTTTGATGAAACAGATGTATAGGTTCTAAGATTAGAACAACGGACTAAAAGGAGTGGGAATGAAGGGGATGAAAATTATTAAAAGATCCCCTAAGTCAGCAGTAGAGCCAGGCCAGCCGCCAGGTGGTTCCCAGAACTTAGCTGGCCACAAAGCAGATGACTATCATGGGCCCCCAGGGTTTCAGGAACCGGCTGACCACAAAGCCGATGGTGAAGTAAGATTAAATTCATTCCTGAGAAGAACAGGTATAGGATGTTTCCTGCTGACTAACTAATGGACTGGTACATTCTACCTGCATTTCCCCTCACCCCCTTCAGTTATGGTAAACAATGGGCTGGGCTGGTACTTTCCACTTGTATTTCCCCTCTCCCCTTTGGGTTGTAGTTTAAATACTCTACTCTCCCCCAAATTGTGATCGCTGCTCCTCTACCCCTCCCCCGAAATAAACCTCTTGCGATTGCATCATGATGGCCTCTTGCGAGTTTTGGGGTGGCCGTGATATCCTGAGTGTCGGGTGAAGAACTTCCCTCCCCCCAGTCTTTCAGTTTCACTATAATAATTAAGCAAATAAATGCTATTTTAGTACATTTTTTTTCTCTCAATGAAAGCAAAAATCATGATTTTATTTCATCACAAAAGTGCACAAACTAGATGTGAACTTAAAATTTGTATTATTATTACAATTTAATGAAATACTTATAGAAAAAATGTCCAACAATGAAATTTTAAATTTCTCACTGAACAAACTCAGAATTATGTATTTTTGTGATTATTTTGTTTATTTGTATAGATGACAAAAAAATAAAGGATGGTTCATAGAATTTGAAGGGAGATGGAGGAGATGCAGATTTGGGAATGATAGTAGAAAAGACAGAGAGTGAAGAAATCATGCAATTATTTTTCAATTTAATAAAAATCCTCATTTCTAACAAATATGTTGTAAGTATAAATATAATAAAATAAAATTAAGTCAAGTAATCCATTACTCAAAACTTCCATAAAATATAGTGAATGCAATGTTTGCTCCATTTCTATATATATAGAAAAGAGGATAAATGAAAGATATATCAGGAAGCCTACTTTATGTATCAACCTAAAAGAAAAAGGGACCAATTCACCTTATAGAAAAGTTGAGGAATTTTACCTTAGTTTTGGTTTTTGGTATTTTGAATTTTCTATTAGCTTCAGCATTTACTGTCCAGCTCAGTGATTCTCATCCCCACACTCCATGGAAAACAATGCAAATATGCACCACAATTCCCTCTCAGTCCCCTCATCCTACAGGGAAGGTAGAATCTTTAATCACTTCCTACTCTCTTTAACAGGATAATAAGCAAATTTCTTGCATTATAATAAGTATTTTCAACATATGCCTTAACATTATCTCTAATCCTGAGTCTGTTACGAGTAGCAAAACAATTAAAAATATTTTTCTCACTATTTCTGAGTAATTAAAATAAAAATAGAAAAGGATTCTTTTTTTTTATTAAATACTTTATTTTTTTTTCTTCAAGTTACATCTCAGTAACAAACCCCTCCCTATTCCCCCTTCCTATCCCGCCCTTCCACCCTCTTCCCTCCAGAAGTTTCCCCTTTCAGTCCAACAGCTGGTTCCTTCTCTTATAACAGTAAGTATTATACAAAACAACAGATATAAATATGCCACATTTATGAGAGTAAATTGGCCCAGTATACCTTCCCAATGTTCAGTTTATACCTATTTGGCCCCTGACTTTAACATTCTACTATCTACCCAACTCTATGAGTTTAAAGGTCTATATGTGACTCAACATTCATACTATCTTGCAACACACTTTTAAGAGTATCTTCTTAGATCTATAACACCCTCTTGATTCCTAAACAGTTCAAAATTTAACTATAAGATTCTATCTGTCTATTCTTCAACCACCTCAGAGACCTGAGAGGGATAAATATATTTGCTTATATAGGAAGTGCAGAGCCTGCAGCTTCCAAAACTAAGAAAGAACATACCAATAACTGCCTGGACAGTTCCCATTTTCTCTCCATACATTCCAGCATCAATCTTCAGGCTTTGGGTCCTGTTTCTCTGACAGACATTTGTTGTAGAGCAGGGATTATGAAGGACTTACCTACCCTGTCTTGGCAGAGTTAGGCTGTCGACTTCCCTGCTACCAAGTTTTGTCCTTTTTGGACAGCAGTCTGTCTGCAGTTGGTGCAAGCGGTTTTTTTCATGCCAAGAGAAAGGCTTGCCACTAATTCAACCATCTTACAGTGGAGGTTCTTCGATGCTTATCTTCTACTTGGAGTTGAATAGGGGGTGCTGTCAGGCGCTGATATGTCTCGATATCAAAAAAAATCTTGATTTAAGATAACATCTTTGAATGCCATATTCTGCAGATCTCTAGGGGTTTTTGAAGATGCCCTATCCATCTCTTGTATTTAGATAAGCAAATGTTGCTTGTCTCTTAGCAACTTGATTACTGGGTAGTTTAGAGAATATCTGTGATAGACTGTCATAGTAGCTAACAAAGAGACATGTTTGCATGACTAGGAGTTTGTTTTAACTATCCTAGACCGTTTTAGACGGTTGGTATCAAGAGGTCAGAACTTCACATTTTATTTTTAAGTATCTCTAGGTATGATACCATTGGGAAGCATTATCTTTAAATTTGTATCAATATACAAAGATCTATTCAATTGTGGTTAAATATACTCTTAATTATGTATCAATATACCAAGATCAATGCCTATGTAGCCCAATATAATCTTAATATTACGTCCATATGCAAGGGTCAATACCATTGTAGCCAACTATAATCTTAATTTTGTATCAATATACAAAGATCAATACCGATGTAATCCAATACAATCTTATTTTTGCACAATAAACAATGGTCAATACCACTTTAGCCAAATAAACTACTAATTTTGTATCAATATACAAAGGTATAAGGGCATATTCAATAATCTGCCCCTTCTTCTTGGACCTTCCTGTGCTATGTCTATATCTCATTTTTCTCAAGCCCATGCACTCCTACATAGGAGAGGAAGAAGGATACAGAAAAGGAAAAGTAGGAAGTCCCTGGGGCTAACCTCCAAAACCCATTAAGACAGGACCATTTATCAGCTTGTAGTCTCTTCCCCTACATAACAGAGTTTCCAGTTATCCTTCAAATAACCAAAAAGAAGGGCAGAGAAACACCCTCCCCACCCTCTGGGCATGGGACGTCGCTCTCTTAAAGTGACTTCCTGCTGAAGAAAATGATTCTTGAACAAAAATTTGCAATGCTTTTTTTCAGAGAGAAATTTCTAGCTAGGAAAGTAACAAGTTATTGGGAGCATAAAACCACTTCCAGAGAACCAAGTTAATAATGGCAATATATGTCAGCTTTAATAAATCTCAATGCCTAGAAATTCATACTTACAAAATATTTTAATAAAATCTATTATAAACCTTCTAATATTTTATTTGTTAAACATTGTATATGTTTTTTCTCCTGTGAATTTTATTAAATGTGTATTCTGCACTTCATTTGAAGTACAGAATCAATAAATTAATCTACTTTGGATGATAATGCTCTCCCTAAAAGTCATAGACCCTCCAACCCAAAACCCAAATTCCAGACATAGAAAATCTCCTTACTATTGTTCTGCCATTGAAGTTCAGGAGACTCCCAGAAGAATGTGGGTTATTACCATCACTCTTGGTTGCCTTCCAGAAAGTAAGAATAAATCTAATTGCTGAAGATATCACATAGTTCTGACAAATGGCCTGCAGGAATAGAGCTAGAACTCGTCTAAGGGCCTCCTTCCTGAAGACTAGCTCTTATAGTGAAGTAACTATACAAATTTACAAGTATGGAAAATAATCAATAATCCTATCCAGTTGCAATGCCTATGAGACAAAACTATCACTAAAATGGCAAGATACTGGTAATTATATTCTGGGGATAACCAACAGCCACTTACTTGGATTTAAGGTATATTAAATAGGAAGGAACTGACACCATGTACTTTAACTAGCCAACAGCAGTGACTGGTGTGGGCATGGTAACAAGAGAAGAACCTACTATTTACCACATTCCTAAACCAGTATATATTCTAACTGAATTCTAAGTGCTTGTTCTTATACACACAGATAAGTGTAGCTCTCACCACTCACCATAGATGCTTCAGTTTTGTAGCAGAGACTATTATAGAAAGCACCAACTCATAGTGTAAGGTTCAGGAAACATGATGGAAGATAGACAGAAAGATTATAAGAGCCAGAGAAGCAGAGTATTTGTTGCAAGGAAATATCTTCTATATCTTCCAGGGAACCAGACCCATAAAGTGCCAACAGTATCGTTACCTGAATACAGAAAACTAATTGGCATCCTGATGTGGATGAGAGAAACATCACAGTTTCACCTCTGGATGATAAACTATAAGCAGTTAATAACTATTGAGAGAGATCAGCTTTCTTCAGGGATGAAGGGTTATCAAATCCCAAGAAGTCTATTCTAAACACACATATATGTGAGCACCACTAAACTAACTCAGCAGATTGTTACTATAAATTTAGATGGAGAGATTATATATATATATATATAGAAAGAGAGATAATAGATGGAAGATAGATAATAGATGATGGATGGAAGATATAGATAGATATATGATGATAGATGATAGGTAGATAAATGGTGGATGATAGATAATAGGTGAAAGATAATGTATAGATGATAGATAGATAGATAGATAGATAGATAGATAGATAGATAGATAGATAGATAGGTGATATATAGATGATAGATAGATGATAGCAATTACAATAATTAAAAAATAAAAGGTTGAGTCACAGGAGACATGGAAGGAGTTGAAGGGAAGAGGAAATGATGTTAATGGAATACTCATATGTGAAATTCTCAGAAATTTAAAAAAAACAGGGAGAAAGGGAATGCAGTCTGGCATTGCAGAACTCACATCTAGCAAACTGATCTCACCATCAGTGCTGGTTTTCTCAATTAATGATGAAAAGAATTCTTTTTATCTTACAAAGAAATATCTAAGTATTTTATCTACAAGAAAGGGCCCAAATTCTGCATTACCTAACCATGTCTTTCTTTTCCTTATACCAAAGTTTGGTCTTCAATAATAGTGTCAAGTGATACTCAAAATTAAGAATGAGCTGCAAGTGGATGACAGTTTGAATGTCTTTTTGTACAATTTTAGTCCCGATAAGAGAAAAATCTTACTAAAGGTCTTATGAGGGAAATAACTCATTTAGATTTATAGAAAGAGAAGCTTTAGTGTGTCGTGATGAGAGGGCTTCTCAGGAAAGAGAAGTACATCTCATGTTGTCCAGTACAGAAAGGAATATTCCTGTTCAGGCTCTTTTTCTCCATTTAGTCCACCCATTCCAAATCTACAGATTCCTAACACACCTCTTCAGAGTAGATCTTCTCCTCCAACCTTCTGTGTGAACACCCTCACAAAGCACACATGAAGTGTCCTTTTCCAATCTCCTCAGCACTTTCAGTGTAATCAGAGTGAACCACCACAGAACACTCCCCCTGACAGGACATTGGTTGCTACATGCCGTGGACTATAACTATCCTCTCCAATGGATCTACCCCTGTTGTTTACTTGTGCATATTTTAGAGTTTCCTCGAAAATTACTATTTATTTCAGTTCCCCACCTCTCACTGGTTCCACAAAGTTATTGGAACTAAATATATTATTTTTTCAGATTATGATTTAAAAATAAGTCTGGGCAAGATGGACAACTTTTTTTCACTTCATGATTTTAAGGCATACTTTTTAATTATCTAATATTTTATAAATGAAATGCCAGAAATTCTGGTTTGAAAGCAATTGGGGACAATAGTTTGAAATAATACTAAAATTCTGTTTTAATATTTTCTTCAATTGTTGTGCATTTTCCAGCAGTTTTGAATATGTTGTGCCTTTTAGAACCAGCTTATTTGAAATTCACTAGAGCAGCTTATATCCAGATATATCTTAGTTCATAATGAAAGTCAAAAAGAAAATCAATTTTAATACGCAGGGCTTTTACTTGTAAGTAGCTTTTTAAAAATATATCCATTCAGCAAAGTGAAATATTCTTCTATGTTTTATAAACATTTATCCAAATATAAAAATAAATCACATATATGTACATGCATATATACTACCACCTAATTATTCAAAATTTACACGTAAGTAATTGGAAAATGTTAGTCATGGTTGGCAAGTGAACATTTAATTTACTAGATGCTACAACTTAGAAAAACCTTAAATGCATACATTTATTAAAAGATTTTATGTCTAAAAGATACAAGTGAACACTTAAATTACTGAAAATCAATTGTCCTGATTAACCTGCTCAATTAAAAGTGTCCAAAGATCTTATATATGTAAGAATCACGTATCTGCATAGCATGAGAAAGCGAGGCACATGTCCTGAGAAAGAAAAAAAAACTACTATTCAATTCATATTAATTAGTTTTGTGATACATAATATTAGTGTGTACTAATAGAAAATGGGGATGTTGTATATCCAACTCAGAATCTTCCGAAGGCTAATCCAGTTCGATAGCACTGAGCTACACCTTAACTCCTGATGTTTTGAGCCGGTGTCTTTCAATGGATCACAAGCTTTTCCTGAAGTGACTGTGTATCTCTAACTAGACTGGAAGCTCTCAGAATGCTATATCTGCATACATAGTGCAGGAATATTGGGTGTCACTGTCTCACCCATATAAACTGACTTGGGTTAATATCTAATTTATTTATCAGTTATAAATGACCTATGCAAGAGTAATATGTCAATGAACTACAAAGGGCTTTTGAGGATCACATTTCTTTCTTGTCAAAGCACCTTAGGTCTCTGCCTGAAGTTTGTAGCCTAAGTCTGTGTGACTCTGATAGACTATTGAAACTTTTTGAAGCAAAGCAGCTACATGAGCCAAAAAGCAGAAAGGATATGATGAGCATTAATAATGTCATCTCTAGGTAACTTGGCTGAAAATATCTCTCACTAATAATCTTTAACATCAGAATATAAACTTAATTGCTGCAAATAAAATATGTAAATATTTGTTGAGAGCATTTGATCCTTAATTCAGAGGACTGAAAATTTTAATCAAGATCATCAGAACTTAATATGTGTCATAACAGATACAAGATTTCCTAGAAAAGAAACCTAATGTGTTTGATCACCATTTTGGATGTCTATTTTATGTGTTAGTGTGGCTATAGTTCTATGTTTATTTATTACTTCAAGTTACATCTCCATCACAGTCCCCTCCTTACACCCCTCACCCTTCTCCCACCTATCCTACTCCTCTGGTGTGGAGTGCAGTACATATCAGCCCCCCCTTATTTCAACAGTCACATGAGGGCTAAGAGCTTCCTCTTGCACTGGGGGCCTACATGGCAGCTCCACTAGGGCAAAGTGTCCCACTAACAGATAACAAATTCTATGTTCCTGTTCCTTTCAGTCTGTTAGGTGTAGGATAATTATCCTGTACTATATGTCTAAAACCCAGTTATAAGTGAATACATGTCATTCACATCTTTCTGGGTCTGGCTTAGCTCACTCAGGACAAGCTTTTCTAGATCCATCCATTTGGCAGAAAATTACATGATGTTCTTGTTTCTGATGACTGAGTATTCCATTGTGTAAATGTACCACAGGATTTTTGTTTTGTTTTGTTTTTTTATCCATTTTTTGGTTGAGGGACATCTGTGTTGTTTCCCATTTCTAGCTATTAAAAATAAAGCTGCTATGAACATAGTTGAATAAATGTCCTTGTTGTTTGATGGGGAATCATTTGTATGTATACCCAGGAATGGTATGGCTGGGTTTAAGGTTTTCTAAGATATCAAATATGGCTGTAGTTTAATAACTAGCTTTAGTTATCTCTGGTAATGCCTTTCATGCATATGCTTTGGTAGCTCTTTAAGTGAGTTCCAGTCCTCTGTTATGCTAGTTTTTTGCCTCTGTAGAGAATCTCTGAGATAACCCACACACATGTAAACAGAAACGATCATTAGCAAATACCCTGACTCACAGTTTTAGAGACCTGTGATGGAGACATCTGGTAATCCTTGTGATGTCATGTGGTGGAAGAAGAACCTTGTAGAGCAAAGTTCCTGGCTTTAGAACTAGAAGAAATTTTAGGGAAAGAGGCAAATGTAACATTGGCCAAGTTGTTAACACATACACACTTGGAAGAAATTCTAGGAACAAACCATGGAAACAATTTCAGTTGAAATCTCGAAGTCCTTAAGTAAGTTTGAGCATCTATGTTAGGCATTACATATTAAGTAAACTGTTCAACAAATTGGAAGAATGGCTCGTTGTTGTATAGAATCTTGATAATGCTTCATATATTGACTATACTTATCTTTCAGGACATTAAGATTCTTCTAACTTATACCTAGAGTTTCCAAGATTCTTAATTCACATAGAAGACAAAGAGTTTACTTTGCGTTATGTTTTCATGGTAATAAGTTACTCATTATGTTGTATTATTATAAACTATACTTAACCTTTATAGTCAGTTGTGACCAAAATCCTCCATGTTGCTCTCAAAGTAAATAATTTAATACAAAGTACAAGTGGGGAGCACTTAAATGTATAACTATTTTATTGCATGCTCAGAGTGATTGAATTGCTAAGAAGAAAAACACCAGTTACTTTTAATTATCCCATATATTGTGAAAATAAAATCCAATGACATAATCTCTTTTAAATTTGACAACTTTTTTGTCTGGAATTCTTCAAACACAATATTGTGGTTGGCTTATTTCACCACCATTTGGTTTAGTTACAGATGTTGTAACTTACTGGGAGGAAATATTATGTGGCACATTGGTTTCTGTTGCTTCCTGTCACTGGAAATCTAGTTTGAATTGCCATTGTGTGCTAGGCCCCAGAACACTTAAAATCATTTTGCTCACTTATTGAGATATGCCCATCACTTTTCAACCGAAATGGCTTTTGCAATGATTTGTGAGTAGTTATTTTTCTTCTTTATCAGTATAATCACACTGCTGCAAAAAGAATACACTACAGAAAGGGTCTACAATATACACTTGGAATAAGTAAATGCAATCAGATGCTCCAAATTGTTTCTTATAGGCGCCATTGCAGAGAAGGGATACAGTCTGATTTTGCAACAATTAAATTGTAAATTTATAATTCAAGCTTCAACTCACTTTAATGAATTAAGGATATTACTTGGACCCAGATTCAAAGCAAAAGAAATATATTCAATTTATTCAAGTAATCAGTTCCCATGTGTAATTCTTAATGAGATTCTACTTGGCAAACTACGTATTTTGAAAACTAGTGTTTGTGGTGCACATTTGCATATTTCTAATACAAAATGATCTCAGTGTGATCCATTCTTTAAACCATGGAGAAGACAAGTAATATACAAGAAAGACAAGATATCTATTTTATTCATCTATAATAGTATGTGAAATTTTTATTTTAATTTAATTATCTTTTGTGACTGAAACAATATATTTTATACCTCTTATTTTGTCATAATGGAATTTAGTAGGATTATTATTGTAACAAAAATCAGTAAATTTGAAGTTCATCAACACAGACTTTTAAATTAATAAACATCTAAATTAATTATGCATATTCTTGTTAGTAATAGGAGATAATACTACCCACTTCTCAAAATTTGTGAAATCTGGTAAAGATTAATCTATTCTAATTTGGCACATTTATTTGCCATGGAATAATGAATGAATGGATGTCCAAATAAATGATTAATATACGTTAAATCAATGCATTCTGTGGTAGTTCTAATGTACTCTAAAAAGCATAATATTCCTAGGCAGAGATAGCAGAGGAAACATGTTCAGGTTTGACATTTTCATGTCCTTATGAGGACCAATAAGAACCAAATGAAATTTGCCCTGGCATGCCGTAAATTAAGTAACACAATACGTCATATTAACTATTCCAATTTTAAGAGGATATGTATATATTAGGCTTTCATAAACTCATTTTATAAACAAATATGCTAAGCATCAAAGAGAGCAAACACTTCATATGACTTTCCTGTAACTACTAGAGGCATGAACAAGCAAGGGTTTGTGTCCTGAACTCTTATTACATCATTGTTTATATTCTATGACTAGCCATCATTTCCACAGTTTTCTACCAGTTAAAACATGACGAGAATGTAAAGAAACAAATCAGAATCCATGCTTTCTCATTTGAATGTCTTCAATAAAGAAGAAAGAACCATACCTGTGACGAGTTAGTAAACAATCAATAGAAAGTACTGAAGCTGGTGAAAAAATAAATCCTTGATAGAATAAAAGGACAAGGAGAAGAGAAACAAAAACAAATGAACAAACAAAACTTCCAGAAAGAAAAACATTTCTATTTCAGTCAATAAAATTAAAACTTGAGACTTACTATTGCCCTTTTCCTAAAATAGTATTGTTTTGCTTTTTGTTGTTGTTGTTGTTTTTGTTTGTTTGGTTCATTGGTTTTGTGTGTGTGTGTGTGTGTGTGTGTGTGTGTGACAGGATTTCCCTTCTCTGCATAGCACTCTCTGTCCTATAACTTTCTTCATTTTTTTAATGTTCATTTATTACTTCAAGTTATATCTCCATCACAGTGCCCTCTTTCCACCCCTCTCAGTACCGCCCTCCCACCCTCTACTAACTATCCCTTCCATCCCACTCCTCTGGAGTGGAGTGTCCCTACATAACAGTACCCCACCCCAGTTCAGCAGTCATATGAGGACCAAGACCCTCCTCATACACTGGAGGCCTACAAGGCAGCACCACTAGGGCAAAGTGTCTCACAGACAGGAAACAAAGTCTATGAGCCTGTTCCCTTTGGTGCATTGGTTGTAGTATAGTTATCCTGTACTATATGGCTAAAATCCGACTATAAGTGAATAGATGCCATGCGCATCTTTCTGCATCTCGGTGACCCATCCACTTCTGGGTATATATCCAAATGATTGCTCACCAAACCACAGGACATTTCCTCATCTATGTTCATAGCAGTCTTATTTGTAATAGCTAATAGCTACAAACTGGAAATAATACAGATGTCCCTCAACCGAGGAATGGATTAAAAAACAGTGGTACATCTACACAATGGAATACTACTCAGCCATCAGAAACAAGGAAATCATGCAATTTGCAGCCAAGTGGATGGAATTAGAAATGTCCTATAACTTTCTATGTAGAACAGGCTATCCTCTACCTCACAGAGATCAATCTACCACTGCTTCCCAAGGGATGGGAATTAAAGGCCTGTACCACCAACACCTAGCCTAAAACAGTATAATTTTTAATTGTATTCAAATACTTAAATCCATCAATAGTGCAGCTTCCACCCTCACCTAAGAAATTCTTCTTGCATCAGAGCCCATTACAGAAATCCATAGCTAGTCAAAATGATGAGAGCAAATGACTTTAGGGTGTTCATTACCAAATCACTTGTGCACAACAACATATGCACACCTAAGGCTCAGGAAATATACCAGAAGAGAAGAGGGCACAGAAAGAATGCAAGAGTAATAGACACAGAAGTCTACTTCAAAATAGTCTCCCTTCTGCCTCAAAAGGAGGTCAAGAAGTGGAAGAGGTTATGGAGCACATGGGATGATGTAAGGGAAGTGCAGGATTAATATGATCATATATTACATGAAATTCTAAAGAAATAAATAAAATATATTATTTTAACCTTGCTATTTATCCAAACTTATCATCAAAATAATAATAGCACATGAGAAAAATTTGAACATTTTGTACTAAACTGACTGCAAAACATATCACTTAAAGACATAATTTATTTTAAAGCACAAATTCCTAAACATAAAAGGGAATCTAGTTATAGCTATGGAATTTTACAGGGAAAATTCAGTAGTGGGATTTCTATACTTTTACTTTAAGGTCAGATTAATCCATTCAAAAAATAAAGGAATAAGTCACAAAATCTCCAACACCATTTTAAACAAATTTTAAAGATAAAATTATATATTTGTCATTTAATACTCTTTGATTAAATAACAAATATTTTTAGTCATAGTAAAATAAAGTTTATATTACTAAAAGGAATCTCCCTAGATTATCCAAAATTAAACACAAAAGAATATGGAATAATCTCTCCTAAAAACACTTTTTCTTTGTATGTTGCTAATAAATTATCAAGAAAGATATTGTACTCTTTTGTAGTCTTAGGAATCAGACAATGAGAATGCAAAATATAGCTTTAGCCATCATCTGTGAAATACAGAAATAGGAATGCTGCTTCTGCAGATTGAGTAATTAATGAACCTTGGATTAGTTTTGACTGATTTGTTGTAGAGTTTTTGCCTGAAATATTTTGCTAGCACTAAAAGTTGTACATGATGTTTTATGTAGAAAATAACTCTTCTCTGAACTTTGCAAAATGCTTAAGTAATTCCAGATAGTAGAGAAAATTTAAAATATCCAATAAATTATATATGATATAGTAACGCATATTTAGTTTTATATATATATATATGTGTATACTCAAAATGTATTTTGATAAAATCCAAATACTAAAATTATATATGTATATAATTTTTTAAAAATAAACTATTATTTTTTATGAAGTTTGTTATGACATGTATCATACTCCATGTAGAAAAGAGACAAACAGAAGGAAAGCTTTGAATTCTTATAGGAAACCACAAGCAGCTGCAGGCATGTCTACTGTTGACCCTGAGAAGGCTGTATTTACACACAGGTTTATGAACCACATGGAACTACGAATGGATCAGTGTTCCTGGTGCTCCCTAGAAGTACATACAAAGGTATCCGTTTCTATCTCCTGTGTGATGCATGTCTTTGGAATTAAACCTATGTATGTGAAAAGTAAAGAACAAATCTTAAATATTTTCCCTAGTATTTATAAAAGGAAACATATGAAACGCATAAGTATATTTGATTGCCAAATGTTTTCTATGTCATTTTTATTAAGATTAGACTCAATGGGTTAGGTCTGGCCTATCTTCTCTTTACACCAATTCCCAGGTCACAGCTCTACCTGAAATCCCAGAAGCCTTAAGTCATCAGGGAAAATATCAGGTGAGACCCCTCTCCCAATTCCCAGTCAGCTGGGTCCCTCCAGGCAAACCCAGCAACAGTAAGGTCTACCTTGTCCCCACTGTGCTCCATTTTCAGGACAACAGCAATACCTGCAATCCCAGAGACCTGCTGCCATCAGTCACTACCAGGCCTACCAACACCAGGTCTAACCAGATGGATAGCCAGCATAAAAACACAATCAACAAAAGCTGGGGCAATACGGTACCACCAGGACTCAGATATCCTTGGACAGCAAGCCCAGAATATCTTAACATATCTGAAGCTCAAGAAAATGACTTTAAACTAATTTTTGAGGGTGATAGAGGCCTTTAAAGAGCAAACACATACATATCTCAAAGAAATACAGACAAGTACAACTAAACAGGTGAAGGGAGTGAACAAAACAGTTCAATCCCTAAAAATGGAAATAGAAGCAATGAAGAAAACACAACCAAGGTAATACTGGAGATGGAAAACCTAGGGAACAAAACAGGAACTACAGATATAAGCATCACCAACAGAATACAATAGATGGAAGAAAGAATATCAGTTGTAGAAAATATAATAGAAAATATTGATACATCAATCAAAGAAAAGTTAAATATAAAAACTTCCTAACACCAAACATCCAGGAAATATGGGACACTATGAAAAGATCAAACCTAAGAATAACAGGAATAGAGGAAGGAGAATATTTCCAGATCAAAGATCCAATATTATCTCCAGCAAAATTTTATAAGAAAAATTCCCTAATCTAAAAAAAAAGAAATGCCTATAAACATATAAAAAGCTTCCAGAATATTAAATACTTTGAAAGAAAAAAAGAAAATCCTCCTGCCACATAATAATCAAAACACTAAATGTACAAAGAAACAGAACAAAGAAAGAATATTAAAAGCTGCAAGGGGAAAAGGTCAACTAACATTAAAAGAAGACCAATTAGAATTACACTAAGCTTCTCAACAGATGTTTATAGCCAAAAGGGCCCAGACAGATGTCTTGCAGTCTATAAGGATCACAGATGCCAACACAGATACTAGTTTCAAAAAAAATTAAATCATCATACATTAAAAAATTAAGATGTTCCATGACAAAACCAAATTTAAACCATATCTTTCCACTAATCCAGCCCTACAGAAGATTCTAGAAGGAAAACTCCAATACACAGAAGGTAACTACACCCAGGAAACCACAGGAAACAAATAATTTCACACAAACAAGATGAAAAGAGGGAAATCACGTGCACACACACACAGTCTACCACCTCCAACCAAAAAAAAAAAAAAAAAAGGAATAAACAATCATTGCTCATTAATATCTTTCAACACCAATGGACTCAATTTTCCCAATAAAATGAAACAGCTAACAGAATGGATACAAAAAAAAGGATCCATTTTTCTGTTAGATACAAAAAACACACCTCAGAAACAAATAAGCTTTATCTCAGAGTACTATAAAATGTCATCTTCAGTGAGATAACACAGACCCAAAAGGATATGCATGGTAAGTAGTCACTTGTAAGTGGATATTAGTCATAAAGTACAGGTCAGTCAGACTATAATCCACAGACTGAAAGAAGCCAAGTAACACGGAGGGCCCAAAAGAGCACACTTGAATCTCACTCAGAAGGAAAAATAAAATAATCATCTGAGATGGATGAAGGCTGGGAACTAGGGGAAAGGAGTATGGGTGGAGATCAGGTGTAAGGATTGCAGAGGACAGAAGACAAGAGGGCTGGAAGAGAAAATTAAAATTAGCCTAGGGGGGAATTCCTGGGATATGACAGAGACCTGGGATGGGGGAGGCTCCAGCTGAGACTCCTAACAGTGGAAGATATGGAGCCTGATGTTGCCACTTCCGGTAGCCTGGAAGAATTCCCAGTGGAGGATAAGGACATCAACCCACCCACAAAAATGCGACCCAATTTTGGTCCTGCTACAAGATGTGCAGGGACAATGATGGAGCAGAGACTGTGGGAATGGCCAACCAATTATAGGTCCAACTTGAGACCCATCCCATGAATGAGAACCAATCCCTGACACTACTAATGATACTCTGCTGTGCTTTCAGACCGGAGTCTATCAGAACTTTCCTCCAAGAGGCTCTACCTAGCAGCAGATTCAGCGAGCCACAGCCAAACATTAGACAGAGCTCTGGAGTCTTCTGGAAGAGTTGGGTAAAGGATTGAGGGACTCTAGAATTCAAGGAATCCACAAGAAGACGAACAGACTCAACTATACTGGGCTTTTGAGGGCTCACCATCTTTGGTTGAACCACCAACCAAAGAGCATACATGAGTTGGATGTAGGCCCCACACACATATGTAGCAGATGTGCAGCTTGGTCTTCCTGTGGTTCCCCAACAACTGGAACGGAGGCTATTCCTGACTCTGTTGCCTTTCTGTGGAACTGCCCTAACTGGACCACCTTGACTTTCCTCAGTGGGAGAGGATGCACCTAGTCCTGCAGGGACTGGATGTGCCAGGGCAAGCTGGTACCTGTGGGGTGTTTCCCCTTCTAGGAGAAGTAAGGAAAGGAGAATGGAGGGAAGGGTTGTGTTGGGGGAACTTAGAGAAGAGGAGGGTGACCGTCATCAGGATGTAAAGTGAAGTTACAAATAAAATAACTAGGAAAAGTTAGACTCATAACATATAATTTACGTTGCATATGTGTATAGAGTGTGTGTGTGTGTGTGTGTGTGTGTGTGTGTGTGTGTATGGTTTTATTTACTTCCTTTGTGAACATTTTATTATTTTAAAATACTCTTTAATCAACTTGTTTGGGTGTTCATTTTTTTATACTTTACTAAAACAAAATAAATTCCTCATTTTTTTGAAAAACCAAGGTTTCAAATTGTATGGTTTATCATTGTAACACAACAGACATCTGGGAACAAAGTGAGAGTGCTGGTTTTGACAAGGAAACAGATTTTGAAATCGTCCCCTAGCTCTGTGGTGGCTACCTATGTGGAGTGGCCTGTTTTGCACATTACTACTTATTTTTTCTAGTATTAATCATTGGATATGAGCTACTAGACTGTGATATTACAGAAATAAGGCCAGAAATCTCAATATTTAAAACACACACTTCATTTCACACAGAACTCATTATAGCTATCCCTCAGTGGACAGCATTCTTTGCCGTCTTCCTGTACAGGATGCACAGAGGGATCTTTCCCTCCTTCCTTTGACTCTGTGGTCTTGATAGTCTTTTCTTTCACCATCCAGAGAGAGGGACAGATCCCAGGATTTAAAAGTTGTTTTACAGACACTTCGGTAAGTGACAGACATCTTCCTTTGGAAAATGAGGCATTGAAAGAAGTGCCGTACACCAAGGGGAGAGCAAAGCAGCCCTTAAAACATTCCTGAATGGAATCATTGCACTAATGAAGATGTCTTGCAAAATAAATTCTACTGGCGAAGTGATAACCCCACATTAGTTGTGACTGTCTTAGGCAAAGTGTAAGGTTCTTGAAGAATTTGGTCCAAAATAAAAAAGGCCAGATGCTAAAGTCCTCTTCCATGGCTGCTGGGTCTATAAGTTGCTGCACAAAACTGATTTGTATTGGGACACACAGCAAGATGCTGGCATGGGAAATTGTCCCAGTCTGAGTAGTCCTTCAATTTTAATAGATCACTAAATATTGAAAATACTATTCATTCAATGGGAAGAATTCCACAACTTGATCATTTTAAAAACTTACCAAAAGCAATATAGAGAGTCAATGTAATTCCTATCAAAATACCAACACAATTCTTTATAGACCTGGAAAAAGCAATTCTCAATTTCATATGGAACAATAAAAAACCCAGAATAGCTAAATCAATCCTGTACAATAAAAATGAAAACATCTGGAGGTATCACCATCCCAGATTTCAAGTTGTACTACAGAGCAATAGTAGTAAAAACAGCATGGTACTGGTGTAGAAACAGACCAGTGGATCAATGGAATTGAATTGAAGACCCAGAAATGAACCCACACACCTATGGTCACTTAATTTTTGACAAAGAAGCCAAAACCGTACAATGGAAAAAGGACAGCATCTTCAACAAATGGTGCTGGTCCAACTGGATGTCCACATGTAAAAAAATGAAATTAGACCCATACTTACCATACTTACTACCTTGTACAAAACTTAAGCCCAAGTGGATCAAAGGCCTTAAGATAAGTCCAGACACACTAAATGTACTAGAAAAGAAAGTGGGGAAAACCCTCGAACTAATCGACACAGGTGACAACTTCCTGACAGAACACCAACAGCTCAGGATCTAAGACCAACAATCAATAAATGGGATTCATGAAACTGAAAAGCTTCTGTAAGGCAAAAGACACTGTTATTTGAACAAAACAGCAGCCTACAGATTGGGAAAAATCTTCACCAACCCCACATCTGACAGAGGGCGAATATCCAAAATTACAAAGAACTCAAGAAATTAAATGCCAAGAAACCAAATAATCTAATCAAAAAATAGGGAACAGAGCTAAACAGAGGATTCACAAAGGAGGAATTTCTAATGACTGAGATACACTTGAACAAATACTCAGCATCCTTATTCATTAGAGAAATGCAACTCAGGATGACTCTGAGATTCCATCTCACACCTGTCAGAATGGCTAAGATCAAAAGCTCAAATGACAGCACATGCTGGTGAGGGTGTGGAGAAAGGAAACACTCCCCCATTGCTGGTGGGAATGCAAGCTTGTACAACCACTATGGAGGTCAGTCTGGCAATATCTTAGAAAACTTGGAATAGCTCTGCCCTGGGACCCAGCCATACTACTTCTGGGTATACATCCAAATGATTCCTCACCAAATCACAAGGAAGTTAATAGCAGCTTTATTTGTAATAGCTAGAAACTGGAAACCCAGATGTCCCTCAACCGAAGAATGAATTAAAAAACTGTGGTACATCTACACAATGAAAAACTAATCAGCTATCAGAAACAATGAAATCATGCAATTTGCCACCAAATGGGTGGAACTAGAGAAGCTCCTCCTGAGTGAGCTAACCCAGACTCAGAAGGATTCACATGGCATCTATTCACTTATAGTCAGATTTTAGCCATATAGTACAGGATAACTATACTACAACCAACGCACCAAAGGGAACAGGAACATAGACTTTTTCATCCTGTCAATGAGACACTTTGCCCTAGTGGTGGTGCCTTATAGGCCTCCAGTGTATGAGGAGGCTCTTGGCCCTCATATGACTGCTGAACTTGGGCAGGGGACTGTTATATAGGGACACTCCACTCCAGAGGTATGGGATGGAAGCGATAGGGGATAGAGGATGGGAGGACAGGACTGGGAGGGGTGGAAAAAGGACACTATGATGGAGATGTAACCTGAAGTAATAAATAAATAAATTTAAAAAAAGATTCTCTTATTTATTAACGAGTATTTTTATAAGAAGTATATTCTTACATTTTTAAAATGTTCTATGAAATGGGATATTTTTAAATTTTATTTTTACTTTTCTTGGAAATTATAAGTTCTTTCAAATGTACATACATGAGAAAAATGAGAAATGAATACAGAAAGCTTTTATTTTACTCAGCATAATAGAAACATGTATCTTACCATGCTTTTATTTTTTTGGAGGTGTCTCATGTCTCTATTTCTTTTTTTTTAATTTTTTTCTTTAAGGTGTATTATATTTTTACCTCCCAAACCTCCCCCTTTTAGTACAATGAAAGGCTCTTTTTCTTACAACAATAAATATAATACAAAGCAATAAGAACAATTACGTAACAATTATGAAATTTATATAGTATTACATACATTCCCAATGTTCGGTCCATATGTATTGGACAACTAATAATGATATTCTATTATCTCTCTTCTTTTTTTTTTTTTTTAATAATTTATTTTTTATTTCTTCAAGTTACATCTCAATCACAATCCCCTCCCTACTCCCCCCTCCAGTCCCACCCTTCCACCCTCCTCCCCCTCAGCCCCACCATCCTCTTCCCTTCTTTTTTTTTTTTTTTTTAGTTTAAGGTATTTATTTTTCCCCCCAACAGCTCTCCCTTTCAGTCCAAATAATGGTTCTTTTTCTTATAACTATAAATACAATACAAAACAACAGAAATAAATAGGCCACGATTATAAGAGTTATATGGCTTAGCATACCTAACTCAGTTTCCATCATAACTTGCATTACCAACTTAAAAACATCTCCTTAGATCTAGATCTTTTAATTCATAAACAAGTTAACTTAACTGTGAGACTTCAACTATCTAGTCTTCAACCACATCAGAGACCTGAGAAAGATAAATAAATCTGATTATGCAGGAAGATCAGGGCCAGAAGCTTACAAAACTGAAAAACAACAGACAACTAGCTGCCTATACAGTCCCCAATTTCTCTCCATACATTAGAGCATCTATCTTCAGCCTCTCAGCCCAGTATCTCTGACAGACATTGATTGTAGAGTAGGAATTATGCTCTTGGCAGATATAGACTGTCGAGTGACCTGCTTCCAAGTTTTGTCCTTTCAGAAAACATTCTGTCTACAGTTGAAGCAAAGGATTTTTCTTGCCCAGTGACAGGCTTGCCATTAATGCAACCATCTCCAAATGGAAGTAAGTTATATAAACAATTCAATATTCTGCTTTCTTATCTTAAAGTTATAATAATTTAACATTCACAGAAAAGTGAAATGGTATGACTAATTAATAATAGCAGTTTTTACAGACTTGTTGAGTTCTTACTATGTACCAGTGAATCACAGGTAGAGTTTAATAATCAATATTTTAAAGAAAACTACATTTGAATCAGGAACAAAATAAAAGATGGTATCAGGTGGAATATGACTTGATACCATATCATCATCATAACAATAATAATATTCTCACTAGAGTTGATATACTTGAGGAAGTTAATGTGCTACATTTAAATAAATAACATACCAAAATTTCAAAGGTATATTTACACACCAATGCATGGATAAAGTAGAATAGGAACAATGGATGGCTAATTTTAAGGAGGAAATTAATAAAGATGAATGTGAATATGCTGAACATAATATCCATAGAAGAGGAGCTTGGAGTTTTGCAAATATTTGGTGACTGTGATAAGACTCCCAGATTCAGAGATGTATTCAATTTGCTTTATTCTTCCAAGTGCAGAATTTTAGTTTGCCTATATGTTTATATGTTTCTGTCTATACTAGTTGAAAATAGTAAAGAATAATACAAGATAGAGGAAAGAAGAGAGTATTATATTTGTCACTATGTATTAGAACCATTTTCAGATATGGTCTGATCCCAGGGTGTAACATGAAGGAAGATGGGTCAGTGAAGTTACATAAAATAAGAGAAAGCTAGCTTATTATCTCTGTTCAAATTATATAATATTTGTGCTTCCAACCTTGTTCATGAGTTAAATAGAAAAGTAAGCTTAAAGTTTGCACTACTACCTGGTAATTGAGTGACTACAAGTTTTGTTTATGGTACCTTTGCTAATCTAGAATATGGATTATTATATGAGACTGAAAGAGTTATCATTAGGTTGAAACATGAAAATGTCCAGCATTCTAAATATTATATAGAAGATGCTTAATAACACCAGTTCAGGTGTTGATTAATTAGCTCCATTTTATATGTCTCTGACAAGGTCAAGGGAGCTGACACTGAATCATGCTAATGGTCAATGGACTTGGATGGGGAAAGTGGAAGAAATTCAATAAAACTTAGTGGCACTTTTTCACGCCACTCACCTTGCTCCCTGATCCATGTATGTCACTTGATTTCTATGTAAACAAAAAAGAAGTAGTATGAAAAATTGAGAAGTGTAAAAGGATAGTCTAATGCCAGATACTCAAAATGACAGCAATGACTACTTTTGTAACCTCTGTTAGCATGGGGTAGTTATTTATAGGACCCACACAGCCATTCTGTACAGAAGGAATAGTGGATACTATCCTTTCATTATTCTGACAGTCATTAATCATCTAATGTCTCTCAATATTTTGGTTCCTTGTGGCAAAACAGGGTAAGATAACACAGTCAGAATCTTGATGGTCAGGCAGGGGCATCACAGAAAGCAAGCTGCTGTTTACCTAACTGAATCATTTTTATTGCTGTACATCTCTTTTTGATAAAATTTCTCTCCCATTCAGCACAGAATTTTTCTAGGTGACACAAGAACCACACTTTCTGAATGTTTCTCTGTGCCCTCACCTTTTTCAGATTTCTTTTTCTACTAAGGTAGGGTTAGCTGACTACATTTGACAATGTGAAGTTAGGTGAAGAATTTCAAGTGAATTTTCAGACCGAAGGCCATGCACACAGAAGCATTTTGCTGGGAAAACAGGTGACATAAACTCACATGGCATGAATGAGAAACTCATGTACCATGGAGCCAGCAGAGGCCACCTAATCAATTACACTGACTTTTAGTATGATCTTTGTATAAACAACACTTGCATTTGTGTCCCTTTTACCTAATGATCTGTGCTCTGATAGAAGCACAGGGAATATTCATTTAAGATGAAGGATTATAAAAATTGAGGATAGTGTAATCCAAAGAATGGAACACAATATTTAATACATGAATTATTTGGCATCCAGACTTAAATTTTGTGTGGGAAGTTGAGATTCCATCTCACTCCTGTCAGACTGGCTAAGATTAAAAACTCCAAAGACAGCATATGCTGGTGACGTTGTGGTGAAAGGGGAACAGTCCCACTTGGCTGGTAGGAGTGCAAACTTCTGCGGCCACCATGGAAATCAGTTTGGCAATATCTTAGAAAACTTGGAATATCTCTACCTCAGGACCCAGCAATACCACTCCTAGGCATATAGCCAAAAGATTCCTGACCATTCCACAAGGACATCTCCTCAACTATGTTCATAGCAGCTTTATTTGTAATCGCTAGAAACTGGAAACAACTCAGATGTCCTTCAATTAAAGAATGGATTAAAAAAAACCCTATGGTACATTTACACAATGGAATACTAGTCAGCGATCAGAAACAAGGAAATCATGCAATTTGCAACTAAATGGATTGAGCTAGAAAAGTTCGTCATTAGTGAGCTAACCCAGACTGAGAAAGTTACACATGGCATCTATTCACTTATAACTGGATTTTAGCCATTATAGTACAGGATAACCATCCTACAATCAATAGACCCAAAGAGCAGGAACATGGACTTGGTTACATGTTAGTGGGACACTTCACCCTAGTGGAACTGCCATGTATGTCTCCTTTGCAAGAGGAAGCTCTTAGACCTCATGTGACTAATGAACTGAGGGGGGCTAATACACGAAGACACCGGAGGCATGGGAGGGGTGGAAGTGGGGTTAGAGGGTGGAAGGGAGGGTCTGGAAGGGGGTGGAGGGAGGAGGTGGCAATGGAGACACAATGAAGTAATAAATAAACGTTAAAAAATATTGACTTCACCATTTTAACTAATGAATTACAGTAGTTCTCTTAAGAGGGCAGTGGTTCATTGACTGTGTGGTTAAAATAAGAGAATTAAAATCAGATATATTTATGCCTCTCAGGTCTCTGAGGTGGTTGAAGAACAGATAGCTAGAATCTCATAAATAAATTTTGAGTTGTTTAGGAGTCAAGAGAGTGTTACAGACCTAAGAAGATGCTTTTAAAATTGTGTTGCAAGTTAGTATGAATGTTGAGTTAGATATAGAACTTTAAACTCATGGAGATGGTTAGATAGTAGAATGTTAAAGTCAGGTGTCAAATACATATGGACTGCACATTGGGAATGTACGCTAAGCTATATAACCCTCATAACTATGGCCTAATTACCTATGTTCTTTTGTATTGTATTTATCATTATAAGAGAAAGAGCCATTTGTTGGACTGAAAGGGGAAACTGTAGGGGGAAATAAGATATACCTTAAATTTAAAAAAAAAGGGGAAGAGGATGAGGGGTTGAGGGTGGGAGGGTGGGATTGGAGGGGGGAATAGGGAGGGGACTATGATTGAGATGTAACTTGAAGAAATAAAAAATAAAGAAAAAAAGAATTTAAAAAAAAGAGAATTAAAAAAGAAGCCAGTCATCAAAAAAATTGATTCTTCTCTATAACAATAAGTACAGTGTTTAATTTAAATTTATCAACCTCTAACTCTGTATCTGCCATGCATTTCCACAGTTATAGAATATAAAGACCACAAACTCTCAGTGCACACAATACATACTTATATTTTTCCAGAACTCCATTAACCATCTGGACAGTCAAGGCAGTACAAGCTAGCCTTGGAAAGCTGTGTTTGGCTACTTCCTACAGCTGTAATCAGCTGGGAAGTTGATAGTAGTTGACAAACCTAGATGGTCTCAGTTGGCTTGGTTGTTCTCTGGTCACTGTGACATTTTTTCCCAGTAGAAGTTTCTCAGAGGCCAAGCTAGGTAATTCAATGAGCTACAGGTTCAGTCAGAGCTCTTGTCTCCAAATAGAAAATGGGTTGATGAAATCATCCAATAGTGATTTCTCACATCCATTCACACAAGCACATGCATATGTAGAAAATGGTAATTAAATTACTTACTAGTATTTATATTAAAGTTAATTGGTTGGCAGTGTTAATCTGTAACCCACCATTATAAATGAGCACAAAGACACCTAATGGATTTTACCAAGCCTTGGCCTGGATTGTGCAATCTTGGCCCATCTTAGCTAGCTCTTAATACTATTCTTCAAATATTACCTCGTATATACATATGTTCCCTGGACTGTTATTCTCCATGCTTTGCTGATGTTCCAGGCCATGTGGAATGATCTTCTTTCATCTACCCCATCGTGTCTCCTTCCTGCTCTTGGCTTCTTCTACTGAAGGCTTCTGCTACTTCATCTTCTGGAGGCTTTGTCTGGCTACTGGAGGCTTCTACCCACAAACCTCTCTGCTTCAGAAGTCTGCACCTTAGTCCTGCCTACCTCTGTCTTTCCCCAATCTCAGGCCTCAGCATTTATTTAACCAATCAGAGAAAGTAACAGTTAGCAAGCAGGCCTCTGGAACTAATTAATTAGCATTTAGAATGTATTTCATCATCCCATCATACATGTATATATATATATATATATATATATGGATATATATATACAAACACATATTTGTAAACTTATAACATGAACATTTGTGTGTGTATCAAATTAATTTAGGTTCTTTTTAATAGTTATTATCCATTTTAATAGTCAAGATATTATATATGGTGGTGTGTTGAATAAGATATGGATTGTTACAACTAAGGAACCATCATCTTGTGAGGAAGTTGAATCTACATGTAAATACAAAAAACATCAAGGAAGAGTAAAAATATGCAATTATATAAAGAAATTTACTGAGAGAACCAAGTGACACTTCTATATATTAAGGTATGCTTGATGAAAGTTAACTACACTAATGATGGACCCAGAGATTTTTAGTACAGAGAGAGTATGTGGTAAGCTGAAAAGAAGGAAAGGAGATTTTAAGCTCTCCAGAGAAATGGGAAATAAATATGTGCATTTTCACATTTCAAATATAGATAAAAGAGAACATGTAGATACAAACATTAATAAGAATAATGATTGCAAGCCCAATATAGTCTTTCTTTATTAAACATGTATCTTTAAAACATAGACAAAAGTAATACACACCGAGAGAGAGACACACATGCACACACTCTGAAGTTCTCACTGCCATGTATGGAAAGCTTCCAATACTTCCTCCAGATGTTTTTAGGGATACAGGGATCCAACACATCAGTAGTTTCAGAGGAGTAACAGTGGCAGACAGGTGATTTAGGAAACTTCAGGACTCTTCATGAAACCATTTGGAAGTGTTGACAATGGCATTCTTCATGCACAGAACACAGAGGAATTTCCTAGTTGGACTATCCTTTGGACACTCTGCAATGGAGAGGACAGAATGATCTCATTACTATGTGGTATTAAAGGCTTTCATATACTTATTAAATGACTCTTAAACACACTTGCTCACTTTCTGAGTACATCTGAAATCACAAGATTGTAAGTAACCACGATGCATGTTCCCACATGAATCCCTGAAAAGAACCTGAGAGTATCAAAAAGAAAGAAGTGTTGACAAAAGAAAAATGAACTATTTGATGCAAGTAATTAAATTTTTTTTAAGGAGAAAACAGAAAAACACAGAAGAAATGACCATGAAGTAGCTACCTTTCCCCTGTAACATGGCCCTCTGAACTAGTTGGGCTTTTGTTCACTTTTAAAACAAGATGTGAAAGTAAAGAATAAACCTACTCCTAATAATAAATATACACTGCTAGAGATAAATTTAAGAAAGATAAATCTAAAGCAGATCTCACTGAGGATTGAATTATTCAGAACATTTCAGGTGGAAAAAGTTTTCTACTACTGTCACAGATTTTCATGTTCTCTCTTCTCTGATTATTATGTGGGGGTTGGTGTAGAACATTCCCCTGTCAAATTTTAATTGACTGATTTACTAAATTATATACTTTAGTTGTATTTCATCTTGTCTTCAAGAATGTTCTATTTCTGTTCTAGGACCCAATTCAAGATCCCATGTTGTATTAACTTGTCATGTCACTTTATTCTCAGATCTATAGAAAACTCCCAGTCTCTCATTTTTAGGGACTTTGATGCTTTCAAAGAGTACCAGCTGGATATTTTTTTAAATATCTTTTAAATTAGAACTTGTATGCTTGCTGCTCAACTATGTTGAAGTTGTAGCTTTAGGAAAATAATGACACAGAAATGATGCTGTATCTCCCTCAATATATCACTTCAAGATGCACATGATGTCAGTTTTTTTATTTCTGAGATTGGGTTGATCACTAGATAAACTAGTGCTTCAACATTTTGCTTCTGTAAAATCAAATCACCTCTTCCAGAATTAGTAAATAATTGCAGTACAGATACCTGGAAGAGCATGCTAATACTTAACTCATCTAAAATTTCTCCCATAATTTTAAAATGTGTAATGAATGAATTTTAAAATGAAAATGTGCTGTGGCCATTACACTAGGTTATTGTAGTGATTGTCTTCTATAATCTCAGTCTTATATTTTTAAACAAATATCTCTTCAATTAAAAAGCTTTTCTCTCTGTTCAGTTTAGCAAAATGTCAATGAATTATGTTAGTGTAAGTTTATGTACATTTATTTTATTTCATAGGTTATAATTTGATGATAATCATATCTCTCTTTTTGATCAAACAGTTTCAATGTGGTGAGTGGGGTATAGTTACATTCATTCTGTGTCCTTTCATCATGTAATTAGCTCTGATACAACTATACAATTAATTATTTAACCAGTTTTTAATAAATGACATCATTACAAACTACAAATTTCCTTTATTTCATTTCCTAAGCTCTGGATGCACACATCCAATGATGAATAAATACATGGGTTATTTCATGAAGAGGAATATTAACATATCAAGTTTTGTCTTGTTGGTCTGCTTAATTTACATATCATTGTTTCTAGCTCCTTTGAGTAGCCCTTTGTAAATACAAATTAATGCAGACACGTATATACTCAAATTCTGTCTGTATCTTACCAAAAGCCTGAAGTTCTCTGGTTCTTCAAATTTTAATTCAATATGACAAGATACAAGCTACTTTCCCCACTCTTGTCCACTTGTGCCATTTCCATCTAAAAAAGTGACAAATTCTGTTGTCAATATACTTTAGAGAAGATAGCTACATAAGCTGTTTAAAAACATTTACCTTGGAATGGAGAGAGAGAGCTCAGATTTTAAGAGCACTTGCCCCTCTTGCAGAGGACCTTGGTTCTGTTCCCAGCATCCACAATTCAGATCACTTGTACCTAGAATTCTAAGGAATCCAATGTTCCCTTCTAGCCTATGGGTGCACAGACTCAGATATGGTTCACAGAGGTACAGGCAAGCAAAACACCCGTAAACATAAAACAAAATTAAAAGAAAAAGAAAAATATGCATTTGTGCTCTCACTATTAAGAAGTTTACCAAATAGAATACTAAATTGATGTCCAGCTTTTATGATTTTTAGATTTATAATATAGTGTCAAAACCCTGTTTTCCAAAATTGCTTGTCAACCCTTTCCATGCCCACAAGAAGAGTTGTACCACATCCAAGTCTCTCTCCATGGAATTCTGCAGTCAAAATATCTCCATAAACCAAACACTGGAAAAACAACTGATTCCAATCTCATATTTTATTTTGTTTTGTTTTTGAGATTCTAATTTAATTTCAATATTTCTCCTTTTCCTTTTCTCCCTCCAAACCTTCTCATATACACTTTCTCACACTCCTTCAAATTTATGGTCTCTTTTTTCACTAATGTTTATTACATGAATATATGTATATAGATACTTATTTTTAAATATAAACTGTTTGGTCCTATAAATTTAACTGTATGTATGTTTTCCCTCTTGATCACTTGGCTCTAAAGAATCAGGTGGCATGTTCTTCCCTGGGGAAGACCACCTCTCCCATTCCTCACTTTCATCAGTTGCCTGTAGTTCTTTGTGTAGGGTTGAGGTCTCCTGACTCCATCCATATGCCTATCCATTGGTATCATCCTTGCTGTGCTCACATGTGGGCATCAAGTTGGTGAGACTTTATGAATGTAGCTTTTGCCATTACTAGGAGTCTCACAGCTAATTCCCTGATCTTCTGGTCTTATAATGTTCCCTGTCCATTTTCCTCAATGATTCCTGAGCCTTAGGTGTTGGAGAGTTCCATAAATGTATCCATTAGAACTGAGCTCTCTAACACTGTACTTTGCCAATCTCAGGTGGCAGCAGCACATGCTGGCAAGAATGTAGAAAAAGGGGAACACTCCTCCATTGCTGGTGGGACTACTAAATTGTACAACCACTTTGGAAATCCACCTGGCATTATCAGAAGATAGGGAACACCTCAAAGACCCATGTATACCACTCCTGGGCATATACCCAAAAGATTCTCTACCAAAACCATAAGGACATGGGTTGAACTATGTTCATAGTAGTTCTATTCATAATAGCCAGAACCTGAAAACAATTCAGATCTCCTTCAACTGAAAAATGGACAAAAACTGTGGCACATTTGCACAATGGAATACTATTCAGCTATTCAAAAAAAAAAGAAAAAAAAAACAGAAAAGAAACAACAAAAAAAAAGGAAACCATGTGGAACCAAATGGAAGGAACTAGAAAACCTCATCCTGAGTGAGCTAACCCAAAACCAGAAAGATACACATTTCACATACTAAATTATAACTGGAATTTGCCATATAGTACTGGATAACTATCCTACAATCCAAAGACCCAAAGGAACAGGAAGCTAGCATAACTATACTATGAAAAACTCCACCCAACAGCAAAAACAAATGCTGAGGCACACAGCCAAACAAAGGAGGAGCTCTGGGAGTCATGTTTAAGAGAGGGAAGAGGAATAGAAACACCTATAAGGGGGGAAAACACCACATGAAGATCAAAGGAACCAACAAATCTAGGCCCCTAGCAAGCCTCAACAGATACAAGAAAATTGAAATAACTAACCCCTTGTATCTAATCAGACCACCGTGGAATAACGCTGGACTTCAACAGCAAAAGAATCAACAGAAAGCCTACACGCATGGAAATTGAACACCTCTTTACTGGATGACTACTGGGTCAGGGAAGAAATAAAGAAGGAAATCAAAGGCTTCTTAAAATCTAACGAAAATGAAGGCACAACATACCCAAACCTATGGGACACAATGAAAGCTGTGCTACGAGGAAAATTTATAGCACTAAGTGCCTTCAAAAAGAAAATTGTGACAGCTCATATTAGGGAATTAACAGCTAAACTGGATGAATTGGGAAAAAAAGAAGCAAACACTCCCAAGAGGAACAGAAGGCAGGAAATCATCAAACTTAAGGCTGAAATCAACAACTTAGAAACAAAAAGAACAATAAAAGGAATTAATGAAACCAAGAGTTGGTTCTTTGAGGAAATTAACAAAATAGACAAACCTTTAGCCAGATTAACTAAAGTCAGAGGAAAAAACCTAAATCAACAAAATCAGAAATGAAAAGGGACAAATAACAACAGATATTGAGGAAATCCAGAGAATCTTTAGGTCCTACTTTAAAAATCTATACTCCACCATATTTGAAAATGAAGTGAAATGGACAATTTTCTTGATAGATTCTACTTACCGAAGCTAAATCAAGATCAGGATAACAGATTAAACAGCCCCATGGCCCCTAAAGAAATAGAAACAGTCATTAAAATTTCCCAACCAAAAAAAGCCCAGGGCCAGATGGTTTCAGCACAGAATTCTACCAGACCTTCAAAGAAGAGCTAATACTAACACTCTTGAAACTCTTTCACAAAATAGAATCAGAAAGAACACTGCCAAACTCATTCTATGAGGCTACAGTCACCCTGATTCCTAAACCACACAAAGACCCAACAAAGAAAGAGAACTTCAGACCAATTCCCTCATGAACATAGACGCAAAAATACTTAATAAAATACTGGCAAACCAAATCCAAGAATTCGTCAAAAGTATCATACACCATGATCAAGAAGGCTTCATCCCAGGAATGCATGGATAGTTCAACATACAAAAATCCATCAATGTAATTTACCACATAAACAAGCTGAAAGAAAAAATCCCCCAGTGTATGAGGAGGCTCGTGGCCCTCATATGACTGCTGAGCTGGGGCAGGGGACTGTTATGTAGGGACACTCCAGTCCAGAGGAGTGGGATGGAGGGGATAGGGGGTAGAGGGTGAGAGGGTGGGACTGGGAGAGGCAGAAAGAGGACATTGTGATGGAGATGTAACCTAAAGTAATAAATAAATATTTAAAAAAAGAAAAAAGCCACATGATCATCTTGTTAGATGCTGAAAAAGCATTTGACAAAATGCAACATATCTTCATGCTAAAAGTCCTGGAAAGAATGGGCATACAATGACCATACCTAGAAATAATAAAGGCAATATACACCAAGCAAGTAGCCAACATCAAATTAAATGGAGAGAAACGTAAAGCATTTCCTCTAAACTCAGGGACAAGACAAAGATGCCTATTTTTGCCATATCTCTTTAACATAGTACTTGAAGTTCTTGTTAGAGCAATAAGACAACTAAAGGAGATCAAAGGGATAGAAATTGGAAATGAAGAAGTCAAACTATCCCTATTTGCACACGAATTTCACCAAAGAGCACTTACAGCTGATAAACACCTTCAGCAAGGTGGCTGGATACAAAATTAATTCGAAATAATCAGAAGCCCCTTTTTATACAAAAAATTAATGGGATGAAAAAGAAATTAGGGAAACAACCACCTTCACAATACCCACAAACAATATAAAATACCTGGGGGTAACTCTAACTAAGCAAGTAAAGGACCTGTACAACAAGAACTTCAAGCCCTTGAAGAAAGAAATTGAAGAGGCCATCAGAAGATGGACAGATCTCCCATGCTCATGGATAGGTAGGATTAACATAATAAAAATGGCCATCCTACCAAAAGCAATATTCAGATTCACTGCAATTCCTATCAAAATACCAACACAATTCTTTATAGACCTGGAAAAAGCAATTCTCAATTTCATATGGAATAACAAAAAAACCCAGAATAGCTAAATCAATCCTGTACCAAAAAAAAAAAAAAAATCTGAAGGTATCACCACCCCAGATTTCAAGCTGTACTACAGAGCAATAGTAATAAAAACAGCATGATACTAGTATAGAAACTGACCATTGGATCAATGTAATCCAATTGAAGACCAAGAAATGAACCCACACACCTATGGTCTATTAATTTTTGACAAAGAAGCCAAAATGGAAAAAGGACTGCATCTTCAACAAATGGTGCTGGTCCAACTGAAGGTCCACATGTAAAAGAAAGAAATTAGACCCATACTTATCACCTTGTACAAAACTTAAGTCCAAGTGGATCAAAGACCTTAACATAATGCCAGACACACTAATCTACTAGAAAAGAAATTGGGGAAAATCCTCGAAGACATCGGCACAGGTGACAACTTCCTGAACAGAACATCAACAGCTCAGGATCTAAGACCAACAATCAATAAATGGGATTCATGAAACTAAAAAGCTTCTGTATGGCAAAAAACACTGTCATTCGAACAAAACGACAGCATACAGATTGGGGAAAAAAATCTTCCTCAACCCCACATCTAACAGAGGGCAAATTTCCAAAATTTACAAAGAACTCAAGAAATTAAATACCAAGAAAGCAAATAATATAATCAAAAAATGGGGACAGAGCTAAACAGAGAATTCATAAAGGAGGAATTCCTAATGGCCGAGAGACACTTGAACAAATGCTCAGCATCCTTAATCATCAGAGAAATGCAACTCAAGATGACTCTGAGATTCCATCTCACACTTGTCGGAATGGTTAAGATCAAAAGCTCAAATGACAGCACATGCTGGCGAGGGTGTGGAGAAAGGGGAACCTCCTCCATTACTGATGGGAGTGCAGGCTTGTGCAACCACTATGGAGGTCAGTCTGGCATTATCTTAGAAAACTTGGAATAGCTCTGCCTCAGGACCCAGACATACCACTTCTGGGTATACATCCAAATGATTCCTCACTGAATCACAAGGAAGTTTTCTCATCTATGTTCATAGCAGCCATATTTGTAATAGCTAGAAACTTGAAACAACCTACTTGTCCCTCAACTGAAAGATGGATTTAAAAACTATGGAACATCTACACAATGTAATACTACTTAGCTATCAGTAACAACAAAATCATCCAATTTGCAGCCAAATGGATGGAACTAGAGAAGCTCATTCTGAGTGAGCTAACCCAGACCCAGAAGGATGCACATGGCATCTATTCACTTATAGTCAGATTTTAGCCATATAGTAAAGGATAACTATACTACAGCCAATGCACCAAAGGGAACATGTACATAGACTTTTTCCTGTTAGTCAGTGAGACATTATGCCCTAGTGGTGCTGCCTTATATGCCCCCAGAGTATGAGGAGGCATTTGGCCCTCATATGACTACTGAACTGGGGCAGGGGGCTATTATGTAGGGACACTCCACTCCATAGGTTTGGGATGGAAGGAATAGGGTGTAGAGGGTGGGAGGGTGGGACTGGGGTGGGTGGAAAGAGGACACTATGATGGAGATTTAACCTGATGTAATAAATTTTAAAAAATTTAAAAAGGACTTAAATACTAACCAAAAAAAAATAAGTACATTTACACAATAGAATACTACTCAGCTATCAGAAACAAGGAAATCATGCAATTTGCTGCCAAATGGATGGAACTAGAAAAGCTCATCCTGAGTGAGCTAACCCAGACCCAGAAGGGTGCACATGACATCTATTCACTTACAACTGGATTTTAATCATGTAGTACAGGGTAACTGTCTACAACCCACAGACTGAAAGGAACAGGAACATAGTCTTGGTTATTTGTTAGTGGTATACTTTGCCCTAGTGTAGCTGCCATGTAGGCCCTCAGTGCAAGAGGAAGCTCTTAGCCCTCATATGACTACTGAACTCAAGAGGGCTGATATGATATGCACCCCACACTGGAGGAGCAGGGTAGGTGGAAGAAGGGGGAGAGGGTGAGAAGGTAGGCCCCCGGAGGGGTGGAGGGAGGAGACTGTGATGGAGATGTAAATTGAAGTAATAAATAAACAGTAAAAATGAAAAAGGAAAGTATATATAGACTGGACCTAGGAACCCATACATACATACCTGCATACACACACACACACACACACACACACACACACACACACACACACACA
>CAJQZJ010009649.1:7353689-7391795 GCA_907164525.1 Lophiomys imhausi | reverse complement strand
ACACACACACACACACACACACACACACACACACACACACACACACACATATATATGTATGTATGTAGTGTGAAACTTGGCCTTCACAGGTCTCTTAGCAAGTGGTAGTGTTGGCAGTGCAGGGTCTGTCATGGACTCTGTTGTACGTCAGTGCAGTACCTTATACTAGCTGGACTGGGCTGCCATATTGGGCCCCCAGTGCAAAAGGATGCTCTTAGCCATCATGTAACTAATGAACTGGGGCTTGATATGCCTGGGCCCACCCTTCACCGGAGGAGAAGGAGAGGAAGGAGAGAGGGAAGAGGATGGGAGGGTAGAACTCAGAGGAGAGGAGAGAGGGGGCTGTGATTGAAATGTTTTTTGAATAAATAAATAAATGTTAATAAGTAAAAAAGGAACAAATCATACTCCAATCCATGTGTTTGTTATTATGTTTGACTCAGGTTGCCCATGTGTACTCCATGGATGAATCCAATGAGGCTCTATGCTGGGAACTGCATGTCCTCTCTGAGACATTAATTTGTCAATCTTGCACCTGGTTTTCTCTCACCACACCTTCGTTTAATTTGAAGAGAGATTCCTTCACAGACTGACAATGTTGTATTAGCAAAGGCTAATCAGTAACTTTTCATAGTGACCAGAACAGGATAAAAATTATGTATGGCACATGAAACTCTGAAGTCACCCCCAAATAACCAACTTCCTGGCTGTTCAGCTCTGCCTTTTTTTAAAGAGGTTACACATATGAAGAGATGCCCCTTCCAAGAATGTGTTATATGGCAGAAATGGTGACCTCTAAACATTTGGCCCTGTTTTTTTGAAAGAAAGATTAATGTATCTGGTTAGGTCATCGTAGCATGTTAAAGTGTCTGAGAGATCTTCCTGCTGGCCATGGTGAAATGGACATCCTGAGAACTACCTCTGAAGAGGGTCAGACATTGATGTAACAGCGAAGAATGATTTGATTTGATTTGAATGAGTTGAATTCTGGCAACTTAAATATAGTTGGGATTTCTGAGCTACATATTAATTTCAATTATTGACCATGAGGTGTGGGTCAGAACACACCATGCTAAGAGCTCTAGGGTATATAAATTGGAGACATTTCATGCCACTAAGGTTAGGAAAATTTACTATGTACCCATAGAAAATTGATTTAAATGTTTGCTTTATGGCTATTGTTTCTGTTTTATATTACTTTTTTTCTAAGAATTTTATTGTTTTTCTTTTGTCTAAAAGTGATGCTAAAGTGTTTCTCTAATGCCTATTTTATACCAGTATCTGAGTCTTTTCCAGTATTTGATCATCCCTTTGATCTGGACATCATAGAAAAATTGATCCCTATGGACTCGATACTTACAGCCACTGTTAAGTTATGGGTTAGGTTAAGGAATGAGTATGAAAATTTTTTATACTGGTGGATTTTGGGAATGATTGATTTTGTCTTCTAATCTAACACTAAGTTATTCCAGACCCAAGATGTGATGTCAAACTCCCACCCTCCCTTCCTCATTCATTTCAGGCACTGCTCTAGGCATTTAAGGAATTTGATTTGTTCATTGCTCCCTCTCATCTGGTAACGAGTTTTTTCTAGTGACCCTCCCACAGGTGTCTCAGTCTCTTCAGACCTTAGCCAGTTCCTTTCTCTGTTACTTCATTTCTCTGAGAGGTCAGGAAAAATGATTAAGATTTCCAATATCCACCTTTTATATTACAAGCTTCAGAGCAATATGTTTTCCTGTTACCTTAGACATTTATTTCCTTTTAAGGTAATTTAAGTGGCCTATGGCATCAAAATTAAAGGAGTAGTTTAAAGAGAATACTAAGCAAACATTCTCATTCTTACTCCTCAGTCAATTTTCCTTTTCCACCAGGAAATATCCTATTAGCCAATATTTTGTTACATTTTGTTTCTGACTGTACTGCAATATCATTCAAAATTATGCCTGGGTAATAAACAGTAAATTCATTATCAAGTACCATTGTGAAGACTAAGGCTATCACACCTCCATGATGTGAGACTTACAACACTCACATTTAATCTTGATGGGTGTGGAGCTGTGTGTCAAAGAAGTGCAATTTCCTCCAGCTGTCTATCTGGGGATACAGATTTCTGTGTGATCCAGTTGCTTGTAACATTGAATCCTTTATCTTCTGTTCAATATTCACCTCATGTGGCACCTTTCACAAAAACAGTCAAACAGCACAGCTGGAGTTAATAAACTGAAGGAGGATGCCCATTACCAGTTACAGACATTTCTGTTGTTTGAGGTTTCAGTATTTCATTATCTCTGCATCAGCACCAGCGGTCTCACAGCTGAGAAGCCATCAAAGCAACTCAGCTTGAAATGATAAATGAAAGGAATGTAACAAACACAGCACTGAATATTGGGTTCTTTGGACTTTTTTTTTTTTTTTGAAATGACATGTTTGTTTGTTTTTTTGTTTTTTTTTTTTGTGGACTGATTGTTGGCAGTCACATCCCACCACTCAAAAAATCCATCTGAATATGATGTAGGGAATTTGACTCATCATTCCTTCTCATTAAATGCAAAATGTACAATGATTTTGGTGAGGAGAGCAGTGGGCAGTTGGAATTTTCCAAGCAGAAATATAAGAGTAAAGGGTGCTGCAACACTTTAAGTGTATTTGTGTGTACACGGGTGTGTGTGTGTGTGTGTGTGTGTGTGTGTGTGTGTACTTCTAGATGTGTCTGCAGTCTTAATGAATTTGTTTTATTGGGGCCATCTTAGTACTTCAAAGTTGTATGAAACTTACTCTCTCCTCCTTTGACTTAGGATGCCACCACACCAGATACTTTTTTTTCAAGTTATATCTCAATCACAGCCAACTCCCTCCTCCCCTTCCAGTCCCACGCTCCTTCCAGCTTCCCCATCTCCATTCTCTCTCTGTTGGTCTGTTGGATGCGGAGAGTCCCCACATATCAATCCCCCTCAGTTCACCAGTCACATAAGGGCTAAGAACTTCCTCTTCTACTGAGACCTGATATGGCAGCCAGGCAAGGGTAAGATGTTCCACTAACAGGCAACAAGGTTCCATGAATCACTGCTTGGTGGAGTTTTTCAAAGGATAGCTATGCTAGGTTCCTGTGTGTTTGAGTCTGTGAGTTATAGGATTGTTATCCTATGCTATATGACTAATATGCACTTACAAGTGAGTACATATCATATATATCTTTCTGAATTTAGTTTAGCTCACTCAGGATGAGCTTTGTTAGTTCCATTCATTAGATTGCAAATTGCATGATTTCCTTGTTTCTAATAGCTGAGTAGTAGTCTATTGTGTAAATGTACCACAGTTTTTGTTTGTTTGTTTGTTTGTTTTTCTGTTTTTTTTTAATCCATTCTTCAGTTGAAGGACATCTGGTTTGTTTCCAGGTCCTGGCTATTATTAATAAAGCTGCTAGAAACATAGTTCAGCCCATGTCCTTGTGGTTTGGTGGAGAATCTTTTGGATATATGCCCAGGAGCAGTATGGTTGCATTTTGAAATATTTTCTGAGATATTGCCAGATTGATTTCCAAAATATTTGTACAAGTTTGCACTATCAGCAGCAGTGGGGGAGTGTTGCCCTGTCTCTACATCCTCACCAGTGTGTGCTGTCATTTGAGTTTGATCTTAGCCATTTTGAAGGGTGTGAGGTGGAAGCTCAGAGTCGTTTTGAATTACATTTCCCTGATGACTAAGGATGTTGAGCATTTCTTCAAGTGTCTCTCTAGCATTAGTGATTCCTCATTGTGAATTGTTGGTTTAATTCTGTACCCATTTTTGATTGGATTATTTGGTTTGTTGATGTTGAATTTCTTCAGTTATTTATATATTTTGGATATTAGCTGTGTCAGATGTGACATTAGTGAAGAACTTCTCCCAATCTGTAGGTTGTCTTTTTGTTCTAGCGACAATATGGAATGGAAGAATCCAAAGTATCCTTATCCGCAGACAATATGATAGTATACATACGTGACTCCAAAAATTCTTCCAGAGAACTTCTACACCTGATAAACACATTCAGCAATGTGGCTGGATTCAAAATAAATTCTAAAAAAATAAGTAGCTTTCTTTATGCAAAAGTTAAATGGGCTGAAAAAAATTAGGAAAACAATACCCTTCACAATAGCCACAAATAATATAAAATACCAGGGGTAACCTTAACCAAGCAAGTGAAACACCTGTTAAATAAGAACATCAAGTCCTTGAAGAAACAGATTTCAGAAGTTATCAGAAGATGGAAAGATCTCCCATGTTCATGGATAGGCAGGATCAACATAATAAAAATGACCACCTTGTCAAAAGCAATACACAGATTCAATTCAATTCCAATCAAAACACCTACACAATTCCTTACAGACCACGAAAGAACAATTTTCAACTTCATATGGAAAAACAAAAAACCCACAATAGCTAAACCAATCCTGCACAATAAAAGAACATCTGGAGGTATCACGTTCCCTGATTTCAAGCTATACCACAGAACAATAGTAATAAAAACAGCGTGGTACTAGCATAGAATCAGACGGGTTGATCAATAGAATTGAATTGAAGACCCAGAAATAAACCCTCACACCTATGGTCACTTAATTTTTGACAAAGAAGACAAAACCATACAAATAGAAAAAGAAAAACATCTTCAACAAATGGTGCTGATCTAACTGGATGTCAGCATGTAGAAGAATACAGATAAACCCATATTTATCATCCTGCACAAAACTTAAGTCCAAGTGGATCAAAGACCTTAACATAAGGCCTGACACACTAAATCTAACAGAAGAGAAAGGGGGAAAACCCTCGAACATATTGGCATAGGTGATAACTTCCTGAACAGACCACCAATAGCTCAGGCTCTAAGAAGACACCAGATTCTAATTAATCAATATCTACATTTTATCAGTAATCTTACTAATTCCATCATTGCTTTTATAATCACCCATTCTCATAGATGTCCAATCTTTTTCCTCTCTTGCATGATTGAGCCAAAATCTTATAGCACCACAATCCACTTGTCTACCTGTGTGATAGCTACTTCCTCACAACTGAAAATGGTTAATCTACACTGTATACCTGTCAACTCAAATGACCCTTCCTTGCTTATCAATAATATGAATCTATATCCTGAACCACATTACCTTCTTTTCATCCTACATGAGTGAGTCTTATGTTTATCACTCCTCTACATTCTAAATTGGTATCCTAAATTGAAACTTGTTCTCTACTTCCCTGAAAAGATGAAAACACCTAGATTTCACTTCAGTATCATCTACTTGGCTCTCTTCAGAGACCCGCAGACATATATTATGTGAAAATAGAGTGTATGTTGAAATAATTCATCGAGGGGGGCATCTCTGGGTCATGCCAGATTGATGAGATAGGTGAGGCTCTAGAAAGACTAAGAAGGTGACCCTAGCTGAGACTCTTAGCAGCAGGGGATATGGAGCATGAAATGGCCACCTCCTATAGCCAGAAATGTCTTTCAGTGGAGGAATAAGGATACCAACCCACTGACAATACCCACTGACAAAGATGGAACAGAGATTTAGGGAATGGCCAACCAAACACTGGCCCAATGTGAGACCCATTCTATTGGAGAGAAGCAATCCCTGACCTTATTAATAATACTCTGCTATGCTTGCAGACAGGAGTTTAATGTAACTGTCATCTGAGAGGCTTCACCAAGCAGCTAAAGGAAACAGATGCAGAGACCCACAGCCAAACATTAGTCAGAGCTCAAAGTGTCTTGTGGAAGTGTTGGGGGAAGGACTTGGGGTGCTTAGGTCAAGGCACCACAAGAAGACTTATAGAGCCAACTAACCTGGGCACATGGAGACTCACAAACATGAACCCACCAACCAAAGAGCCTGCATGGACTGGACCAAAGCACCCTGAACATATGTAGCAGATGTGCAGTTTGGTCTTCATGTAGTCCTAACAAAAACTTGAATGGGGGTCCTATTTGATTCTGATGCCTGCCTTTGGATCCTGTTCTGCCAAATTAACCTCATTGGGAGGGGATAGGCCTAGTTCTATAGCTACTAGATGCCAGGGTCAGTGGGTCCACATGGAAGTCTCCATATTCTCTGAGGAGAAAGGGAGAAGAGAGGCATATGAGGGGGTAACTGGAAGGAGAAAAAGGAGGGGTCTCTGATCCAGATGCAGAGAGAATAAATAAATTAATGGAAAGAAAACTAAAGAAAGAAAGTTTCTATTGAGTCCCTCCCCTTGGAGCTCAGGGAACCCCATTGGAGAGGGAGAGGAAAGAGTGTATGAGTCAGAGGGGATGGAGGACACCAGGAGATCACGGCCCATTGAATCAACTAAGCAAGTTTATGTGGGCTCACCGAGACTAAACCAGCAAGCACTGTGCCTGCCTGGGCCTGCATCATTTCTTCTACATACATGTTAATATAATTTAGCTTGGTGTTTTTGCAGGACTCCTAACTGTGAAAATGGTTGTGTCTCTGACTCTTTTGCCTATTTTTTGGGACTCTTTTCCTCCCATTTGGTTGCTTTGCCCATATCTTGATAATGAAGTCTTTTGCCTCATTGCATCTTGCTTTGTTGTGTCTGATTGTTGTATCTTTGATTCCTGCTCTTTTCTGAAGGGAAATGGAAAGCTCTGTGGGAAAGGAGAGGTGGGGAAGTGGAATGGAGTAGAGGGAGGGGAAACAGTGGTCAGGATGTGGAACAAGAATCTAAACCAAGAATTCACAAAAGAGGAATCTCTAAAGGCCAAGAGACACGTGAAGAAATGCTGAACATTCTTAATCATCAGAGAAATACAAATGACTACACTCTGAGATTCCATGTCACACTTGTCAGAATGGCTAAGATAAAAAATTCAAATTATTATAGCACTAGCTGGTAAGTTGTAGAGAAAGGGGAACACTCCTCCATAGCTGGTGGGAGTGCAAACTTGTACAACCACTATGGAAATCAGTCTGGTGATATCTTAGAAAACTTGGAATACCTCTATTTCAAAACCCAGCCATATTACTCCTGGGTATACATCCAGAAGATTCCTCACCAAACCACAAGGACATTTCCTCAACTATGTTCATAGAAGCTTTATTTGTAATAGCTAGAAACTGGAAACAACCCAGATGTCTCTCATCCGAAGAATGGATTAAAAAATTTGTGGTACATCTACATGATGGAATACTACTCAGCTATCAGAAACAAGGAAATCATGCAATTTGCTGCCAAATGGATGGAAATACAAGAAACTCATCCTGAGTGAGTTAACCCAGACCCAGAAGAATGCATATGGCATCTATTCACTAATAACTGGATTTTAGCCATACAGTACAGGATAATTATCCTACAACCAACAGACAGAAAGGAACAGGAATATAGATTTTGTTACTTGTTAGTAGGAAACTTTGCTCTAGTGGCGCTGCTATGTAGGCCCCCAGTGCAAGAGGTAGCTCTTAGTTCTCATATGACAGATGAACTGAGGAGGGTTTATATGTATTGGCACCTCCACCAGAGGATTAGGATATGTGGGAGAAGGGGGAGAGAGTGGGATGGTGGGACCAGGATGGGTGGAGGGATGGGACAGTGGTGGGATGTAACTTTAAGTAATAAATAAACATAAAAAAGAAAACAATCTATTTTCAAGAGAGAGGAGCAGTTCAGGGGGGTTATGGAGAAGCAGAACCTATTTTACACTATGTCATTTTCTCTATTCTCATAATTGTATAAAATTTGTATAACATTATTAATAGCATATTTTCTGTATTAGTCCATGACCAAATAAAGTTCTTTCATTTTACCTTTTTAAAAATAACATAAACACAAATTTTGTGGATACACTTTGTCTCCATCTCTACTAGAAACATTGTCAAATTTGTCCTCCCACAATAAAAAATGCCATACTGGGAAATTTGAAGGCATTCAGAGTTATCTATTTCCAATGTGGACCAAATGTGTTTCAATGTTAAGCAAAATACTTTTTGAAGTAAATCTGTAAGAATCCTAGAACAGTTTCAAATACAATGTAGGTCACTTTCTCTTTGGTATTTGAACTGAATGCCTCTTGGTTAGAACAGAGGCAGAGCTTCCAAAGTAGATCCTACTAAAGGATATATGGAGTCACAAGTCACAGTTCTTACTTGGGAATCTACTCATCATATGACAGTAATCATTATACTTTAATAAAGATAACTTGTTCTACTCCACTCATAAGTAAAAATTTCCAGATGCACTGAGTTCTGTGATAAAGAAAATAGATAAATTGCCTTATTCATGGCAACATTCCAGCCTCACTCAGTACTTTAAAAATATTTAAGATTATTAAGATTAGAGGGAAAACATCATGTAACATCTTTTTGGTGAACTTTTTTGTACTGTGTAAAGATTGTCTTTGCTCCACTTGGACTTAAGTTTTGTACAGGTGATAAGTATGGGTTAATTTCATTCTTTTACAAGTGGACATCCAGTTGGACCAGCACCATTTGTTGAAGATGCTGTCCTTCTTCCATTGTGCAGTTTTGGCTTCTTTGTCAAAAATTAGGTGTCCATAGGTGTAAGGGTCCATTTCTGGGTCTTCAATTCGATTCCATTGATCCACTGGTCTGTTTCTATGCCAATACCATGCTATTTTTACTACTATTGCTCTGTATTACAGTTTGAAATCTGGGATTGTGATACCTCCAGATGTTTTTTTATTGTACAGGATTGATTTAGTTATTCTGGGTGTTTTGTTGTTCCATATGAAATTGAGAATAGCTCTTTCCAGGTCTATAAAGGATTGTGTTGGTATTTTGATAGGAATTGCATTGAATCTATATATTGCTTTTGGTAGGATAGCCATTTTTATTATGTTGATCCTACCTATCCATGAGCATGGGAGATCTTTCCATCTTCTAAAGGTCTCTTGCATTTCTTTCTTCAGGGGCTTGAAGTTCTTGTTGTATAGGTCCTTTACTTGCTTGGTTAGAGTTACCCCCAGGTATTTTATATTGTTTGTGGCTACTGTGAGGGGGGTTGTTTCCCTTATTTCTTTCTCAGCCCATTTGTTTGTTGTATAAATAAGGGCTTCTGATTTTTTTGAATTAATTTTGTATCCAGCCACCTTGCTGAAGCTGTTTATCGGTCACACAAAATCTACTAGAAGAAAAAGTGGGAAAAACCCTTGAACTCATTGGCACAGGTGACTACTTCCTGAACAGAACACCAAAAGTTCAGGACCTGAGACCAACAATCAATAAATGGGACCTCATGAAACTGAAAAGCTTCTGTAAGGCAAAAGACACTGTCATTCGAACAAAACGGCAGCCTACAGACTGGGAGAAAATATTCAGCAACCACACATCTGATAGAGGGTTAATATCCAAAATCTACAAAGAACTCAAGAAATTAAATGCCAAGAAACCAAATAATCCAATCAAAAAATGGGGGACGGAGCTAAACAAAGGATTCACAAAGGAGTAATCCCTAATGGCTGAGAGACACTGGAAGAAATGTTCAGCATCCTTAATCATCAGAGAAATGCAACTCAAGATGACTCTGAGATTCCATCTCACACTTGTCAGAATGGCTAAGATCAAAAGCTCTAAAGACCGCACATGCTGGCGAGGGTGTGGAGAAAGGGGAACCCTCCTCCATTGCTGGTGGGAGTGCAGACTTGTACAACCACTATGGAGGTCAGTATGGCAATATCTTAGAAATCTTGAATAGCTTTGCCTCAGGACCCAGCCATACCACTTCTGGGTATACACCCAAATGACTCCTCATGGAATCATAAGGAAGTTTCCTCATCTATGTTCATAGCAGCCTTATTTGTAATAGCTAGAAACTGGAAACAACCCAGATGTCCCTCAACCGAAGAATGGATTAAAAAACTGTGGTACATCTACACAATGGAATATTACTCATCTATCAGAAATAATTTAATTATGCAATTTGCAGCCAAATGGATGGAACTAGAGAAGCTCATCCTGAGTGAGCTAACCCAGACTCAGAAGGATCCACATGGCATCTATTCACTTATAGTTGGATTTTAGCTATATAGTACATGATACCTGTTGGGGTAGTGTTAAGCATTCTAAATGTTAACTCATTGGTCCTGCTTGCTGTCTGTTTCTTACATTGACTCTGATTTGTTAAATAAAATGCCGAGGCCTGAGATTGGGCAAAGACAGAGAAAGGTGGGACTTCCTAACAGGAAGCCTGCACTTTAGACAGAGAAGAAAACATTCCAGCTAGCAGCAGGGAAAAGAAGAGCATTCCAGCCAGGAGCAGTAGGAAGGAGGCACACGCCATGGGTTAAAGAAAAGAACCTCATTCCACATGGCCAGGAACATCGGCATATCATGGAGAATGGCAGTCCAAGGGGACATATGTATATATGGGGTCATATTTGGGTAGTGGAATTAAGAGCTAGCTTAGATGGGCTAGGATTGCAGCAATTCAGGCCAAGGCTTGTTAAAATCCATGTGGTGTCATGTGCTCATTTATAATGTCGGGTTAAAGATTAGCCACCAAACTAATTAAATATAATATAAATATTGTTTAAATAGTTTAATTAGCCATATATTTCTTTAATAAATGGTGCCCAATGTGGGGCAATTAGAATCCATGCTTACAGCCTGAGAAGGCCCAGGTGAAAGCCAGTTTCCTAGCCAAAGAGTGGGGAACTGAACCAAAATGCATTTCAAAAGTGTGGCTAACTTAACAAAAGCTGTTGCCTTGCAGCAAAAGCCGAGAGCTAAGGCTTAGCTCTCCTTACATACTAAAAAACTGGCAGCCTTCTAAACATAATTTGAGAGTGGAATTAACCACCTAGATTAAAAATGGAGGAATCATAATGCCTCAATACGTTTGTATTCCAATTGAGTTTGTTCCTCTTAGCATGCAAATGATTTTTACCCTGACAATTGTGGTTCTGTGTATCTTTTTTGAGAAAGTTCAGACTAGGAGAATCTTAAAGGAAAGAATTTACAGATGGAATGCTAAATTGCCAACAAAGATAATGAAGGAAGGAGGGAGGCCCTTCCCCGATAGATAAAACAAAACTAATGGCAGCTGGAGCTAACAGCTCCCTGGGTACTAGGTGCCTGTCAGGAGTTTCTGGTATCAGCCCGCCAGTGAAATGCAGCCTAAACTAGAGTCCAAGTAATAATGAACAAAGCTTTAAGTGGCATGGTTAGACATGCTAAGGCTTTTGGAATGTTGTTTCTTGGCTTGATTTTTATTTAGATGTCTTTGATTTTCCAATATGAGGAGGTAGAAAGGATATTTTTCTGGTTTGACATTGCTAAAACATAAGAGATTTTTGAAGATTTTGGGCCAATTTCGAATTGTCACTGCAGTTCAAAGTTGCTCTCAAGGTTACAGAGTTACTAAAATCTGGGATTTAAGTGAAATATTTGAGCACGGTGGTACTGGCACACACCCTTAATCCCTTAATCCCATCACACTAGAGGAAGAAACAGGCAGATCTCTGGATTCTAGACCAGCCTGGTTTAAACAATGAAGGCAGGGTGGGAAACCTGCTGATAAAACAAGGCTGCTTACTAAAGACAGTCTAGAATTCAAAAATGACACATTTTTCCTTGATGTTAAGTTTAATAATGTCCTTACTGATCTAATGGATAAATGCACATAATCTTGCATAAAGAGAAAAGGGTCACAAGCCAGTCTCTTTAGTTGTGGGGCTCCCACTGGAGAACTGGTTTCAAGAAGCATTTTGCCCCTAAAAGAGATATGTTAATCTCTGGGCATGAAGGTGCACGCCTTTAATCCCAGAACTTTGGAGGCAGAAGCAGGCTAATCTCTTTGAGTTCAAGCCTAGTCTTGTGCAAAGTGAGTCCAGGACAAGGATACACAGAGAAATCCTGCCTCAGAAAAAAAAAAAAGAGAGAGAGAGAGAGAGATTCTGTTAACCAATGTAATGACCCAGAGTTAGGTTGGGGAAGAACTTGCAAACTGCATGCCTCCCACAGCCATCAGTTTATAAAAATAGCATATCATGCTATTTTACACCAATCTCCCTAAGAATGGGGTTTCTATGGGAGAATTGGAACTCAAACTAATACAAAATGGTTTAATTAATGCTATTGTTTAATAAGGGTAATTCAATTATTTAAGTTCATACCTTGATCTCAAAACTTGGGAGACAAGGAAAAAACAGGTTCCTTGTGTGTTCGAGGCCAATCTAAATCTACAGAGCTCTACAGAGCAAATCAAGACAGCCCAAGCTACAAACAGAAGCCCTTTCTCAATAAGGATAGATATATACACATAGAAATTAAATCTCCAAAGAAAGGAGAAAAGAAAAGGAAAGAAAAAATATGTAAATGCATACCTTTGTTCCCAAAACATGGGAGACAAAGACAGAGACATATTGGTTCCCTTTGAGTTTGAGGCAAACCTAATCTACAAAAAGCCAGAACAACACAGAATAAACCTGTTTTAATCAATTAATAAATGTATGTAAACTATAGAGGAGAATACTTAAACTCCATACAGTCTTACTATTACATGTCATCCTTTTATATGACATAGAAACTTACAAATGTCTTTCTTCTGTTCAAACAAAGAACAGAAAATATTCCTTAATTGATTTGTGCATCCTGTACATCCAAGGCGTTTTGGTAATTGCAGAACTATATGTTACTTGTGAGAAATTATATATTTTCAGAACCAGACCAGAGTCCAAAGAAGATAAGACAAGTAACCCAAATAATCCAGCCTCCTAGACTGCCTCAATAGCTGTTTCTTCAAAAATCTGCATCCAAAACAACTTCAAATAGCTTGCTGAGATGGCCCAGCCTCAAAGACTGTTCCAGACAGCACTTCAATAAACTCCTGAACTTTACTACCAAAGTCCAGCTTCAAACTACAAATTGTTCAGAACATTCAAATAGCTAAGCACCTAGAGACTGGACAACAAATGTTACAATTTACTTGCTTAACCATTTTTTTCCTTTTATTTTGGGCCCCTAAACAGGTTTTCTGCATCCCAATTCAGCAGGAAGAAGTTTTAAGAGAGCAACGTCCCATTCCCACAAAGTGGGGTGGATGATTCTTTGGTAATTTGAGGGGTTATAAATGTTGTTTTGGGGTAATGGTTACAAATTGTTAAATGGTCTTGTTAAGCAAGATATAGGAGATTAGATTCAAGGACTTTTCTATTTCTTTTTTTTTTCCTCTATCCTTTTTTCTCTCTTATAGGGGGAAAAGACTTGAAAAGAAAAAGAGGGGGAATATATGTATATAATATGGAAATGATAAGATATAAGGATAGATTATTGAATCTGCTCTGAAATTCAAAACTGTTTTTATTCTCAAAAAAAGTTATCTTTCAATACGTTGGTATAGAATTTTGTATATTGATACAAAAATAAGGTTAAATTTTGATTCAGTGGTATAGAATTTTATATTTTGACACATAATAAGTATATTTCAACTCTTATATGAGGTAGTGTGCCTATACAACTCATTTAAAAATATAGGTTTACTTCTGATCCTTTTATGGGTTGCTATTGCAATCTATTTAGGAGTCTGGATAATACAAGTTGACTGGCCAGTTGAGCTTCTGGTCATGTCAAATCTAGTCTTAATTTATCACAAAATAGACTTAGTGGGTTAAACAGATAGTAAATGTTTAAAAATATACAGTTTGTTTTTTCATAGATAGATAGAAGATAGACGATAGATAGATTTATAAATAAATCGGTAGATGTATTCAAAACCCTCAGAGGCATACAGAAAATGGCATTTAAAGATGTTTTTATTATTTTAAGAATTGTTTGACTTAAGACAGTCAGCTCCTGACAGCTCCCATTTGTCTTGGAAGAAGACAATGAGCATCAAAAAGAAATCTTCCATCAGGAGATAATTCCTCAAAAAGAAATCTCCCATCAGGAGATAATTCCTATTGGGCAAAAATGTCCCTGCTCTCTCAACAACATACTATATACAGTCCAAAGATGGACCAGAGCTTAAATGCAGGTAAGTTGGTGTCCTGATTCTGCAGAGACAGAATGGGAAAATCCTTATTTCCTGCTGCACAATTTAGTCTGTGAAAAATGCTTGGCCAGAAGACTGAAGATGATGCTCCAACGGTATGGAGAGATATTTGGGACTGTCTAGGCAGCAAACTGTCATTTTTTTTCTTTTTGGAAGCTTTTCTTCTGTGCTTCCTACTCACTAAAATAATAACTTTATCCCTTCTTATGTCTTTGATGGGGTTGAAGGCATAATAGTTATAAAATTTCAATTGAACTTGAGTTGTTTAGGATTTAAAAGGATATTTTTAAGTCTAAATAAAATCTTTAGGTTTATAAATATAGGATATGATAGAAATTATTTAGGTTCAGAACTTTAGACATACCAAGATAGATGATTTTTTTCTTCAAGATTGCCTGATACAAATAGGCTAAACATTATGTGTATAACTTTTATATATCCTTTTCTTGATTGTTTCATATTTGTTCTTACTGTTTTTACTATGAGTTAAAAAATTTAGCCTTTTTTTTTAGACAAAAGAGGGAATTGTTGGGGTAGTGTTAAGCATTCTAAATGTTAACTAATTGGTCCTGCTTGCTGTCTGTTTCTTACATTGACTCTGATTGGTTAAATAAAATGCTGAGGCCTGAGATTGGGCAAAGACAGAGAAAGGTGGAACTTCCTAACAGAAAGCCTGCCCTTTAGACAGAGAAGAAAACATTCCAGCTAGCAGCAGGGAGAAGAAGAGCATTCCAGCCAGGAGCAGCAGGAAGGAGGCACACGCCATGGGTTAGAGAAAAGAACCTCATTCCACATGGCCAGGAACATCGGCATATCATGGAGAATGGCAGTCCAATGGGACGTATGTATATATGGGGTCATATTTGGGTAGTAGAATTAAGAGCTAGCTTAGATGGGCCAAGATTCCACAACTCAGGCCAAGGCATGTTAAAATCCACCCATGGTGTCTGTGTGCTCATTTTTAATGTCTGCTTAAAGATTAACAACTGCCGAGCCAATTAACAATATTATAAATACTGTTTAAATAGTTTAATTAGCCATATTTTTCTTTTTACAGATACCTATACTACAACCAACACACCAAAGGAAACATGGACATAGACTTTTTATTTATTTACTTATTTATTATTTTTGTGTTTGTTTGTTTGTTTGTTTTTTAGTTTTCTCTCCCTGGCAATGAGACACTTTTCACTAGTGGTACTGCCTTGTAGGCCTCCAGTGTATGAGGAGGCTCTTGGCCCTCACATGACTTCTGAACTGGGGTGAGGGACTGTTATTTAGGGACAATCCACTCCAGGGGAGTGGGATGGAAGGGGTAGGGGGTAGAGGCTGGGAAGGTGGGGCTGGAAAGGGGGAAAGAGGACAATATGATGGAGATGTAACCTGAAGCAACAAATAAATAAATTTATTCATTAAAAAAAGAAAAAAAGATTTATATATCCAATAAATACATGGAATATTTATATATGCAAAAAAGATTGTCTTTGTATTATTCAAATGTTGATTTCTGTACCAGCAGAGAGCTGCATACAGATTCGACTTTGTATTGTTAATTCTACATCTGCATCATATTTTGTAAACATACATTTTCCTTGCCTTCTGATTGATTTACTAAAGAGCTGAACAACCTTAATTCCAAATGCAGTAAAGGAAGGTGGGATTTCTGTGCACAGATAGGACTCTGGGAAGGAATCAGAGGACTACACAGAGGAAGAAACACGTGCTGGGACTAAGGTATTAAGGAGAGTTTGATGAGCCAAATGGAGGGACATAGGCCAGGCCAGTGTTCTGGGGTTAGAATAGATGAGATTCTGCACAGCTATAGTGTCTAAGCTAATAATAAATATAATAAGTCTCTGGGTCATGAATCTGGAGCTGTTGGTACAAAGAAAATCTCTTTTTATAACATAATACTTTTCTTCCTCCAAATTAAATTAGTCTAGATGTTGACCTGTCTCCATACCACAAGTATTGAATTCAGCTGTGTACTGAAGATTTCTGTTGTGTTCCTACTTTTTGTTTCTCTTATATTTAACTAGTTATGAATTTTCACCATGTATAAGGTTAGTAGTTTTTAATGATAATGATTGCCAAATGATATTTTGCTGAAGTCCTGTCTCCCAAAATTCTGAGTAACAGTCACTCCTTAGAAAGTTAGTGTTAATTTAGGAAAAGAACAAAACCTCTTTGATTAATGGAGGCTATGCTTCTCTTTGTGTCTTATAGTAGACATTTGTCACCTGACCATTCATTTGTAAATAATTCAAATGTCTACCATATTTAATCTTAAAAACAAAAATTATATTTTTAGTAATTTTCACACTTGAATGAAATCAATCAAGTTAATACAATCAGCTCCCAACTCCTGAAAGGCAGGGCAAGAAGTCTTTTCTTTAAAGAAGTTATTGTATTGCAGTATTTTATAGGGGTTAGTCAAAACAGGATAATTGCAGTAAAGGGTGGTTTTAGATTCTGAAATATTTTGAAAATTGAATTCAAAGCATATTCTGATGACTTGGCAAAGATGGTGGAGAATACAGAGGAACCAAGTATGTCTTGACTTACAGATTTTGGTCTGAGAAACTGTGAAAAAAAAAGAGGGGGACAATCTTTTTTGAACTAGAAGAAAGCAAAGACAAAAAAGATTTCATCAGTAATTTGAAAGTTTGGAATTGAATACTGCTGAATTTGTAGTTATATGTTAGTATAGTAAATAGAGTTATGTACAAGGCTACTATGTAGAGTTGAAAGTTTGAAATAGAAATATAAATAACAGGGCCTGGGCACATTTTTCCTCATGGGAAGCAATATTATCTACAATGGATTAAACATAGGAAGAGGTAAACATCAAAATCTGACTCACACATTGCTCAAATTTCATGTAGGTGAGGAAGAGAAAAAGTACACAAAGTTCTGATATATTAGGGGAAAATAAGGAAATATGCTTTTGAGACAAAGAGACTAGGAAGAACAACAGGAGCAGGAAGTGATCAATTTTATCAAGTAGATACATAAATAATGTAATGTTAGGATGACATATTGATCTGCTGGCTTTGCAATGTGGGGATTTTTCAAGAACTTCAGAATATTTGAGAAACATCAAAAAAATTATCTGTGTTCCACCATTAAATTAAAATATTTTTGGTGTAAATATTTTGGTGTAAATGTATAAGAGAGTAGTAAGAAATGACAATCAATGAAAGAAAAAGAATACATTTGAAACCTTTCCATTAGATAATGGAGATGAAATGGATCAGGAGAAGTTTGGTTTTACTGTTTACCAACATCATCATTTGCGTATGTGTCTGAATTTATGATGTGTAGAGTGTGAATGTAAGTGGAAATTACAGTACACATTGGGAAGACAGTTCTCTTCTTCCACGTATGCATGGGTTAAATGGATTGAACTCAGGCCACCATTTTGTCCATGCCAGCGTCACTACCTGTAAACCATCTCATCAGCACTGTTTTTTATTGTTGTTGTTGTTTCTTAAATGGTGAAATGAAACAAATTTGTATATTTATAGAATAACAAAGAACTTTAATTAAAAAACAGGAGAAGGTACAGAATTATAAAGATTGGGGAAATATACTTGCAGCTTACTTCTGTATGCTCTGCATCATTTTTTGGAGTCACTCGCAATATGGATAGGCACAGAGGATTCCTGAAACATAGTAGATAGATGCCACAATGGAGATCTAAGAAAGATTTTTCTTCCTCAACATCCATTCAAGTAGAATTTCCCAGATACTTGAGTACAGATTTACTCAAAAGATAACGATGAGATGTTGAGCATGCAGAGTTCATTATGTTTTAGAGAATCATGGGTTGCAAATATGAGTGACCATAAATGTCTATGCCCAACCAAGGTTGCTTTGGGGCCTTAAAAGAACACCTCCAAGTGGTTTCTGTTTTTTTTTTAATTTATTTATTACTTCAGGTTACATCTCCATCACAGTGCCCTCTTTCCACCCCTCCCAGTCCCGCTCTCCCACCCTCTACCCCCTAACACTTCCATTCCACTCCTCTGGAGTAGAGTGTCCCTACATAACAGTCCCCCACCCCAGTTCAGCAGTCATATGAGGGCCAAGAGCCTCCTCATACACTGGGGGCCTACAAGGCAGCACCACTAGGGTAAAGTGTCTAATTGACAGGAAAAAAAAGTTTATGTCCATGTTCCCTTTGGTGCATTTGCCCTGAGTGAGCAAACCCAGACTCAGAAGGATGCACATGGCATCTATTCACATATAGTTGGATTTTAGCCATATAGTACAAGCTTGTGTTATTTTTAATGAATAGATCCTAGAGTCCCTGATTCTTCTAGAGATTATGTGAGTCTCCATGTTCCTTTGTTATTCTGCTCAAATGAATGAGAAAGTATTGTTTTATTTTGTCTCTCTCCCTTTTCTTTGAATTATGAATTTTTATTAGAAACACAAGATGGCTTGAACAAAAATGCTCCACATAGGTTCAGATTTTGGAATACTTAGTTCTTCAGTTAATGGCACTGTTTTGGAAAGTTTATGATGTGTCAATTTACTGAAGAAAATATGTCACATGGGGTCAGATTTCAGGTTTCAAACTCATAAGTCACATACCTCTTCCTCCATTCTCCATCCCCTCTATATGCTGAGTGCTTGTGACTGAAGGTGTGGCCCATCAGCTTCCGGCTCCTGTGCTGCTGTACCATGATGCTTGCTGTGGCCCATCAGCTTCCTGCTCCTGTGCTGCTGTACCATGATGCTTTGCTGTCACGTTTCATTGCCATGTCATACTCTTACCCTTTGCAGCCTTAAATCAAAATAAAAGCTTTCATCTATGAGTTGTCTTGATCATGGTGTTTTATGACAGCAGTAAAGAAGTTATAAACATGATTGTGTATTTTTTCATGCATATATTGAATGAAACATAGAAAATGTGTATTAATCTCAATAAAATTAAACTCAAATTGACTGGAAAGAAAAAAAGAAATAAAAAATATGTAAGAACCATGTCTAAAATTAGTATCTTTCAACCAAATGAGTATCAGAGTATCCTACAGAGAAGATGTGATGTACCTGGCCCCAGGCAGAGACATCAAGATGAGTTTCATGTTATAGGTACTGAATATCACTGAAAATAGTATAATAAGGACATTAAAAAATTCATCAAGCTTCAAAGAGATGATTTTCCTTTTGACATCCATTAAGGTTTGATTCATGAACATTCAAAGCAAAGCCACTACGGACCCTTTCTAGTGATTCTTTAAATTAAGAAAGAAGCTAAAGGAAGAAAGAAAGCTGCAACTTTGAATTAAGAATTTTTACGGCAATAAGCTATATAAAATAGAATTACCTAAACACAAAGTTCTGTTTAGAACTACTTAAAATCATTCACACTATGTTGGGTCATTTTGAAATGCTCTTATTTTAGAATCATATTTTTAATGAATTTGATCAGTTTACAACCCAGTAAATATATGATATTACATTCTTTTTGTTGCTGTTTTTGTTTTTAATTCTTATTTGCTTTAATTTATGTATTCAAATTATATCCTGATTGCAGTCTCCCAAGCCAGTCCTACCCTTCCACCCTCTTGTACCTAGCATTGTGTATTCTATTCTGTTATTCACATTCTCATCTAAACATATTTTAATCTACATAGTGAGAGGAAAAACAAGACAGGTCTAGGAAGAAGGAGTGTGTATAGCAAGAGAAGACACATTCAAGCACATAATACAAATAATGGATAAAATCATGGTGATTCTTAAAATAAATAGGAGTCTTATAAAACTTCACTGGTTGGCTCTTGGGAAATTTTGAAGACATGATAAGGTCTAGATGCTGTAATAATTGAGTAACATGAGGGAATCATGAAGAAATGAAACAAGAATTTGATGACTTAGTATGTGGAATGAGTTAGAATTCAAAGTTTCTCAATGTGTAGACACTGCCATTTTTTATGAAAGATTTAGTTATTGAAAATCATTTGTTTATATTCAGGTTACACTGAAATTCTACATGTTCTTGGACTTTCAAATTACACTAGGATTATATTTGTAGGATCGATGAATAGGGACTGATTATATGCTGAACTAGAAAATGTATTTAAATTTTGATCTACTGATTATGTATCACTGAAAGTATAACTTATGTGCATTTAGAAATATATAGTTATTATATAGGCATTCAGTATTTATCTGCCGAATTACCTTTATGCACTATATTACTAGAATTCTTTAAAGAATTATTTGTGCTGGCACTGAGTAACATTAAAAGAACATTTTGATTTTTGTGTATTGAATCAATTATTCATTAAACTTATACAGTTGTTAAGTAACTTTGAAAATGACAGCCCTTATTTTGCCATTGGAATCTCTTCAGACCAAAACCAAATCCATGACTTCTAACTTTGGACAAAAAAGGCAATGATTTCAAAAATTAAATGCAACTATTTATATATATTATTTCATTGTCCCAAAAGTATAATAAAGAAATATGAAACTGCAAATTAATTAATGTAGTTATTAGTAAGTATAATTAAGTAATTAATTAAGTAAGTAAGTTATTAGTAAGTATAATTAGTAAGTAACTGTAAGATTAGGCCAGCGGAGCAGCTGGCAGCTTGGCAGAGGAGCAGGTGGCCTGGCCTGCGTGCCTTAACCAGTTGCCTAACTTATCCTGGAGAAAGAGCCCCAGGACCAAGGGTGGCCTACACCACCTGTAACCTAAACTCTGTTAATTAATATAAGTTGTTATATTAGGTCAGTAGAATTACCAGCAGCTTGGCGGCAGCTTCGCCTGGGCCCCAGGGGAGTCCGGGAGTCTGGAATTCCAACAGCGGGGGACTGCTTGGACTGAGGGCCTATAAGCCTCTGTAGTCTTTTGCCCAATAATTAAACACACCAAGAACTCTTAATGTTTTAACACTTAGCCCTTAGCTGGGCAGACTCTCAATTAACTGCTCTAAATTAACCCGGATCACCTAATCCCAAACCGCCATGTGCCTGTGATTACCTTCCAGCATTCTCCAGATGTCTGTCTCCTTCTGTGACTCCTGGTAGAAAGAGAGAGAGTCTGTGTGTGTGCCCAGGGTTCCTCTTCTAATCTCAGGAATTCCCGCCTTCCTATACTCTTTCTGCCCGGCTAATTGGCCATAAGCAACTTTTATTAACCAATCATGAGAATTCCTCAGAAGGGGCGGTAACCAGATTTCAGCATTGAAATTAACCTATGAGAAGCAATGATATTAGACCTTCTCTCAACAGAAATAAACCATGATTTTGTTGTTAAATATGAAGGCACTCTTTAAGAGGGCCAGCAGCATCATTAGTTAAAGAAGAATAAGTGGCATTAAATCAAGTAATATAACACAAATGATGTGGGTAGAAACTATTGCACCCATCTTCCTCAAGAATCTGGATCCCATTTTCTTCGCTAACCTCTAAATATATTGTGCACAGAAAACTACATGAAAAGTAATTTTTAATGTTTATTTATTACTTCAAATTACATCTCCACCACAGTCTCTTCCCTCCACCTCTGCTGGTCCCACCTTCTCTGTCTCCCTTCTCCCACTTATCCTACTCCTCCAGTGTAGGGTGCCCCTACATATCAGCCACCCTCAGTTTAGCAGTCATATGAGGGCTAAGAGCTTCCTCTTGTACTGGGGGCCTACCAGGCAGCTCCATTTCTTTTACTTAAAAATGAATTATTTAAAAAAGACATAAGGAAAAATAACCATTGTTGGCTTAAGTGATGATATTCTTCAAACTTTAGTAACAATCTCTTAATTAAAAATGTGAGTATGCATTGTACCTGAAATTTTTATTTAATATTTATATCGTATGGTTGTAATTTGTCTGTTTCTTGATTTTTTTTCAAAAGAGGCATGTTTTGAAATTTTCTTAATTCAAATTTAAACTACTTGAAAAATGTGAGCTCAAATATGGAATAAATTTATAACCTACATATATTATGCATTATTTGCTACTATAAAAATGCAAAGTATATATACTTAGAGTAAAAATAAGCATTAACCATGAAAAAAGAAAGAACCCATGGTATATACATGTAAATATTTTTAATGGCTATTGAATTTTTAATTGGGAGTCATAAAAATACCTAAACTCAAACTTTACTAAATTGGGATATATTTTTTAACCTGTGTTATTAGAATCTTTGTACTGAATGATACCTTTAAGCATAATAAAAAAGATATTTAAGTGATGTGTTCAGAAATCTGTTTTACTGTTTCAGCTGAAATATAAATGTGATGCTCTTAGATTTGTTCTCTAGCCTAAAGCAAACTCTTCCTAAGAGTGATAGAACTGACAACTACCGATTTATATTTGGATTTCTTAGATGGTTCTCATATGGGGAAATGTTTTATTCCTAATAGTCCAAGTGCAGTATCTGAAAGTATTCTAATTGATTTATATTGACCTGTGAGAGCATCCATATTTTCAAAGATCTAAACATGAGCTAATAATATGCAAGACATAATAACACAGGCCATGGCATCTGTGTTGGTGTTATTCATATTTCTGTTGGCATCGGTGAATGGTATTATTCACATTACAACTACAAAGATCAAAATGAGTATCAAATCGCTGATTTCAAAGTTATACCAAATGAGTGAAGTCTCAGGACTATATCATCTGTGAGGGTTAATCTGATTATGATGAACATACAGGATAAAGCTGTATTCTAGAGCCATTCCTAGAACATTAAAAATGAACAAATACTTGGATATCTTCCTACAAACCTACCCATATGTGTCCAAGTGCCTCTGACTTGAAGCAATAAATTAGGCTGTATGTTTCTTCTTTTTGAGAATCTCAAGGTCAGCAAACATTATGTTGCATAGTCACAGCAGCTCTGACAGAAATCAAAAGTTCCCTGCCAGCTTTACTGATAACATCATTAAAAACCAAAACCAAAAAACCAAAGCAAATACATTCTTTAAGAGCAATAAAAAGAAAACAAATTGCCCAAACAAAAGGAAAGCTGTTTGAATGGAAACCTAGTCAGGTCTCAAGAGTGATCCTGTAGGATCATTGCTTTGCAAAATGCCTAAGGAAAGTCCTTTGTCTTACACTGATCAAGAGCTCATTCTGGGTCTCTATGTATAATGAGAAAGTAGGTGATTGTCATAGCTTTCCTTTTTAAATGAGTTTTAATTAAAATTCAATTGCATAATTTTCCTCTTCTCCTATCTTCAGCCCTTCCCACGAACCCTCTGTCATAGTCTTCCCAAGTCTCCTACCCTCAAACAACGAAATCATTCAATTTGCAGCCAAATGGATAGAACTAGAGAAGCTCACCCCGAGTGAGCTAACCCAGACTCAGAAGGATGCACATGGCATCTATTCACTTATAATCAGATTTTAGCTATATAGTACAGGATATCTATACTACAGCCAATGCACCAAAGGGAACGTGAATATAGACTTTGTTACCTTTCAATGAGACACTTTGACCCAGTGGTGCTGCCTTGTAGGCCCCCAGTGTATGAGGAAGCTCTTGGCCCTCATATGACTGCTGAACTGGGGCGGGGGACTGTTATGTAGGGACACTCCATTCTGGAGGAGTGGGTTGGAAGGGATAGGGGTAGAGGGTGGGAGGGCAGAACTGGGAGAGGTTTAAAGTGGGTACTGTGATGGAGATGTAACCTGAAATAATAAATAAACATAAAAAGAAGAAAACAATGTCCTACAAATCAACAGAATCAACACACATGAACTCACAGAGATTCAGGCAGCATGCCCATGGCCTACATGGATTTGCACTAGATGGGGACCTAGAGCTGAAAGGAGAGGTTGACACATGCCCCTAACCCAAATGCAGAAGTGATCTCTAACTGAAACTTGCAAATAAAAATTTAGGTTTCTCCAAGAGAATCTCATTGGGGAAACAAATTAATCTTAAGGGTATGTTGTATGCCCAACAGTAGATAGCCATCAGAAAACTAACAATAGTTCTTTGGAAATTTCTTATCTCTTAAGGTTCCATCTATTCTTTGCTTTTTTTTTAATTTTAAATTTTCTAATATACATAGTTTGGGTCTTTTTACCCTACAAGTTTTTGTATACATATGGCTGCCAGTTTAGTATTTTATGGGATTCCAGAGTATGCAAATAAATGGGTATCTATGTGTATATTTATTATCTTTACCTTCTCATGGCTCTTTTCCTTCAGTGTACTTGTTTTGCTCTTTTATGATGCATTAGTGTTTGTTTTACTTATTATATTTTATTTTATTATTGTTCCTAAGAAGCCTGTTTGTTTCCTAATGAGAGACAGAATGGAGACAGATTTGGACATGAGAGATATGGTGGAGGAATGAGGAGAAGTAGAGGGAATCTGTAATCAGGATATGTTATGTGAGAAAAAAAATTAATTTTCAATATAAGGAAAAAAATTGTTAGCTGCACACTTTTCTGGGATTTTAACCCTGAAAAACAAATTAATTTCATTCATAGTACATTCTTCTAGTTTCAACTATTGTGACTTTGAAGCAAACTGTCAGTGATCTTAAGTTTGGTGAAGGGAAAATGGGGGTGGGAAAATCCATGGACAAAGCAGACCATCTAGACTAAGCAACTTGGTCAGTTCTGGGTTCAAGTGAGAAACTTCCAAAATATACAAGGGAGACAGTCATTGAAGAAAACAACCAACATCAACTTCTGGCCTCCATGTAAATACACAGACATACATACAGATAGAAATTAACCATTATCTCCCTCTTGTTAGAAATTATGTGGTCACAGAACATTTCCCCTTCAGTTTTATACATTTAGTATTGTTTTTAAACTAAAAAATGTGACAATGCTATTATAAGGAAACATAACATAACAGCACTGTACAAGTAAAGATCTATTTCAAAACTTAAAAAGCAAAATAGTACAGTAAATAGGTGTCATTGACAAAGAATGATGAGGGTGAGCATATTCTTACAATTGAAAAGGCATTAAGTAAAATAAAATGTGATTTTTAACTTCAAAATTGCTTTATACTATCTTGACAAATAAATAAGTATACAAAATAGTCCTTACTATTCAAAGCTAGGATGTATACTTTTAGAGATTTAGTATTTTTTACAGGATTGTGGTGAATTTATTGAAGGATATTAATTCTGTATTTTGGAAAAATTATTAAATGTTATAGGTCTGGAAGTCTTGACATCTAAGTTTTTGACTAAAGGAATTAAATGTGGGTGGCTTGGAGCAGCTGAGGGTGGACATTACTGCTGGGATTTCTGATGAACTATCAGAGCATAGAAGTATTACACTTCTCCAAGAAATCACACTTGAACACATAGGCAGAACTTACATAAAAGTCTGTCTCACAAAAAGGAACTTTTGCCTAATTAAAAGAACTTAGCCATAAGATGTTTCCCAGAAGACATTGTTGGACAGGAGATATTTCCAGATAAAATTGTCAGACCCAAAGCAAGGATGTCATTGGGAAAAAAATTATCCACACAGTGTATAGAATATTGGGTTCTTATAGGAGTAGAGGTTTACTCAACCAAACTGTTATAATTACAGAAAATTGGAGATATCCTGAGATTATGCATTTTATACTTTGCATTCAAAGACAAGAAGGTAGAACACTATAAGTCAACTTATTGCTTAAAATCATAATAGAGTTCCATTGTTAGCAACATCATAAATAAATCATCAAACTGAAATGAGTATAGAATTTTCAAGGTAATGGAACCCAAACCCAAAGCTTGTCAAGTTATCTTTGATGGCATTCAGAAAAACAGCTATTTATTGTGATTTCCTTTGCCAATGTTCTAAGGATGTTAACTGAGAAATTTATGTGACTAAGAAGCAATTGTCTCAATTTATACTACCTCTTTGGCAAAGATTTATTTGTATTTGCTGTGGTTCATTAAGTTTACTCTGTAACATTCACCAAACTTAAGAGTAAAGAACAGGTCTGCCTGTGAGACTTAGAATCTAATAAACACAGGGAACATAACTGCAGCCATGCAGAAGGCGGCTCATCAGTTTTTACCCATTCCCTGGTAGAGAAGACCCATGAGACAAAGGGGAAAGGAGGACATAAGTACATCCACTCATCATCCATTGTATTATTGGCTCACTCGACAATATTCATTGATCCCTACTATGTATAGCCATAAACCTTTTCTCTTACTTTTGTATACTTATACCAATTTAGGATATTATACATCATTTGTTGATCACTAATCAGCATTATTTCAAAGAAATATAGGAAAAGTGCATATAATTTACTCTAAAACTTTTGTTTATGTGTGATGGAAAAAACTACCCCATAATACAGAAAAGCAATGCATAGTCTAAGTTTCAACATGCCAGTCAATCAGGTAGCTGTCTCCAATGTAGAAGGATATCCTGGACTTGGAAGTTCATAGATTCTGCCTAGACAGGTGCAAAAATAAAATAAAATCCATATGACTCCAAGGGAAAGTAAAAACACACAAATCTTCTTTATTGCTACATTCTGTACAATGCTGTGTTGGAAAATCTCACAAACAATATCGCATGCAGTTCTGTCATAGCATGAAATTGTATTGGTAGAACTATTTCACAGATAACAAAGCTAATCCCTGGGATGATTACATGATTGATAAGTGCTGGAGTTCAATGTATCTTCCAAATGCAAGTCAATCTTTCTTCATGTAAGTAAAGCATTTCCTGAAAAATATTAAAATTATAATGCTACAAAGATATTTGAGTCACCAGAAAGGGTAACACACAAATTAAACTGTCTAAATATACCACTGCAACTGAAATTCTTCTACTCTCCACTTTATTGTAACTAGCAGCGCACTAAATAATCTGTTTTCATTTAAATAAATGAATAGAAAGAAGTTAAAGAAAATCTGTTCCACTCTCCACCCCCTCTCCGACCAAGCTCCCTCAGTCCATCCACTTCCAATGTCTATTTTATTTCCCTTTCTTAGAATGGGGGATGGGATCAAGTATGGGTGGGTATAGGGGTATAGAGGGCTGGGAGAGAGAAGAGAAATTGGTGGGGTGACATCTGTGGGACAAGGTGGGACAAGAGACCTGGGACAGGCCCAGTTCCTGAGAGGATATGGAGGTGACTCTAGCTGAGAGTCCTAGCAGTAGGGGATATTGAGACTGAAGTAACCACCTCCTGCAGCTATACAGAACTTCCAGAATGGGGAGGGGAACACAACACACCCACATAACCCTCAACCTAAAAATTTTCCCTGCCTACAAGGTGTATAGGGATAAAGATAGAGCAGAGTTTCAGGGAGTGGCTAATCAGTGACTGGCCAAACTTGAGACACACTGTTTGGGAGAGACTCAATCTCTAATAATATATACTACTATCCTTGCAGACAGGAACCTAGCATAACTCTGACCTGAGAGGCTTCATCCAGCAGATAATGGAAACAGATGCAGAGACCAACAACCAAACATGAAATGGAACTTAGGGAGTCTTATGGAAGAGTTAAGGGAAGGACTGAGGGAGCTGGAGGGGTCGAGCACACCATAAGAAGACCTATGTAGCCAACTAACCTGTGCCAATGAGAGATCATAGAGACTAAACCACCAACCAAAGAGCATGCATGGACTGGGCCTAGGCCTCCTACACACATGAAGCTGATGGGCTGCTTGGTCTTCAAGTGGGTCCCCAAACAATTGAGCAGTGAGATCTTTGGCTTGGACTCCGCTGCCTCTTTTTGGATCCCTTCTCCCTAGAAGGACTGTCTTGTCTGGCCTCAGTGAAAGAGGACGCACTTAGTCTTGATGCAAGATGATTTGTCAGGGCAGGTTCATACCTGGGGGTGGTGGAATGGGGAAGATGGGTAGAGGGGTGGGACTGGGAGGAGAGGAGAGAGTTGGGCTGCGATTGGGATGTAAATTGAACAAATAAATTAATGGGGGGGGAAGAAGACTGTATTTCGTTATGCTTTGTTGGTTTCTCTTAGAAGCCTGTTCTTTTTTAGTGACAGAAAAGGGGTCAATCCAGAAGGGAATGCAGGTAGAGAGGAACTGGGAGGCATATAGGAAGGAGAAACTTTCATCAGGATATATGGTATGAGAAAAGAATCTATTTTCAATAGAAGAGAGCAAACTGAAACAAAATATATTTTTAAAAAAAACTGAAAACTGAAGGAAATGAAAAGGGTGAAACTGAAGTTTTAGCAGAGTGACAATAATTCAAGTCCACCCAGTTTCCAGCCTCGATCTGGGTATATCATGACTGCTCAAACAGCACCATTTACTGCTCTCCTAAACTGTGTGTTTGCCTCCGGGCGTCTGCTTTTTCTGGCTCAGATTTTCCAAAAGACACAAAGTATGCTACATCTCTAAATGCTCAAAATAATTTTCTTCAGTTATAGAACAACAGAGGTTTACCAGGCACTGGCCTACTGTAATGAAACTGTTTTTCAAATCCTATTGGACCTTTCTCTGTTTCTGTGTACTACAGCCAGAGGTATGCAAATGAAGTCTCTGGGTACCTTTACCTGAACACACTCAAAAGGCAGTGTGAATCTGTTTCGTCTTTGCCTCTTTTTGTGCTCTTATATGCTGGTACTGAAACTGCAGAGTTGATCATGTGTCAACTTTATTATGAACCACAAATAAAAGTCAACTCTCAGAGCCATCTACATAAGGAACAAATTGTTCTGAGACGTTGTAAAACCTCAATAGTTGTAAAAGCAACCACAGACTGTCCACTCACATCATTTGATAGAATAGGCTGCAAAAAATGTATGTTCACTGAATGTCCCTCCCCTCCTTGGGGACATATACAGTTAACCATTTAAATCATTCTGCACATTGATAAACTGGAGAATAACTGAATCTGCATGTATTCCAAGCCAACACACACTTAGCAGAAAATCACTGTGGTGAACACTAATAGAACAACCATGGCAACAACAAAAAATCATCACAGAAGGAAACACTTCTTTGAAAGACATGAGAAATAATAGATCCAGAATTTAAAGACAGCAGTTAGGAAGTAGCAAGAGTCATGAACACCTTTCTGCAGAATTAGTGAAATTCATAGGGAACAATTATTTTATGCTTTAACAAAATATATGTGTTGAAAATAGTGACTAAAATGTACTCAGTGATAAGTGGATTCTAGACATATATTACAGGATAACCATCCTACAATCAAAGACCCCAAAGAAGACAGGAACTAAGTATAACTTTCTTCTGAGAGACCTTGACCTTGCCCAGCAGATCAAAACTGATGCTGAAACACACAACCAAACATTAGGTGGAGCTCTGGAAGTCTTGTAGCAGAGAGGGAGGAAGAATAGAGGGGTCCAGAGAGGACAAGAACTCTACATGAAGACCAAAAGAACCAACCAACCTAGGCCCAGGGAGGCTTACAGAGTCTGAAGCATCAGCCAAGAAGCATATACAGACTGGACCTAGACCCCTTACGCATATGTAGCTGATAGACAGCTTGGTCTTCATGCAGATCCCTTAGCAAGTGAAGCAGGAGCTGCCTCTGACATGAACCCTGTTGACTGTTCTTGGAACACTTTATCCAACTGGGCTGCCTTGTTTGGCCCCAGTGAAAGAGCATAGTCTTACCCCTGATGCAATGTGATGAACTGGGATGGTTTGATGAGGAGGTGCTCCCCTCATCTGAGAAGAAGGAGAGGAGGGAGAGTGGGAGGAAGGGGAGAGGGTGGGTCTGGGTGGGGAGAAGGGAGGGGGCTTTGATCAGTATGTAACTTAAATAAACAATAAATAAATTTAATTTAATAAAATAATATTAAAATATGGTTAATACATTTGAAAAGTATTTTTCAGGGAGCCATGTCTGATGGCTGGCTCTTCTGATTAAGTGGAGAATTGGAGCAAGTGGAATCATTCCATTGGGTAACACATGTAGAAAGTATTTGGAGAGTCGTCATTTTAATTTGGCACCAGTTCAATTAACTTCTTCTTAGTGAGGAATACCAAGTTAATTCCTTGACTTCCTTCGTCTCTAGAAATTTTATATGCTAATTGACACTTCTATGGTAAAGTCATAAAATGAAAGTGATTTAATATTTAATTTGAGACACTTGTTTTGAGTTTCTGACTGCCTGAAATAGTCAGGAATGCCATGTGTGTGCATTTGCATGCTATCTGTGGATCTTTGTGTGTGTTTGTGTGTGTGTGTGTGTGTGTGTGTGTGTGTGCATGTATGCATGAGTGTACATGGCCAATCTACATCTGAAATGGAAAATGAATCAGTAGTTTCTGAAATTTCTTCCTTTTCATACCTTACAACTTTATTGAGGTATGACATACAACATATATTTATGCTTTCATGTTCTTGCAATCAGGATATGCTTAGTGATATAGAAGAACTTCTTAATTTTGTATAGTTCCAGCTGTTGAGTCTACTACTTTTGATAAAATAGCCATTTCATAATATTGATTCTGCCAATTGAGGAGCAGATGAGGTCTTCCATTACCTTCTTTAATTTCCTTTTACATGTCCTGAAAGTTCTGTTATTGAGATCTCTAACTTCTTTAATTAGCTTTATTAATATGTAATTTATTTTATTATTTTCTTTTACTTTTAGAGTTATATGAATATCAGAGAACTTTAGCTTCTGTTCATCAAAGAAAATGACAGCAAAGGAAAAATATAGAGCTTATAGGACTGAAATCTTGACCAGTTACACTTCAGATAGGAGCCATTATTTGAAAAAAAAAAAAAAGACTGTAAAAAGTTAACAAAAAATTGTATGTTCCACAAACAACCTAATGAAATCCACAGTTCAAAAGACGAAAATAAAACAAACAACAACAAAACCAAATAGCCAGTTTGTGTTTTTAAAAGAGTTCAATATTCTTAGTAATCAAAGAAATGCAAATTAAAACTATGTTGAGATGCCACCTCACCTTAGTCAAAATGGTCATCATCAAGAAATCTGACAAAAGGTCTGGAATGGTGGCACACTTCCTTAATCTCAGCATTCAGAAGGCAGAGTCAGGAGGATGTCTTTGAGTTCAAGGACAGCCTATTCTACATAACAAGAGTTCCTGTCTCAAAAAACAAAAATATAATAATAATAATAATAATAATAATAATAATAATAATAATAACAGCAATAATTCTGACAAGTGCTGCCAAGGATAGGAGGAAAAGGAAAACTGAGTTCACTGATATTAGGTGTGCAAATTGTACATTTATTATGAATATTACTAGCTAATTCTCTCAAAAAACTAAAGAACTACCTTAGTATCATGCTATCCCATGCCTGGGCATATACTCAAACAGCTGCATACCCACTACATATATACTTGCACACTCACGTTTGTTGCTGCTTTATTCATTATTGGCAGGAAATTGGAACAAGCCTATATGTTCATTAACAGGTAAATGTATAAGGAAGTGTGCTATATATACGGAGGGGATTTTATTCAGCTGAAATGAAAGCTTAAATTAGGAAACAAGAAGGAAAATGGATGGATCTAGAAAAAGTAATATTAAGGTAGGCGATCCAAACTCAAACAAACAAAACATTGTCTTTCATATAGATCCTAGCCTATTCTCTCTCTCTCTCTCTCTCTCTCTCTCTCTCTCTCTCTCTCTCCCACTGTGTGTGTGTGTGTGTGTGTGTGTGTGTGTGTGTCTGTGTCTGTGTAAATGTGGGTAAAACCAAAAATCTAGAAGGGAAACAGTAGTGTGTAAAAATGGGAATGAGGACATATGGAGTTTGGGCAAAAGGACACATGGCACATGGACAAAGAAAAGAAACTTAATGGCAGGAAGCTACAGAGGAGTAACAAAGATGGATAGATGTGGTAAAGGAGAATCTACTAAGGCACACTTATTCAAAAAAAGATCATATATAATGTTTTGTATGCTTGTTTAAATTTAAAAGGATGCTTATGAAATTTTGACAGATTTACTACAGAAATTGTTGTTAACAGATATTCATGCATTCATCAACTTTGCAGCATGTTTATAAATTAAATTTCTGAATCCTGAGTTTTATAAACTAAGGGTCAAAAGTGAATGACCCCATTCTCCTCCATTAACACACCAAAATATCTGACATGAACTTCTAGTTTTCTCTTCTCTTGCTGCCATCAGATAAACAGCATGGATAAAACACCAATCCCTTTCTAGAGCAGACTCTGGTGTGCATAAGAAATGAGCCTTTGTTATGCAAATATGTTAAGATATAAGGTTTTGTTTGTGTAGGATGGAATGTTAATTCACCACAAAGTCCTGAAATTGATCCTCCAGGCAAGATACTAAGACTAAGACAGGAAGCATTTACTTATTGGTCAGGCACTGGGTGGAGAGAGAACTGATAGTGAGACCCAGAGAATGGTCACCTGTGGAAGAGTACCTTCAGATATTTGGAAAACCTATTACCAGCTTAAAATGAGAAAATAAGCCATGTGCTTTCTGAGGTATCAGATCAAAGAAAAGAGGTCATGCATTTTGACAAGGTGTTGAAGATAACACAATGAGGATTTCTTTTTTTTTCTTTTCATTTCTTTCTTTCTTTTTTTTAATAAAAGTTCAGGAATGATCATCTAGAATGCCAGTATAAATTAAAAACATACAGAAATTCTTGAAAGTAGAGATGCTTCAAACATTTAAAGAAAGAAGACTCCAAAAAACATTGCTAAAAAGGAAGTATAATTTCTTCCTTAAATACAAAATTTCCAATTATAGATAAGAATATAAATTTCAGTATTTCATTACTGTTTACACTACACACACACACACACACACACACACACACACACACATATATATATATATATATAGAGAGAGAGAGAGAGAGATAGACACTAAATACTCTGTAAAGAAATTTCATGATCTTCAAAAACTTAGAAAACCCCATCAATAAACGTATAATGAATGTATATATTATGGAATACTCACCAAAACCACTATATAATGTGATTAACCAGATTCTATGTATGAAATTTACCTGAATTTAACAAACAAAATGTTGAAAAAAAGAGGTCAGATATATAAAATTATGTACACCACTGAATTATATTTGTATAACATTCAGCATTCAATAATACTAACATATACAAGTAATGTCATATACAAGTTGATGTCAAGAAGATAGTATAAACAGGTTTGTTGAGCAGAAACCCATGTTCTGGACAAGTAGGCTGGTTCATAGGTGTAACGAATTTGTACCAATATGTCAATTTTTACAAGCATTATCTGTCTCTGCACCTTGGCTAGCTATGAATTTATTATAAATGAGTTAAAACAAAACCACAATGCATCTATACTAAATGATAGATGTATAGAAATGGTCAGATTTGGAAACAGGATTTTTTCTAGAAAAGTGTCCATTTTTAGTTTAAAAAAATACTATAAAATACATTTATAATCATACATAAAAGGAGCTAAAATGTAGTTTTTCATGTAGCACAGAAATAACTCTCCTATTAGACACTAGATTTTAAATGAATGAAAACCACAATCCTTGAGAGTGTTATCTCTTTTAAAGTTATAGGTCAGTGAGGTCCCAAAGTACTCACTCAATAATATAGGTTAGTATCATTATTTATGTTTACACACCAAAACATGACAACTAGACCTTATTGTTGAAGGCACAACATACTTTCATCATAGTACATGGAAAAATCTTAATGGTACAGATCTGGAGGTTTCATTCAAACTACCCAGCTTTCATAGAACTGAATGGCACTATGCAGTCTATCAGAAGAGAAAAGTAAGCACTAACCATACACAGCTGTGAAGCCTACAAGCTATAATAATGACTGGTTCAGTAAGACACGCCTAGTGGAGCCAGAGTGACACAAACAGCATGAGAGTAATGAACTACTTTCTGGTTAGGTTCACAGCACACTCCACAATATGAAACACACATCTGACACCACTGTGGGATTAGATAAGTTATAGACCCTAGGGAAGAGCATACTAACACTTTTTTCCCCTAAATGGACATAATATTAAACTGATTCCTAATGACTTATCATTATATCCACAGAATAACTGTTCTCTCAATCCTCACCAGAGAACCTTCTGTTTACAGTATGTGATGATTCACAAAGAAATCCACAACTGGCCAAGATGCAGGGAATATAAAACTGAAGATCTACACCACACCCACTCCTCCAAAGTCTTAAAGATGATTTTGAAGGGGCAAGCAGAAAAATTATAAGATGCAAAGATGGTATATGACTACAAGGAAACAGTGATTTTGGATTCCACAGGGCACTGCATTATGAACTCGCAGCATCTATGACAGGGGTAACAAGACTGAACAACCCCAAGACATCCAAACTTCCAGCATGGAAAAAGAAGGGGTGTGACATGAAGTTCCAATCCTAATCAAGGAGCTATTAACAACCGTTAACTGATGAGAAATAAAAGGTTTGTTTTTTGTTTGTTTTGTTTTTTTTTTTTTCTGAGCATATAGCCCTGACAAGTAGCACACACTCCAGTAGAAGCCAACATATGCAAGAATATTTGGATAGAACACGATAGTCTAGATGAGGAAAGGGAGGCACAAAGTGAATGGGAAAGAGGGAATGGTGGATCTGGGAATAGAGGGGGTGTGAACATGGTCAAAACACAGAGTAAGAAATTTCTAATGATCTAATAAGAAATTTTTTAGGTTTTCTTTGGATAGAATACATGATGGAAGAAGCAAGACCTGAGATGTGCGCTTCCCTCTTATTGTACTTTGTATTTTTATGGGATATCTGTGTATTTGAATTTATGCATCTCTGCATCTAGATGAATTTTTCAGCCTTTTCTTTGACTCCTTTTTTCCTGTTAGTTGTTTTGTTTTGTCCTGTGCTAGCTTGCTTGCTTGTATCTGGAACAATCTCTTGCATTATTACTATTAGTAATCATTGTTGTTAATACCTGGTTTTATCCTAATGAAAGAGAAAAAGAAAGGGTGTAGACTTAATTGGTGGACAAGGGAGGATTTGCGAGGAGTTGGAAGTGAAAAAAACCATAATCAGAATATATTGTATTAAAATATATTGAAAAACATTAATAAACAAGTAATTATGAACTTAAATATGATGAACATGGAGAAAAAACAGGAAGGCAAGAGGAGATCTTACTTATTGAGAAGGGGTGCCCGAAACCCTGGGCTCTATCCTCAGTACTGTATAAACTAGTGGGCTGGCCCATGGATGTGATGGCAGCATTCATGAGGTGAAAGTAGTAGGATCAGAAGACCATTCTTAGCAACATATCAAGTAGGAGTCATCCTGGGCAAAGAAGACCCTTTCAAAAGTAAAATAAAATAAATAAATAAATAATAAAGAAGGGATGAATAGAAAGAGCCAGGCAGGAGCCCATTTAAGATCGTGTGTGTGTGTGTGTGTGTGTGTGTGTGTGTGTGTGTGTGTGTGTGTGTGTGTGTGTTATTTTGAAGGTGAGAAAAAAGTATTGGATACTCTGGATATGGATCTTGAATCACAGACATTTGGTGGCTGCTTGGTAGGTGCTGGGCAGAGAATTTGTGACCCCTGGAAGATTTGCAAGTTCTCTTAACTGCTTTTCTGTCTCTCCTGGAAGCCCCTGACCCATCTCTCCTTTCTGCCTGATGTTTTATTTTCACAAGGCAAGTTTATTATATTTTCTGACTGAGTGCAATCTTTAAAAAAATATCACCATGAAAAGGTAGTCCTGGAAATAAAGCACAAATGATATTTTTTAAAAATAGATAGAAAATAGTATCAAGTAAAACTTAAACAATTTATTAATATAATAATAATAATAATAATATAAATATAAATAGCATGTGAATATTTTTCTGTGTGCTTGTCCATGTGCTAATTCCTTTATTGCTTACTGGAGACACATTACCTTTTGTCTTTTCATTGATGCCTTTCCACTATGTAAGGATACTGAGAAATATCTAACATATCAGACCTAGTTACACATGATTAAGTCATGAATAACACTTTCAAAAGGAATTAGTTTCCATAGGATTGGAACTATTTACATGTGATTGGATTGTTATAAAGGGGACCACTCATACAATTAGCCTCTTTATTCCATGCTTCTTAGTTCTTCAGATCTCTGTGAAATCTCCACAAGGATCTCAAAGAGATGCTAGAATCATATTATTTGGACTTCTAGTCATCATGCTCAAGAACCAAGGAAATTCATTCTATGATTATAACCACACAACAATGACCTAGGAGCCTATGAAGTAGCTAGTTACTGAAGTTATTTGAATATTTTAGATATAAAAACTCATGGTTCCAGGCACAGTACTGGATATAGAGGGGACATGGCATGAATAAAAATAGCAATACTTTCTTGAATGTAATATTCTAGGTACAAGAACATTATTTTAACACTTCCAGAAATGATAGCAAAATGAATGTTTTCCAAGTTTGTTACTTATTAGGTATTGTTTTAAGTCCTTCCAACATTTCATTATATTTGATAATTACAGAAAACATAGACTTTCTAAATGAACTCAAGAGTACTCTGAGATTCCATCTCACACCTGTCAGAATGGCTACTATCAAAAACTCAAATGACAGCACATGCTGGCAAGGTTGTGGAGAAAGGGGAACACTCCCCCATTACTGGTGAGAGTACAAACTTGTACAGCCATTATGGAAATCAGTCTGATGATATCTTAGAAACTAGCTCTACCCCAAGACCCACTTCTGGATATACATTCAAATGATTCCTCTCCAAACCACTAGGATGTTTCCTCATCTGTATTCATAGCAGCCTTATTTGTAATAGCTAGAAACTGGAAACAACCCAGATGTGCCTCAACAGAGGAATGGATATTAAAAAAAATGGATTAAAAAACTGTGGTACATATACACAATGGAATACTACTCATTTATCAGAAACAACAAAATCATGCAATTTGCAGCCAAGTGGATGGAACTAGAGAAGCTCATCCTGAGTGAGCTAACCCAGACTCAGAAGGATGCACATGGCATCTATTCACTTATAATCGGATTTTAGCCATATAGTACAGAATAACTATACTACAGCCAATGCACCAAAGGGAACAGGAGCATAGACTTTGTTACCTGTTAATGAGACACTTTGCCCTAGTGCTGCTGCCATGTAGGCCCCCAGTATATGAGGAAGTTCTTAGCCCTCATATGACTGTTGAACTGGGGCAGGGGACTGATATGTAGGGGCACTCCACTCTGGAGAAGTAGGATAGAAGGGAGAAGAAGTAGAGGGTGGGAGGGTGGGACTGGAGGAGTGTAAAGAGGGGACTGTGATGGAGATGCAACTTCAAGTAATAAATAAACATTAAAAAAAAGAAGATAGTAGTTTGGTAGCATTTTGAGACTTGTCCAAGATTCCAGTCCATGAGGGAATAGTGGGACTTGAGCTCGTCAATCACCTGACTCCTGTTTGATGCCTTCTGTGTTTATGAGGAAAAGTGGATCATGTTTCAGGCTTCTCAAGGGGCAAGAAGACTGGGGTGTGAGCAGAGAGTAGTCTTCCTAGAGAATGTGAAGTGACAGCTAGAACCTCATGGATTCCTGAGGCATGAGGAAAGCCCCTGACAGAGAGCACAACATATATTTGTAATCTGCATGTCTTCTGCTAGAGTACATTGTTGGTATATTTGTCTTTACCAGACTTACTGTGTCTTTCAAATAGTCTCTTTATAGTTCTGTTTTCAGAGATTGTTAGTTACTGATAGTCAATTGATGTCAGAATATACTAAGTGAAATATTCCAGAAATAAGCAAATCAGGTTTTCAATATGCATTCTAGTATAACACTATAATTGTTCTATTGTATCAATCATTATTTATCTTTTATTGTATCTAATTCATAAATTAAATGTTCTAAGAGGTATTTGTATAGAAGAAAAGTCATGATATATGTGGAATTTTACATTATTCATGATTTCAGGCATCAATGAGGATCTCAGATGTATCCTCTATGGTGAGGTGGAGGACAACTATACACACATATGTGTGTGTGTTACATACATATATCACTGTAATTATGATTGTCAGTACATACTAAATGCACAAACATGAAAAACATATTTATTTCATCAATGACGCTTAAATACAAAAAGATATCTCAAAAAACAGAAAGAAAGAAAGGAAGAAGGAAAGGATGGAAGGAAGGAAGGAAGGAAGGAAGGAAGGAAGGAAGGAAGGAAGGA
>CAJQZJ010009649.1:7336244-7353679 GCA_907164525.1 Lophiomys imhausi | reverse complement strand
GAAGGAAGGAAGGAAGGAAGGAAGGAAGGAAGGAAGGAAGGAAGGAAAAAAGGAAGAACCATTTAAGTTGAACATGAAAATTTGTATCATTAAGTTCAAAATTCAATGAATGGTTAAGACGTATGTTCCAGAAACTTGGATTATAGCTACTAAGTCATAAAGGTCAATTGGAAGCAAGTGTTTGGTACCCTCTGAGTCACCAAGGTTACAGACTGTGAGAGAAAACCATGAGCCACATGAAAATGAGTAAGTATCTTTGGTTTTCAAATATCATTCCAGACCAATAGAATAAGAGATTTGGGAAGAGGGGAAAGAATGATGTCATGAAACCAGAGACTAATATCATATAAAATATCATTGACCATAAGCTCATATCTCTGCTCTAGATTTTACAAAATGGATAGTAGCAAAGAAAACTGAGTAACTATATACAGGTACAACAGGCCTAAAGAGAGACAAAATACCTTTCTGACAACTAAAAGATGGATGTCTTTTGTGTGTCCAGAATACTCCCTTTTCCAACTTATTGTGGTGGTGTGGCTTGCTCCTCCATTACATAAGCACAGATTTCCTGTGTATATCGAATGTGAGAAGAGAGAGATATCTTGTGAGAGTTCACAGATGAATTCCTCAAGAGACAGAATGTATTTTTTTTGTGGGTATTTATTTTTTTATTTTTTTTAATAATTTATTTTTTATTTCTTCAAGTTACATCTCAATCACAATCCCCTCCCTATTCCCCCCTCCAGTCCCACCCTTCCACCTTCCTCCCCCTCAACCCCCCATCCTCTTCCCTTCTTTTTTTTTTTTTTTTTTAGTTTAAGGTATTTCTTTTTTCCCCCCAACAGCTCTCACTTTCAGTCCAAAAAATGGTTCTTTTTCTTATAACTATAAATACAATACAAAACAACAGAAATAAATAGGCCACAATTATAAGAGTTATATGGCTTAGCATACATTCCCAATGTCCAGTCCATATGTATTTGGCACCTGATTTTAACATTCTACTATCTAACCATCTCCATGTGTTTAAAGTTCTATATCTAACTCAGCTTTCATACTAACTTGCCTCATAATTTTAAAAATATCTTCTTAGATCCAGAACACCCTCTTGATTCCTAAACAACTCAAAATTTAACTATGAGACTCTAGCTATCTATTCTTCAACCACCTCAGAGACCTGAAAAACCCCTTGCTTCAACTGTAGACAGACTTCTGTCCAAAGAGGACAAAACTTGGAAGCAGATAAGTCGACAGCCTAGCTCTGCCAAGACAGGGTAGTTAAGTCCTTCATAATTCCTGCTCTACAATCAATGTCTGTCAGAAAAATGGGGCCAAATGGCAGAAGATTGATGCTGTAATGTATGGAGAGAAAATGGGAACTGTTCAGGCAGCCACTGGTATGTCATTCTTTAGTTTTGGAAGCTGCAGGCCCTCCACTTCCTATATAATCAGAATGTATTTTTGAAAGATTCAATGGAAGAATATTAAATGAAACTACATTGGAAGAGGAAAGTACATTATATATACATGAATGATAAAGAACATTTTAATAAAAAAAATCCTAGTTAAAATTTCTCTTTGTTTCCCAAAATTTCCCAACTACTTTTTTACATAGAGGCAATGATGTAAGCCACATTCTATGTGCCTCATAAAATGCTATATACGACTCTACAGATCTCTGCCCACTGTTATCATTCTCTGGAAATCACAGCACCAAGACTGAGCAGACCTATATGTTTGACCTCTTTGTAGGAATTCCACATGGAGATGTTACATAAGAAAAACCCACTTGTCTAATGTTAGGTCAATGAAATGTAGAATTCAATGTGCTAAACAGTAACATTGATTGTGCTAATATTCCCATAGAGGTGTTGCAAACATGAATAAGATATATTATTTCCAAAGATAACTTGTCTTCTGATGTGGTGCAATTTATCTTGGGGGACATAAAAACATTCCAGTTCATTTCATGTAGAGTACTGATGATACACAGAAGATACAGCTCCTTCCAAAACTAGCTCAGTGAACCTTAGAGATTATTGGAGCTAGCCCAAAGGCAGTCCATCACCAAAATATCTTTCTTAGATTCCATGATGAGTCATAGAAATTACTTCTCTAAAGCAAGAAGTTTGTCTAATCAGAAACTCATCTCTCTCTGGTAACTGTTTACTGATTTTAATTGGATATTTCAGGAGCTCACCACTGTTGTAAGTTTCCTCTACTTCCTGGACCTTCATTTACTTCTTGAATCTTGTAAACATCATTTACTGACTGAGGAATCTTAACTTCTTACAGGAAGACATTTTTCCATTCAAAGGAAACACATATATATCTAGTGAGAACAAAGAGCTGCTATGGTATTATAAGGATAGCTAAAGTTCATCAATATAATTCATCTTCATTTGAATCTTCCAACTTCCTTCAAATTCAATTTTGAAGAAATTATCTCCAGTTCCTACCATTGGAAAGCTTCTGCCTAAACTTAGTTTTCTGGATACCTCATCTGAATCCTGGGACAGCTATCGAAGATCTCCTATATTCTTAGAGCAACCACAACACAAGAAATTTCATGCAGCCACATGGAAAGGCTATGTGAAGAAATACAAAGTAAGGTATCTACTTGGTGCCTGGATTTTTCAGCTCCTATATACTTAGACATCTCAGTGAAGTCACCACACACTGTTGATAAAAGAGACAAGACTCTACTGGTAGGCTATAATCAACCTTTCCTTCATTAAGTAGGAAGATGCAAAAATATTGACTTTTAAAACAGATTATGCCTTAGAATCATTTTATACATGGAAATATTAATTGTAAGTAAATAAAATGCAACCCAAATATAAAGTTAGAATAAATGTACATATGTGTGCTCATGTGAGTCTCATACACAGATATAAGGCACACAGCAAGACAAATTTAAGTAGAAAATAAGAATTATCAGAAAATCATAAATGAATTGGTAGAGGTTTATAAAGAACAGTCACATTCTGCTTTAGAAAATTAGGAGCATAGATGTGCAAGGCCATAAGCACCATGAAAGCCAGAGCTAAGCCCTCCATGGTGTCTGTTTTGGTAGAAAACATGTCTATTTCATATCCACTAAGTCAACTGAATAAATAATAAAAGATGTAACCTTTTAGGACCTTAAAGGGAAGACTGGGGTGCTTCACATAACCAGAAATAGAAGTGGACTGTAACAGAAATTTCTATATGGAACGGTGTGGCCATCATACAATACAGAAGGAAGGTCATGTGGAGAATGAAAGGTAATCTAAGAAGCACCAGATGAGAAGGAGAAGGAAGGGGACAGGATATTGAAGGTGGAGGAGAAGGGGTGTGCAGTCATGTTCATCTCTAGCCTGAAAGAAGATCTAAAAGATTTCCCTAAGATTTCTAAAAGTTCACAGAGAGATAAAAATATGATTTTTTTTATAAACATAGCAAGAAATTTTTCTGGAATATCACTACTGAAGAGGCCTCAGTGAAATACTTGCCAATCACTTTCAAACAATAAAATTCTAAGAATAAGTTTCAAGTTGCAATACAGTAATATATCAGTTCAAACCAAGGAAGGTGATTAGCATTTGAATTTAGTTATTGAGTGGATATTTGCAATTTCTATAACAAAGCAGAAATGAAAAATACTCACATATTCTTTGCAAATGCAAATGCAAAAGTACAGACTGTGGGCTAATTCCTAGGAACATAACATGGCTACACTCTAAGTCTATTATGAAATAGTTAACATGTCCCTGAAAAGTTTAGGCATCCCATCACTGTGCCACATGCTAATAACTCTGGCAGCAAGGTGTCTGAGGACAAATTTCTCCTTCCAGGGAAGTGTAAACCTTGCTATAGAGACAATAATAAATTGAGAGCTCTATTTATGAGTGGGAATATGCTGTAGATTTCAATGAAAGCAAGCTATATACAATGGCATCTCTGAGTTGGGCTTTCTATATTAAGCCATATGTGTAAATGAGGAATGGGACAGTAATTAAATCACTGGAATGTCACTCTCCTCTCCCTGCAGCATTGCTCTTAGAGTAGCCTAGCTAGAAAAGTCTGTATTGAAGCTACGGAGCACTTAATGTTATCTTTCCTGCCAACATCGTCATTTAAAGCTTCTAGGATGATTATTTAAGTCATTTAATATATTCTTAATAAATAGAACATATTATAGTTATTATCACATTGAAAACTAGCAAGTAAACCAGCCTACCCAGAAACAGACAACCTAATTTTCATCACAAGAGATACTGTCTGTTCATTGATGAGAGACAGACAGGTTGGCAATTTAAATTAAGTATATTGATATGAGTGTCTAGTAGGTACACAATAATCCCAATTGACAATTCCAACAGTTCTTTTTTAAATGAGGAATAATCGTATAGAAGAAAGATACAGCAATGTGATTGATTCTACAAAAATAAGTACACCAACAATCAGATTAGGTCACTTTCAAAGAGAAAAATGTCTTTAGGAAAAATATGAGATTAACATTTTTATTTTAAAAAATACATGCGCGCGCGCGCACACACACACACACACACACACACACACACACACACACACAAACAACAGCAAGAATTATTTATTATGAGGAAAGATAGTATATTCCATAACAGTACATATAAATAGCTGGTTATTTTCAGGGAATCTTTAGAAAGGCTTATTTCCTATTATTGTTTCTTTTACTCTGTCTCAATGACATAATGAACCATCTTTTGTTTTGATTTGGTTTTGGGAATCCTATACTTGACAGTTCACAATATGCAACCAACTCATAGTAATTAAGCCCCTGTGTGTATACTCTATTTTAGAGCCGGCACACATCTTTGTACAGATATACAATTTGCACATGTGTACATTCAAAAATACCTATACATATACAATAAATGAAAATATTTAACATGTAAATTATATTCTTTTTCACTATTATTTTCTTTTACCCCAGGAACTTGACCTATTATGTCATTTGTCTCTTTTCCAGTCCTCTTTGGCCTTTGTTTTCTCATTTCTTTTCCTTTTATTAGAGGGAAAGAAAAGAGCACACAGCTGTCCTCTAGGCACTTTTTATTGTTGTTGTTTTGAAAAATCTCTTTTTCCTGAAGTGAAGGCAGTGCTTATTAATCTTTCCCCCTCTTGGTCTCAGTAGTTTTCTTTCTCTTCAGCTCTTCCCATTGGAAACCTGTAGGTGGTAAAAATTATTTCTTTCTTCCAGGTGTCTGTGCTCCACTGGGAATTAGCAAAAGTACTGGGTTTTATGCTGATCTCCCCTGTACAAAGGGGGAAAAAATACATCAGTGAAACTGAGTTTTCTGTGAAGAGCCAATATATGTGAAAGCATCTTTCAAATTCTAGGTCAGCAGTGAGGTGCCCAGAAAACCTTCTCTATAAAGAAGCCCTGCGTTTTGCCTAATTATTCTGAGTCTCAAGAAAAGTAACTGTCAGATGCCTTGTAGGAAGAGTTGAGTTTAATGAGTTTCATTCCTTTAGTTCTATCTGGATTTTCATTCCCTTGGCCTGTTTCTGTTGTCGAGAAAGAGATTTCTTTCTTTTCTTTTCTTTTATATTTCTTTTTTTTTTTAACACTGCCAGTTTGGTAAAAAGCAGAGTATGAAGAAGGTCGTTCTTCACCACTAAGACAACTAACTCTGCCACCAGTATGAATGCAAAATAACCATCTCTGATGCCATCAGGATAGACCTCTATGTTTCCTGACTCAAATTTTGAAGGATGATGCCTATAAAATGAGAAACTGTTATGAGCAGTTCTGTGAACAGTGATTGTGGAACCGGAGAAAGGAGGACAGGACTGAGCAGTGCAGAGAATGCTGTAATCCCCAGCTCCTCTATTTACTTACTGTGGATGCTTGTTAAATCATTAATGGTTTTTCGAATTCGGTTTTCCCGTATGAAACATGAGAAAGCTAACAATTCTTATATCCTGTGAAGTTTCACTACAACCCTGGCACGTAATGAGCACCAAGAACATGGATCATTGTTTCATAATCATCATTAGAATCTCTGGAATGTTAGGATTCAGTTAGGAACACTAGAAAAATATCATGCTTTTGTCGGGGGTGGATCTGTGCTTGGTGACAAGTCTGAGAAGTCTCATAGATAGAAGACTGGACCAAGATCAGAGAGTGTGAGTTTGACTAAAATCTCATATCTCCTTTTTTTCCTTTTAGGCTGATTTTTATGTAGGATTTGAACAGAATTAAAAGCTCACACACAATTTTAAATTTATGCCAATCAACTAGTACACATTAACCATTACATTGATTTATCAATTGTTTCATCCTTACAAAACGACTATGTCAGTAATGATTTTGTTGTAATATTAAAATGAGTTAATTATTAAGAAGGTAAAGACAATCCTAATAACAAACAATTCAAAATTGCCAATTAAGGAGTTTGACTAGGAGTGGTGTGCCCCAGTTTTATACTAGCAAGCACGCCAATGTCGTTAAACAGGCAAATACTTGCAAGCATTTATTTTGAAGCTAAGCAGCTAAAATCAAACAAAAAATTGGTGATCTGTCAGTGACTAAATGAATTCTAGGCAGGCTTTTCGATCATGACCTCACAATTTTTCTTCTCTTAATTCATTGTTTTGTATGTTCATATATTTGTGAGTAAATGAGTGTGTGTGTGTGTGTGTGTGTGTGTGTGTGTGTGTGTGTGTGCAGAAATAGATATTGTCATTTGAACCCTGAAAAATGTGCATCTGTATGAGATATTTAATAATGCCTGCTAGGAATAAGAGAAGTAATTTTACCTGATATACTAAGGAGATTGCATTGCTTTGGTGTCAAAATCTATAAAATCATTCTATTATTTTCAATGCTTCAGCCCATGTAACATCTCTTAACAGTTAATTCACACTATATACAAATACCAATGCTTTGCTTACTCTAATTTACTCTTTTTCTAATAGTTGAATAAGAAGATCAGTAGAAAGTCTGGCGATATCTTAGAAAACTTAGAATAGCTCTGCCTCAGGAACCAGCCATATCACTTCTGGGTGTACATCCAAATGATTCCTCACCGAATCACAAGGATGTTTCCTCATCTATGTTCATAGCAGCCTTATTTGTAATAGCTAGAAACTGGAAACAACTCACATGTCCCTCAAGACTGAAGAATGGATTTAAAAACTGTGGTACATCTACACAATGGAATACTACTCAGCTATCAGAAACAATGAAATTATGCCATTTGCAGCCAAATGGATGGAACTAGAGAAGCTCATCCTGAGTGAGCTAACCCAGATCTAGAAGGATGCACATGGCATCTATTCACTTATAGTCGGATTTTAGCTATATAGTACATGATATCTATACTACAACCAACGCACCAAAGGGAACATGGACGTTGACTTTTTCTTTTTCTCCCTGTCAATGAGACACTTTTCCCTAGTAGTGCTGCCTTGTAGGCCCCCAATGTGTGAGGAGGCTCTTGGCCCTCATATGACTGCTGAATTGTGGCAGGGGACTGTTATGTAGGAACACTCCACTCCAGAGGAGTGGGATAGAAGGGTTAGGGGGTAGAGAGTGGGAGGGCAGGACTGGGAAGGGCAGAAAGAGGACACTGTGATGGAGATGTAACCTGAAGCAATAAATAAATAAATTTAAAAAAAGAAGATCAGTAGATAACATGGCCAAGCAGATAAACTTTTGTTTTCAAGTTCATAATTAAACATGTAGTAAAATGGAGAGAAAATTATGTTTACTTCAAAACTTGCATGTCATGACCCACTTATAAACAATACATGTGTGCCTGTCACTGAGTAACTCCAGAGTTTATGTGCTTTGTCCTGCATGACACATTCTCATGCTTTCATGGGAAGTTGAAATCAAAAGTACAGTAAAGATGAATGGGTAAATGAAAACACAACCCAAGGACTTTAGGTTGGGACCAACATGAATAAAAACTATAGAAATAAGGTAATAGAAATACAGAACAGTGGAACCAAGATCCGTTTCTATCACTCAGAACTCAGTCAAGTGGTATCCTTTTATGCAATCTGAGTACATATCCTGATTGTCCTGAGATAATTAATCATTGTTACTGTAATTCAAGGCTCTTCTATAAGTGTTACAACACTGTTCCTGCAAGTCCTGTGTCCAAAGCATGTGGTGCTTTCAATAGATAAGAACATTTAAAAAAATGAACACTATAACAGTAATATCTGGTTAATTTGGAGATATGAATTTTAATTTATTGATATTAGTTCTTCCAACACTCCACAGTGTACCTCCACTTCAAAGAAACAAGATAGAAAGGAAGAGGAGGTGAAGAAAAGGAGGAAGAGAGATATCACAAGAGGATTGTCAGTCTGGAAATACCCTTGAAAAATCAGGGTTAAATGGGGGAGATTGTGCCTTCTTGGTGCTCGAAAACTTACAGTGGCTGAAAGCTGTGCTTACCTCATGTTCACTCTTCAATCAAGAGAATATAATATATGCTCCTAATAAGTCCCCTGGAGAGATTTTCTTTAAAAATTTCACTCCAGCTGCTATTGACACTATATTTCCTGTGATGAAATGGTTGTGAATATTATGGACTTTGGAGTGAGGTAAACTCTATTTCTGTGTTTTGTCCCAACAGTTCACTCTGGTGAATGGTTGTTCACCTGGTTTGGTTTCCTCCCCTGTGTATTTAATGACAACCTACTTTCACAAGTTTATTTGTTTATTTCACCTACTGCATTCAAAAATTCAGTATTTTACATGTCTTTGAGAAGTAAGAGGCTGATAAAGGGAGACTCTCTGTCCACATATACACATATGGGGTGTCGCGTCCCCCTCGACCAGCAAGGATGACGCAACTCGCAAAAGCTCTTCTCCAGCAGTTTATTCAGGTCCCTTGAAAACAGTCTTCCGAATGCCCTGGCAGACCCAACCCACAGGCTAAATACTATATGAACAGCCAATCAAGTAAAGCCACGTGGTGCTATCTTAGAGGCCCACGTATGCGGAAGCAAGCCAGATCAGCGGTCTTAGCCAAATATGGACTTGTTTACCACCGAGAGCGCTCACCGTCGGGCTGGTGGAAGGCGGAAACCAGCGCCATCTTTAGGGCGCGGCACGTCGCAGCTCTCTACAGTTTCCCTTTTTTTATTTTTTTTTATTTTTATTTTTTTCTAAAGTTGGTAGAAGTCCCTGGAAAGGCTACGTAATCCCCATATCTGGGGATCTCACGGTGGGCCTGAGCCTGTAGGAGGGCGGTGCTCAAACTCTTACCCGTCTCTGGGTCAGCCTCGCCACTCGGGACTGCCCTGTCTTAGGTGGCCGAGACTTACCCGTCTACTCCGTCATTGACTTGCCAGACCCTAATATCCATGGAACGAATACCTTAGTGGGCAGGGACTATGCTCAGTGAAGATTTAAGGCTTCATGGCAGCGAGCCATGCCTGAGGGCACTGGCCCGCCTCAATGGTGACAAGGGCCTGTATAATCATGGCTGCATTACGCTTTTGTGTGGCTCTCATTTTGTAGATGCACCATAGGCAAACCAGACAGGCTAGTATCATCAGTATCGCCAAAGAGCCTACGCCCGCCCACTCCTTAAGATGATCCATAGCCGTCTGAATCCAGGAAGTCAAACCAGTGGCCAGGCTCAGATCCACCCGAGTGGAATTGATGTGGACGATTGTCGCTCTCAGCTCTCTCATCAAATTTTCAAATTTAACTGACCAATCCTGTAAGAGGAACTTTGACAATTGTCTAGACAGATTAGCAGCCTTTGTAAAATTTTGATACTGCACAGAAGTAACACACAAACCTTGCATTTTCCACTCACACCCCAATTGTGCTAGTTGCCAAAGAGAATCAATCTGTTCTTGTATTAAATCTATGTGTTGATTAACTATCATAAGGCCTCCTTTGAGATGAGAATTCATAGAGGTCTGAGTATCCAATGCTTGTGCCACAGTGGCTGAGATGTTATTCAGGGCATTGGCAGTCTGTATAGAACTAGACAAGGCAATAGCTGAGGCAGTAGCTCCCACAGCAGCAACAGTGATGGCAGTAACAATAAATGCAGTGATGCCAAAATCTCTTTTAAACCTGAATAGCATCATGGTATTAGGAGCCTCTACAGGAACTGGTACATATCGAGGCATTCTAGTCACCACAGCCACAGGAAAGGCTGTGGCATTCCAGCATAGGGCATAAAAACATGTGCCCGGAGTGCATACTAACTTTTCTTCACCCAAGGATGCACTCCCATTACTTACAATCCACAGAAAAGGAGGCCAGAGACACACTGGCGAGGCTGAAAAGGTCTTATTGCGGTAAGAATGAAACAAAGATTTCCAAGTACCAGAGCCACTACCGCTAGAAAGATCTAATTTGGTAGCGGACCCTAGGGAAAAATTACCTCTTTGATAAATTCCTCCCGCAAGCATAATGACAGGTCCCAAATCCATGCAACTTCCATTTACCCCACACAAAAGCCACAAATCAAAAGGATTGGTGGCAGTCTGCTGAGGATCCCTAGTAGATATATCAAGCATTCCTGTACAAGACTTATTCACTATATTACTAATCATGGGGCTAAAGGAAAAATAATCTTGTTGAATCCAAACTGCTCTGCGCTCCTTACATCCAGTCCAGGGAAAAGGTCCTTCCTCTCCTGTGGATCCTCTACAAAAAGGTGCCCAGCATGGCTGTCTGGGGGGGTCCCGGTCAGAGACTCGTGTGGGCCACCATCCTTCAAGGCGAGAACCATTGCCTGAAAACAAACCACCACTCCTACCCCCAAACCTCAGTTGTGGTAAAAAATCTGCTGACTGCTGAGACAATTTAATGCATTCTGTATCATCTGACCTATTGAAGCTCATTAAAAAGCACAGACTACCCTTCAAGCTGACATTTCTATTACCCTCTATAGGGCTTCTCTGATCATCAAAGGGAAGGTAGGGTAAGCCTAGGCTTCTATTACTGCTAAATAAGTGTGGAAACACAGTTGCATCATGTCTGACCGGCATCGGCTTTGGGAATATCGACAGGATCCCCCATCTCGGCTCGGTCATTCCTGACATACTCACTGCTACTATCACCAGGATCCTTAGGAAGGTCTTCATGACGAATCTTCCTCACAAGGCGTTCAGGCACCCACACTGGATCTTGTTGATCCTGAGGAAAAACACAAACAGACCCTCTCGCCCATGTTAGCACGGGGTCAGGCCTCCGCCAAGAGCCTGTCAAAATATCCTTCCACTTCACCATGCTTTTAGGTGGACCATGGGAATCCTGATGTCTGTCCGCTGCTGAGCGGCCTTGAGCATCCAAATTGAAAAAGTTTAAAGTAAATAAGGCTAAAGACATTCTCTCCTTGGGGGTACAGCCTTGGCCTATTCCCCCTTTCTGTTTTTGCAAACATTCTTTCAAGGTGCGATGAGCACGCTCCACAATTCCTTGTCCTTGAGGATTGTATGGTAATCCGTGATTAAGCTGTACCTCCATCTGGTTACAGAAGGAGACAAAGGACTGTGCTGTATAGGCTGGTCCATTGTCTGTTTTCAGCTGCTGTGGTTTTCCCCATGCAGCCCAGGCTTCTAAGCAATGCCCTATGACATTGCGAGCCTTTTCTCCACTCATAGGTGTAGCATGTATGATACCTGAGCAGGTATCCACAGATACATGAATATATTTTAAGGTTATAAACTCTGAAATGTGGGTAACGTCCATTTGCCAGATTTTGAGTGGCATCAACCCTCTAGGGTTCACTCCCACACTGGGAGGATGATGATGAATCACACACTGAGGACAGTCCAAAACCACTTGTCTAGCATCTGCTCTAGACAAATGGAATTTCTGCTGTAGAGTTTTTGCATTTACATGAAATAATTGGTGAAACTGTCTGGTTTGGTCCAGGAATGAGCTCCAAAAAATGCATGTCATCCTAGTCCATTGATCAACTTTATCATTACCCTCACTTAATGGTCCAGGTAATCCTGTATGTGCTCTGATATGTTGAATATAAAAACACCTTTTTCTCTGCCAGATTAAAACTTGTAACTCTTGTAATAAGGCACATACAGTACTACTATTCTTAATAGGACCTGCTAATTCTAATACTTTCACTGCGTTGACCACATAAACTGAATCTGAGATCAAATTGAATGCAAATTGACATCTTTTAAACACCTCAATTACTATTTTCAATTCTACTATTTGGGGGGGAGCCCGGTTGAAATTGACATAACACGGGCTCTTGTCTTTCTCTCAAATAGGCTCCACAGCCTGTCTTTGAGCCATCAGTAAACACATTTGGTGACCCTTGAAGTGGTACTGCTGAAGTAACCTTAGGGAATATCACTGGGTGCTCCTTAAAAAAGGATAGCAATGGATGCTTAGGATAATGGTTATCAATCACTCCTTCAAAGCTACACTGCAATATTGCCCAATCATCTACAGTGCCACACAAAATCTTAATTTGATGACTGGAATAGGGCACTATTATACCAGCAGGAGCAACTCCAAAAGACTGCAAGAATTGTTGGATACCATTCAAGGCTAAAGCAGCAACTGCAGTGGGATAATGTTCTATGGATTTTTTTGGAGAAATCTTTGAATAGGTCCATAATAATGGTCCGTCCTGCCATAACAATCCTGTAGGCTGACCATAGGTGGCAAATATGCACAATGCAATGGGCTGTCCTTCCTGCCATCTCTTTAGGAAGGCACTCTGTAACCTTTCTTCCACTTTACATAAAGCTTTTCTTGCTTCTTCTGTAAATTGCCTAGGAGAATTAAGTGCTGAATCACCTTTCAAAATATCATATAGGGGTCTTATTTCATAATTTGGTAGCTTCAAATAGCCTCTTACCCAATTGATATCTCCTAACAACCTTTGAAAATCATTTAGAGTCTTTAAATTATCTTTTCTTATCTCAATCTTTTGAGGTATTATCTTTTCAGGTCCAACCTTCACTCCTAAATAATCAACCACATTTTCCTTTTGAACCTTATCAGGATCAATAAACAACCTTTTCTTTTTTAATAATTGAACTAATTTTTCATAGGCCCGATCTAATATTTGTTCACTCTTAGCTGCCCTTAGCTGCCAGTAAGATATCATCCATATAATGAACACATCTCAAATCTGGAAAATTCTTTCTCAAGGGAGCAATGGCTTCCCCCACATACAGTTGGCACATAGTGGGGCTGTTTGCCATGCCCTGGGGTAATACTACCCATTCAAACCGCTGATCAGGTTCCTCATGGTTACAGGATGGAACAGTAAATGCAAATCTCTCACTATCTTTGGCACACAAAGGGATGGAGAAAAAACAATCTCTTATATATATAACTATAATGGGCCATGAGGCTGGCAAAGATGATAAAAGTGGCAAGCCGCGTTGCACTGGGCCCATGTTCTGCATTTGTTGGTTTATGGCACGCAGGTCATGCAACAATCTGCATTTTCCAGATTTCTTTTTAACGACAAAGATAGGTGTATTCCAGGGAGATACAGATGGTTTTATATGCTTTAAAGACATCTGTTCATCCACCAACTCTTTGGCTGCATTCAATTTTACAGAGGAAAGTGGCCACTGAGGAACCCATACTGGATCCTCTGTCTTCCAAGTTATGGGAATGCCCTCCTCAGTGGCCCCTAGGAAAAAACCCAGGCCCTGTCTCTTTTGTCTTTGCTGCATAGATATGGGACTCTTCCGCCCCTGCAAATATTTTCCTATTCCAAAGCCTGGAGCATTTCCCATATCTTGCCTCATACGTTGGTCTGAATCAGAATAGTCATTACTCAATTTAAATCCCATATCCTTTAAAAGGTCTCTTCCCCAAAGGGAGATAGGGAGCTCAAGTACATATGGCTGCATTTCTCCTGAGTGGCCTTCTTGGTCCTGCCACTTTAATAATCTTGCACTCATATCTGGAGTCTTAGCATAACCCAGGCCTTGAAGTGTTTGAGAAGAGGCTTCTACGGGCCAACCTGAAGGCCAGTCTTTCTTTGCCAAGATACTCCTATCAGCCCCAGTATGCAAAAGGCCCAGGATCTTTTTACCATCAACTTTTAACTCCAAGATGGGGCGTTGGTCCAAATCTAAGGAGAGAAAAGTCAGATCTGTGCCCGTGGACCCAAAACCATCTTTTCCTCTCTCTCGATCCTTTGCCACATAGTGATCATGTAAGCTCGGCAACATGATCAACTGAGCAATTCTATCTCCAGGAGAGATAGTTGTTATACCACGGGGGGAGGCTACCATGATCTTAACCATTCCTGTATAATCTGGATCTATAACTCCAGGATGGACAATAAGTCCTCTCAAGGCTGATGATGACCTTCCTAACAGCAGACCAACTGTACCAGGTTCAAGGGGTCCTTTAAAATCTGTTTCAATTAACTGAACCCCCAATTGGGGCATTAATACGAGTCTGGTGGTGGAGCAGAGGTCCAATCCTGCTGAGCCTGCAGTGCCTCTCTGCGGTCTCTCGGATGGCGGAGAGTTGGCCATCTCTCTTGATTCTGTTCTTTGTCCTGATTCTCTACTGCCCCATATATTTGTGGGCCCTGAGGTTGTGGGCCCTGCTGTCCGTTTTTTGGACGAGCGCCATCATAACCTTGAGTTAAAGGCTGGCCATGGATGTCTATCACTGAACGGCATTCATTAGCCCAATGGTTCCCTTTTTTACATTTTGGGCATAACCCCGGCCACCTGGGGCGTTGTACACTTCCTGTACTTTCTGTTATCCTTCCCCTGGGGCACTGTCTTTTAAAGTGTCCCATCTTGTTGCACTTAAAACAAACTCCTGAACTTCCTCCACCTTTTCTGGTCAACTGTACTACTGTGGCAGCAAGACCAGCATTAGTTAACGGCCCTCCAAGTTCTCTACACACTTTCATCCAGGCTTCTAGCCCTTTGTTCTTGTAAGGGGTGATAGCGGCTCTACACTCTTTGGTTCATTGCTCATAGACCAACTGTTTTATTAGTGGCAAGTCAGGATCCGGGTCACCAAAAATCTTCCCTGCTGCTTCCACCATTCGTGCCACAAAGTTTGATAAGGGCTCCATGGGGCCCTGTAGAATCTTAGTTAAGTTCCCACTCACCTCCCCTTTATTGGGAAGAGATCTCCAAGCCTTGATAGCTATCTTGTTTATTTGCTCATAAAGCTGAATAGGATATCCTATCTGCTGGTTGGCAAATCTCCCCTGCCCAAGCAGCATATCTCTATCCCAGGCTGGATTTCCATCTCTCTGATTAATGGCTGCTTGCTCAGTGGCATACTCAATCAAGAAAGATTTCCAGTCTAAGTATTGCCCTGGACTTAAGCAGGCGCAGGCCAGGCCACTCCAATCACTCGGAGTCATACAATGTCTGCTTAATGCTTCCACTTGAGCCATTGTAAAAGAAGTGGTAATACCATAGGTACAAACCGACTCTGCAAGGGATTTAACTACCTTAAAATCAAGCGGTTCCTCGTACCTGTTCCCTTGTGGGACTTGGTATACCAGATGGGCAAACTGTAATTCTGTTCTTACTTGTGTCCACATCCCCGGGCAGAAAGATCTCCCTACTTTCAGGGACTGAACAGGCTGATCTATCTGAACGGCTTCTGGGTATGGAGGGGGAGTTGAAGGCGCCGCAGCAACGGCTTTACTTACACCGACCGCCGCCAATGTGTCTTTCTCTTTTACCTTTTTCTTTTCCCTTTTTCTAATAGCAGTTCTCTCTAACTGTTCTATTAGAGCGTGTAGCTCCCCTTCAGAATCCGTGCCCTCTGAGTCCTCAAAATCTCTAAAATCTCTAAGATCGGGATAGAGAGGGACCTTCCTTTTGCTTCCCTTTTCACTGTCTGCCTGCTCAGGTCTTTCCCCTTGCAACAGTTCCAAGGCTGATTCTCCCTCCTTGATTGCATTACAGCATCTCTGATCTTCTAAACAACTCCTCACCATCTTCCAAATCGGTCTTACTCCATGCTTCAGAGTACCTTGCTCCCAATCAAAATCCAAGTCCCTGCCTAATTTGTCCCAGCAGGATACTGTAAGATTCCCAGACACCGCAAACCACGGAGCCACGGATTCGCATTCATTCAAAAATCTCTCTAGGGTTGACTTCTTAAGTTTCAAATTCCTAGCTAAAAGTAGCTCCTGAAGAGCCAGAAAAATTGGATGTGACTCAGACAATCCCATGATTAAAAATTTACTTTCGGTTAGCAGCTTCCCCGCGAAACTTTACCTTTTGTTCGCTATATCCGTGAAACTTTACCTTTTGTTCGCAATTTCCGCGAAACTTTACCTTTTGTTCGCAATCTCCGCGAAACTTTATTGTCCCAATTTATCCCAGGAACTTACCAGTGCACTGCCCCTGACTGCAGGAGTTCTGAGTCTTTTCTGGGTCCCCGTACGGGCCACCACTTGTCTCGTCCCCCTCGACCAGCAAGGACGACGCAACTCGCAAAAGCTCTTCTCCAGCAGTTTATTCAGGTCCCTTGAAAACAGTCTTCCGAATGCCTGGGTAGACCCAACCCACAGGCTAAATATTATATGAATAGCCAATCAAGTAAAGCCACGTGGTGCTATCTTAGAGGCCCACGTATGAGGAAGCAAGCCAAATATGGACTTGTTTACCACCGAGAGCGCTCACCGTCGGGCTGGTGGAAGGCGGAAACCGGCACCATCTTTAGGGCGCGGCACGTCGCAGCTCTCTACAATGGGGGTCATATAACATAGGGTTAAATGAATGCACATATAATCCTGATGACGAACACCTGCTGTAGAGCAGGCACTGACTAGGATTTTTATATGTATCAGAGTAAGGGTCTTCTTCTGAGTTAGACACACTCTTTGCTGCATGGGTATATCCTGTGCTCAGCAAACTTATCAGCATTTTCTGTGGACTACCTTGATAATTCTAGCAATGTTTTGACATAGTAATAAATGTCAAATTTGTGCCATTGAGGAAAATGAAATTAAGAAGAGTTAAACAACTTACTAACATGTATTCAGACATTAAGTGGTATAGCCTACATTGCCTCACATCTCAGATAACCCTCATACCTACAGCACTTCAAAAAGCCTCCTCTACAGCAATTTTAACCTGATCAAGGATATGGTTGCTTGATTCTTGCTAGTAACTGAGACTCTCTCACCAATGTGGAACTTTGATGTGTTGAGAACAAATAAAAGCAAACTGAGTCAGTGAACATAAGAAGTGTAGTTCTTGAATCAAGCATTCAGAGCATCTCATTCTTTATGGCTGGGGCCGACAAAAGCATTATCATTTTTTTTTTATAAATACTTTATTTTTTTTTCTTCAAGTTACATCTCAGTCACAAACCCTTCCCTATTCCCCCTTCCTGTCCCACCCTTCCACCCTCTTCCCCCCCCCAACAGCTTCTCTTTTCATTCCAACAAATGGTTCTTTCTCTTATAACAGTAAATTCTATACAAAAC
>CAJQZJ010009649.1:7305545-7335844 GCA_907164525.1 Lophiomys imhausi | reverse complement strand
ATATACTCTTAATTTTGTATCAATATACAAAGATCAATGCCTATGCGACCCAATACAATCTTAATATTGCGTCCATATACAAGGGTCAATACCATTGTGGCCAACTATAATCTTAATTTTGTATCAATATACAAATATCAATACCGACGTAGACCAATACAATCTTATTTTTGCACAATAAACAATGGTCAATACCACTTTAGCCAAATATACTATTAATCAATATACAAGGGTATAAGGGCATATTCAATAATGTGACCTTTCTTCTTGATCCTTCCTGTGCTGTCTATGTCTCAATTTTTCTCAAGTCCGTGCATTCCTACATAGGAGATTAAGAAGGATACAGAAAAGGGAAAGAAGGAATACCCTGGTTCTAACCTCCAAAACCCATTAAACAGGACCATTTAACAACTTGTAATCTCTTCCCCTAAATAACAGAGTTTTCAGTTGTCCTTCAAATAACCAACAAAAAAGGGGGGGACGGAGAAACACCCTCCCCACCCTCTGGTACGGGATGTCACTCTCTTAAAATGACTTCCTGCTGATGTGGGTCGTAGTAAACCTGTTTGGGGCCCAAACCAAAATGGAAAAATGGTTAAAAATGTTAATACAGTCCTTTTATGTTCAGTCCTTCTGTTCTCAGCTGTTTAGATGTCCTAAGGAGTTTGTAGGCAGAAGCTGAACTTCCAGGCTTTACTGAGGTTCTGGCTGGGGCATTGTGTAGGGCTGAATGGTCTTAGCGATATTGAGTTGTTGTGGTTGTAGGCTTTTGATGTAACCTGTAACAACAAACAAATAAATTTACTAATTAAAAAAAAAGCAGGTAACAACGTTAAAACACTGTAAATAAAATAAAGGACGCAGCCGTTCAACCTGGTTTTATGAACCTCCAAGTGTCGAAAAAATGTAGAGCTAAGGTAAAATACAGGAGAAATGTGGTGTTAACCCATGCCTTTAACTTCAGCAGAGACGGGAGGATTACCATAGAGTTAGTGGACTTATAAATTCTAGAGTTACACGGAAAAGGGTGGTGAGGGTACACACCCTTAATCCCATCATTCAAGAAGAGTACACCCTTAACCCCAACACACTAGAGACAGAAACAGGCAGATCTCAGAGCTCAAGGTCAGCCTGATACAAAACACACTCTAAATAAAGAAAAACTTCGATCCAGGAGTGGTGGAACATATCTTTAATCCCCTCAGATGGGAACCACAGGTCTCGGATCCCAATAATTAGAATGCAGAGACACACACACATAGGATTTGGAAGGACCTAAGTTTAAAAGCTACTTACAAAAGACCCACACAACACAAACAAATTGTCCTTTGAGACCTCAAAATATATACACTAAAGCTGGTTTAGCTCCAAAATAACAAAATAATTTCTTCTTTAAACCAGATTGAAAGATAACACTTTATATATTGTCAAAAACCAAATTTGCTTCAGGAGAAATAGTAACTACCCCCCCCCCCCAAAGAAAAGAGGGTGATTGTCTCTGAGTGAGGATTAGGGCAGGGCGCTGTTCTTATCTTTCCAGGAGAATCAAAGCATCCATTCAAGGAACCCAGGGACAACTGGACAACGGAAACCTCAGCAGAAATCAGAATCAGACACCAAAAGAAGACGAGTGACCCAGATGATTCAGCCTGACAGACTCCCTCAATAGCTGTCTCCATCAAAAGCATTATCATTTTTAAGAAGTGGCCCAGATGGCTGCAAAGTAGATGATGATCAGAATGTTGTTTGAGTACGCCTAGGTTTGATGCTTCATTAATGCCAACATGGGAAGGAGACAGGTTCCATATTGCTAAATCTCTATATCTACAAATCACTTTGATGTCAATGTTGTTGAAAGGAGTTCTCTGTTTCACTGCTCCATCAGCTTTCTCATGGATTCTCATGTCTTAATGACTAAATCTATGCCAGTGACCCTCAACTCTCTCTTTAGATCATTCTTCCAAACTTGGGACTTCTATATTTAAGCACCTGTAAAACAATCCCCATTGGTGGTTAAGTAGCCCCACAAGCTCAGTTCTTTCTTTTGTTTCCCATATCAACAGAGGCTACACCCTCTGTAAGGTGAGTGTGTGATGTGGAGTATTAGCAGCTCTTCCCTCTGGTGTTAAGCACCCTCACCTCATAGAACTCAACTCTGATGTCCTCACTTCCTGATTTGCTCAAATTCATCCACTTTCCATTTCTGTATCATTCTCCACATTAGCGTCAGCCATTTCTCCACTGAATAACTTTGAAATCTTTTTAATTGTCCCCTTTAAATCCAAATTCCTCATCCCAGAATTAATCCTCCAGGAAATAGCCAGAGAGCTAACTACGCATTCAAATCGGTCTGTCTCTCATATAAACTCATCTAAAGCTTGTCACTGTACTGAAGTTACAGCTAAAAATTCCTAATACAGCAAGCAAAGCCTTATTCATTGTCTTTACAACAAGAGGCCTCCTGTCTTCTCTCATCCAAGAACAGCTCACCCTTTTTCCTATCCATTTAAAGGTTAACTTTTAGTTCATGTCTCTTCACTTACACATTTCAAGTTTAGCCTCCACCCTGAAAGATTCTCTCTCTGTGTGTGTCTCTCTCTCTTTCTCTCTCTCTCTGTTTCTCTCTGTATCTCTGCCTCTATCTATCTATCTATCTATCTATCTATCTATCTCATTTAAGAGGAAAATCTAAGTACCAACTGCTAAGTCTCTCCTGCCTTGATGTCTATACAAGTCCCATGAACTCTCAAACTAGGTCACAATACAAGTAGGATAAGATTTTTCTCCTTACTATCTGTATCAAGAAATACAATTTAATTATATTAACTGCACAAATCTTTAACATTTATTCCACAATCTGATTCACTGTGAAACGGAGAAATGACTGTGTCTCTACTCTCAGCTCACTGTTAAAATTAGTGATACAAGGAATACCATTTCAATTTAGTGTTTCCAAGATCCAGGTACCCAATGAATTGTTGTTATGGTCTTATTATTTTCATTTGACAGATATCTTCTCCTTGCATTATGCATCATCAAGACTCTCGCCTAAGGCACATATATATTCTTTCTCTCCTATTCTCTTTTTACCTCTAACTTCTCCTATCCTCTTCCCACTTCTCCTCTCTCTTGCTTTTCCCTTTCACCTTTGTCTCTCCTCATTCTTTCGTTCACTCCCCTCTGTTCTATTTATCTCCATCTGTCGCTCATAGTCAACTCCCTCTCTCCATTCTTCATTCAACTCTCTCTTCCCTTATTTAGCTAAGGCATTGACTAGAAAGTGCTTAATATTATTTTAAATTTACTAAAGTGATTAATAAATTTAAATTTAATCAAAATGAATTATAGTGATTTTAAGGATCAAATATATCCACTCTTCAGTGTGGATAGGATTTTATATTGAGTAGACTTTAAATAAACTCATTTTTTTGTGATTGAATCAAAACAAACAGTACCAGTACCCACATGAGTATGGTACATTCCAAGTTTACATTTTTATCTTTAAAGATCCCTGTATTTTTAGTCAAATATATAAAATGCATGCTACATTGAGAAGATAGGAAACTATATATACATCCTCTAGGCATACAACAAAATAATAGAATCATTTCATGTGAGGAACCACTCCAAAACAAGCTCAATAAACAATAGATTTCACATAAGCATACATAGAATATCAGCTTATTGCTCCTGTGCAATTTTGTATCCATTGCCTTAATTCTATCATTAGTAGTCAAACACATTCAATATTGTTTCCTCACAACTCTGGTTTAGTGGTGTACATAGCTTTGAAAAATATGGTACATAGATTTCCAGTTGTTTTATAGCTAAGTCTTGTCAATGGCTGCCAATTATGTGCTTTGAATAAAACTTCCAAACAAACAAAAACAAAACATAAGGAAAAATAACTCAAAAAACTTTCAACCTAAAATATTTTGATCAAGTTATAGCTCTAACACTCATCTATATTATTTTTAAAACTCTCAGTTTATTGCTTGTGATTCACACCATTCAAACTTATTTAGAATATGTTGGAGGCAAAGATATTTGCTTTTATAATGAGCTCAATTAAGTCCACTGATATACTTTATACTTCAGTGACTTCTCATATAAAAGTTCAGTTAGGTCATGTTTTGAAGGGCTAGAAATATGCCCAGTGTCTCACAGAAACTAGCAATTATATGCTGGGATGTTGAAATATCCATTTACTTCAATAATTTTAGACCTTAACTTTGAATAATTTTAGAGTTCCTTTTCTTAAAGCACTGTTGCGTACTTTAAAAAGAAAGGAAAATTATAGGTTCTAATGGCTAGCCGATGACAAGGTCAGAGCCTGTTCAACTTGATCACTGTAGGTTTAGAACAAGTTCTTTGAATTTATATTCTGTTTAAAATAAATTCTGAAGTTTTTGCCTGTAGATATTTTTAATGTTTATATATATATATATGAACCTGTATATCCTATTATACATATATATAGTAATATAAGTCATATTGTATATCCCATGTTATAAGTAACTAATTGAAATAATTTCCACACATACTCTAACTTCCTATAGTCAATCAGATTTTTCCAATTTTTTATATTAATTCTGTATGAAATCAAAACTTTGTCTATATTTTTATGGCTAATAGAAGATTTTAATGACTCTTCATGAACAACATGGAGTACAGTAGAAATAGTTTAATAAACTTAAAGCATTAGTCTTCTGCATAGTATCAAACATCACGTTGGGATTACTAATATATGGACTTGTCATAGCATCCTGTCCTCTTTTCATTTTAATGGTTTGTTAAAGAAAATGTCACTAATTATTTGCTTCTTATTTTACTAAATTTATGAGGTGACAGCTTTCAGTTCCTTAAATTTTTTCTTACACAAAACACTTTCAATTTTTGTTGTCTATAAAAATAGAAATCTATTATTCCATCTTTATAAGTTCTTTCTATAGCATACCATAACTAATGTTTAAAAGGAGAAAAGGGTCATGTTGTGTATTATGTGTGGCTTTCTGCCATTTCTACAAAATGTACACATATGCAAACTATTGTCTTCAAATATGGAATAATTTATTCCTTGCAAAATAAGAAAGAAAACTTGTAGGTTTAGAATTACTTATTTTACAACATTACTTGTATAACATCAATGTTAGTTTATTATACTAATGTGTTTGGGTAGAAGGATTTTTATCTTCCATGTCAATGGATATTATAAGATGTCTCAAAGCACAGAGAGCTTTGACTGAGAATAAAAGAACACTATAGTGAAGAGGGATTTAAAACGGGCTTCAAGCTCAAGTATCTGAAGTCTCACCATAAACATTGTATAGAAATAGCACAATTTTACTTAACAGTAATGACCATGAGTTTCCAGCTAAAAACAGAGCAAAGGTGATGAGAAAATGAAGTGTTGAATGTAATTCTCAAATATGCATTGATTTCTTTGCCAAGATTGTTGTGGGATGAAGAGATCCTCTCATGTAATAAATATCCCACCACCACAAAAATCTACTGTGCTTTGTGACTGGCCTCTAAGTCATTAGTAATGGACAATATACAAGAAGTCAAAGACTGATGGCCTAGAAACTGAAATTCTTCCCAGCAACTCATAGAACAAAATGAAATCCAGAGATAGATATGTTACCTCTTTAATAATGAAAAAAAACTTTGACTCTGGTTTCCACTCTAAAATGTATGGACCTCATTTAGCTTTGAATTAAGTTCCATTTAACCACAGACTATACCCTTTGGGATGTATTGAATGTGCTTTAAATATCAGTGCAAAGCTATGTGGATCTATTACTTCAATTTCCATGAAAACTGTGCTGATTTTGCTAAAGAGTTTATTTCAGTTTATAAGTAGGATAGTTCTAAAATATAACAGAAAGTATGATGTCTTTATTAATTTTAGTATGACTCCTATTAGCTTGTCATATTACATACCAAGAAATGTGTTTATATATAACATCCACTTTTAATATATGAATCCCAAGACCTTAATACCTCGATGAGTTAGGAAGAGAGAAGGGTTAATATCACAGTTTTTCAGATAATAAAGACATTAGAGTTCTTAACTGTCTGAAAAATAATTCTGAGTCATAGCCTCACTGTAGCCTAGGCGAACATAAACTAACTCATTCCATAGGAAAACTTGGCCTTGAATCACCATAATCCTCCTGCCTCTCCACCACCACACCCAGTTATGAGACTAAAGGTTTGATAACCATGCAATTTCCATAATTTTTAATATTTTTCCATGATTTAAAAAATCAGACCTCATCACTGCATTATCTACAAATGTACACAAATTCAATGGTTCAGATATATTTTCCCACCTTGTAAATGCCCAATGCCCATTCTGCAAGAAAATTTTCATTTTGCCCTATCTCTGTAGCTGCAAGGATTTAGTTTTTTAGCGTTTTTTTTTTTTTTTTTCCTATTGCTGAGATGGCTAATGATGAACCTTTGGATTCTATCTCTTCTGCTTAATATAAATTGGTTTCTTTTTCATATTACAGCCTAAAAATAAATTTATGACTTATCAGTATTAATGGTCTTTATGATTTAATGATAAATACACAATCACCTTTGTACCTTTAATTCTCTAATGCCTCGACATTAGCAATGTGCTGTTGTTTGATATTCTTTTGAACAGAGATGTGTCACTGTCCTTCTGTAGAAATATTTTGAAGCATCTTTTATCTTTTAGCATCTAGATGATCTAAGTCTTTCTGTATCTTGTTGTGTTCTTCTATATTCATCCTTCCTCCCACATGAATGTCATTTGTTGACATGTCTGCTTTGTTAACTCTTCTGTTTTAAAAGTTTCAAGTCAAGCATAGACATCTTTATAGTTCTCACACCTTAACTATTGTTTTCTATCTTTCCTAATAAACTTTAATGATAGGATTAAAGCTAGCTTCCAAACTTTTAGCATTATAGGAATACTTTTAAAAATAATATGAGTTTAAATAGGATTTAGAAAAATCTATTTTGAGCATGCATTTACAACGTATTATATTTTTGAGTAAGAAAATTGATTCCCAGAAAAGTGATTTGTAGGGAGTTAGATAAATTTAATTAGATTTAGAAAATATATAGAGGTTTCTGATACAGTATCTTAATTTGGGGCATGAAGATCATTATCAGGGTGTGGACTAAAAACAGGAAACAAACAGGAGACTTAATGAACTGAAAAACAAGGTTGAAGTCAGGAAAAACAAGAAAGACTTAACTGACTGACAAAACAAGGTTGCCAAAAAACAGGAAAGACTCAATAGACTTGAAGAAACAAAGTATCTGGCCTGACATTGTTTTCAGCTGCTAAGTGGGCGGAGCACAAATTAAGCTGAAATAGAGTTCCTCCTATTTAAGGACAGTGCATGGAGCCCCAGGAGGAGAAGAAGCCCCTGATGCTAAAGAGCTCCAAGAGTCCTGCTGAAAAAAGTGCTGGCCATCATTTGATGGCCAGATCTCCCTGAGGCAGAAAGAAGCTGGTGAGCAAAGAATGCCTGAGAAAGACACCAAAAGGCCAAGGACTAAACCCTGTGGCTCAGCTTTTGCCTAGAGGGGTTTGATCTGTCTGAACAGTGGCCTAAAGGAAACTGTTCCTGGCTTTAAGGACTCTGAGGTAAAGTGGCAGAGTTGCTGATGCGAAGGAGCTGGGGTCTCCCAAAAAGAAGAAAGCATGAAGCCTTATTTAAGGTGAGACTGCAATAACCAACTTACCCTGACAAATCTACATCTGAGAGATCCAGAAAAAAACACTGCTAAGTGCATTAAAGAATCTCCAACAAAGACTGTGTTCCTGATGACTGAGGACCTGCCCCCAGAGACTGTATCTTTGTAAGAGGTTAGGAAAATAATTGTCAATAGGATTAGTGGTTAGGTTAAAGGAATTTTAGGAATTTGTAGGATTAATAGTTAAGAAATTGTTGGTATTTGTTATAAGTGAATATAGTAATAAATAAATGTGTTAAATAATAATTAAAAGCTTTGGTTTCAGTAATTTTCCTGTTCCAAGTCACAGTATCAATATAAAGGCCAGAATTTGTAAATTCTACATTCAAGGCTAGCAATATTATCACTTTATTCTGTTATCTTACTTGCTCATTGGTTGCACTCTCTTAGAATATTGACAAATTCTTATCACTGTATAATGAAAATGAAAATGGTACCTCAATTCGGTAAGGCATTCTAGAGTATATTGCATATATGTATGAATATACATATACACATGTGTAATATATGCACATGTAGTGATATATATTCTATCTACAAATTAGACTAAATGTTTTATATTTACCAGCATCATCTATTCTCTTGTCAAATATAATTAAACAAAACAATTCAAGACATTTTTATTAATGAGGTTCTTAGAGATAAGTGAGAGAGCAATTACAATGAATTGGCAATGGTTTTGGGGTGTCATTTTTAAAAATAACATTTAATTTGTTCTTTGAGATGAAAATGTTTCATATTTCTTTGCTTCTTCCTTTGTATATGCATGTGATTCACCCTGATTACTCTCATACCCCAAACACTCTTTTATCACCTCACAATTTTCTGTTGGTTACTCCACAGGCTTTGTTCTGCCATTAAATAGTATATCTTGTAGGCAGGGCACCATTGTAATTCAAAGAGTTTGTGTCTGGGTTGGTGTTTAAACTTATCTTTTAGGAGGGAACTTCCTACATACAGGTTAACTTCCAGCTAGCAAGTAGGGGTGAAGACTCTATTTAGGTACCAGGTTGACTTCTCCAAGCTCAATGACGTGTGTAAGTGTTGCCTTCAGCAATGAGGCCTTGCTATCAGTTTGTAGAAAGCAACCTAAAGTGTTGACAACAACTTCGATTGTTTGGGATTCCCATTGGACTCCTTTGGCCAAAAACTCAATTATATGTAACCCAATCCCGGTACAGGAAGTTGCATTTGATCACAGGAGATGGTCAGTTGGGACTCTCTCTCCCCCACTCTATGGCAAATTCGCTTAGCTCACCTTCATTTCTGTATATATTATAGGAAGCTTGTATTAGGTTTCTGTACTACCCTTTAAATGACCCTAATTTTAGCTCTCTCTACATATATGCCCTCCTTCATTCCTCTCTCCTCCGAGCCTCCAGAAATACACATTTTCAACAAATAGCACTGGCCAAACCAGACAGGTGCAGGTAGAAAGATCCAAATAGATCCATACCTTTAACGCTGCACAAAACTCAACTCAAATGTATAAAACTAGATATACTGAACTTGGTAGAAGAGAAAATGGAGAACAGCCTTGAACTTGACTATTCTATTGGCATAGCAAAATACTTTCTGAGCAGTACACCCTTATTGTAGACACTAAGGTCAATAATTAATAAGTGGCACCACATGACACTGAAAACCTTTTCTGCACAGTAAAGGACAGCACCATTCAGACAAATGTCCACTAGAGAATGGAAAATGATTTTACCAACTACACATCCAATAAAGGACTAATATTTTAATACAGAAAGTACTCAATAAAATGAATATAAAGAAACTGAGTAACCTGATTAAAAATATGTTACAGATCTATAGAAAGAATTCTTATAAGGGGAAACTCAAATGACTGAGAAACATTTTAAAAAATGTCCAATAATCTTAGGCATCAGGGAAACACAAATCAAAACGATTTTGAGGTTCACTTGACACCTATCAGAATGACATTGGTTAATAAAATAGCTAAGGTCAATAAAAATAAGTAACCCTGTATGTTGCCTTTATTATTTCTAGGTATGGTCGTCGTATCCCTGCTCTCTCCAGGATTTTTATCATGAAGGGGTGTTGGATGTTGTCAAATGATTTTTCAGCATCTAGCGAAATGATCGTGTGGCCTTTTTTCTTTCAGCTTGTTTATATGGTGGATTATGTTGATGGATTTTCATATGTTGAACCACCCCAGCATTCTTGGGATGAAGCCTACTTGATCTTGGTGTATGACACTTTTAATGTTTTCTTGGATTCGGTTTGCAAGTATTTTATTGAGCATTTTCGCATCTGTGCTCATGAGGGAAATTGTTCTGAAATTCTCTGTCTTTGTTGGGTCTTTGTGTGGTCTAGGAATCAGGGTGACTGTGGCCTCATAGAATGAATTTGGTAGTGTTCTTTCTGATTCTGTTTTGTGGAAGAGTTTGTAGAGTATAGACATTAGCTCTTCTTTGAAGGTCTGGTATAATTCTGTGCTGACACCATCTGGCCCTGGTCTTTTTTGGTTAGGAAAGATCATAGAAAATTCCAATCCAGAGAAGATAACTAAACCCAAAGAAACACAGGAAACAAACAAACAAACAAAACCTCCAACACAGATTTCCTTGTTTCTGAAGGCTGAGAAATATTCCATTGTGTATATTTGCCACATCTTTTTTATCCATTCATTGGTTGAGGGACATCTGGGTTGTTTCCACTTTCTAGGTATTACAAATAAAGTTGCTATGAACATAGTTGAGGAGAAGTCCTTGTGGTTTGGTGAGGAATCTTTTGGATGTATACCCAAGAGTGGCATGGCTAGTTCTTAAGGTAGAGCTATTCCAAGTTTTCTATGTAATTATAAGGCTGAATTCCACAGAGGTCATACATGTTTGCATTCCCACCAGCAGTAGAGGAGTGTTCCCCTTTCTCCACAACCTCAACAGCATGTGCTGTCATTTGAGTTTTTGATCTTATCCACAGAATGATCCATCTAAGACTTTACACAAAAGCATGAGAAAACCTAATCCAGACTAGTTATATTACTACTTCCACTTGTTTGCTTCTCATGGACCAGTCAAAATTCCAGGCTTTTTTACTCTTTGATTATAAGAGTGTCATACTTTAATTTGTATTCTAATAGGTGTACTGTGATTTGATTTTAGACTAATGATCATCATTTCTCAAGATTTATCTTGCTCCAGAATCATCTGGAAAGCTTATTACTAAAATACTGATAGTTGGCTTCACAAACTGAGGTTATTATTCAGGAGATCGAGGGTAAGTTCCATATGGTGTGTTTCTTCCTCTCTCATAGTCAGAGACTACATTGTTTCTCTTCATATATGGGAAGATACATACATGTGTATGTATAAGTATATATCCTTTTGTTGTTATATATGTGTGCGCATGTATGTATATATATATATACATACACATACAAACATACATACATACATACATACATACATACACTAACCAAAAGTGAAATGAAAAAAAAAGACTTTAAATCGTTCCAAATAACAGTCTCTGGGGATGAGTATAGCTATGCACAAACACAATTCTAGCACTTTAGAGACTTAGGTAATATAGCAACCTTGTATTAGTCTCCTTCAAAAACAAAAACAGATTTAAACATTAAGGTTAACCAGGTATGCTGAGCACAGAGCTCATCTTCTCTCTGTTCCCCCATATCCAATTCCCCAGTCTCATCCCTACTTCTAGAACAGAACATCAGTGGCAACCTTCCTTTTTCCCCTCCCACGGCTTCCATTTCCTGTGGTTCCCACAGATCTTCCCTGTCTAACCTACTTCCCCTAAGTTGTTGCTTTGACCCAGACAAAAACCCCAGCAGGTACTTCCTCCTAACACAAGGGCAGCCCCTCCCAGGGCAACAGGTAGGCTGAAGACAAACCCACACCTCTCCTACTGCTCCTGAGATCCCAAACCGCCCACTCTAGTCTCATTCCCAGCTCTATAGAAAAAAACCCACTGCAGTCTCTCTTTCCTTTCTGACCCCATCCCCAACAATGCACAAAGATCTTCTCTGCAACCTTCTTTCCCCCAACTCAACCCATTATCTCAGCCTCCAACACCAGCAGGCATTCACTAGGTACACACCAGCTAACTAGAACAGGGAAACTGGTAAGCAAACTGAAGATGCTCATCACTCTCCCCCGTCCCCTAAATTTAAGTGTTATTTTTGTCTCAGAGCTGAAACAGAACACTAGCTACAGTCTTTCTTCTTCTCTGTCCATATTTCACATAGATCCCACAGACCTTCCCTCCTAACTGCCCCCCACTACCCTTTGGTCACTGTATCGCAGCCTCCAACTCCTGTGAACACACCAACTGAGCAGGCCAGGAATAGGCAATATACAGTCAGCACACCCTCAGTAAATACAGAGAGGCAATAGAAACCATGAAACAAAGCACACACCCAACAAAGACAAATGCAGAAATTAGTAACAAGACCTATAATTCTCCCAAACCAGATTTATTGGCATGGGTGTAAAAACATAATCAATAACAGCCAGGGCAATATGTCTGTCTCCACTAGGGCCCAACTACCCTACTACAACAAACCCTAAATATTTCAACATAACTGAAGCACAAGCAAAAGGTCTTAAAACTAAAAACTAAAAAAAAAAAAAAAAATGATGATAGAGGTCCTAGAAGTGAAAGTTAATAAATACCTTCACAAAATACAAAACAAACAGTTGAAGGAAATGAAACAACTGTTAAAGACCGAAAAATGGGAATAGAATCAGTAAAGAAAATATACACTATATACACTGAGGGAATTCTGGAAATGAAAAATTAGGAAATTGGACAGGAACTAGAGTGGAAAGCTTCACCAACAGAATACTAGAGACATAAGAGAGAATCTCAGGCATTAAAGATATGTAGATGAAATGGTTATATCAAAGAAGATGTTAAATCTAAAAAATTCCTGACACAAAACATGTAGGAAATCTGTGACACTATGAAAAGAATAAATCTAAAAATAATAGAAGTAGAGTTACATGTAAATCTCCAGGAGCCTATTCAACTTTCTGATATGCTCATACCTTTCACTGTATGACAACACCATACATCAGCCACAGGTCTTTACTACTTTAACATATTGAACATTCTCAACACTCAATAAATCTTTTGCTACTACAAAAGGAATAAATGAATTAATTTTGAGAGGTCAGGAATAATTGGTGAAGACTAAGAAGATTTATCTGGTCTATCAAATGGGAGTCTCTTTGGAAATTAAAATCACTAAGAATCTGAATAGTATGAGATATACCAGAGAAAGATACATATGTAGTAATTCAGATGAAATTCTATTTCTGCAAAATTAGTCTGCATTGGGCATTAATCTTATTCATCCTGAGTTAAAAAATATAGGGAGACATGCAAGAAAGTTTTTGCATTATTTTCAAGAGATTTCTGGTTTAATCCAACTTTAACTATGTGTGGCCTGATTAACAACATATAAATTAGGAGCTAAATAATATTTCAGAAATTATTATGCAACCACTTTAAGACAAATAGACTTCAGTGGAAGTATATAACATGATAACACCATTTAATTTAGTAATTTAAATTATCATTATATTGCATATAATTCAATTTACTGTATCAGAGTTTATAGAGTACCAAATATCATTTATCTGACAGAATCTATAATGATTACTTGAAAATTTTTTACTAATAATTTGGTTCCTTTATTTTTTAATTATTTCTATTTGAAATAGAATTACATCACTTTCAGTACTCCGTTCCCTAACTGCAGATAACTTCTAATCCATCCATGGCCTCTGCCCTCAAATTGATAACCTAGTCTCTTTGTTTTTATTACTGTTGCACATACACACACACACACACACACACACACACACACACACACACACAGAGAGAGAGAGAGAGAGAGAGCCAGCTGAGTCTGCTGAAATTCTTTTCTTTGTTCAGGACAAAGACAAGGTATGTCACAGGTAGTCAATCCATTAATCAGTTATGTGCACGTTACAGACTCTAAATAAAACCATCCAGCAGAACCCAGAGTTATCTCTTGCTTGAGTAGTATTCCAATGACAGTCCCAGGGACTCCTTTCTTCCAGTCTTCAACTGACCATCAATCTTTCCAGGAACAACCTTCACACAGTTATTTACTCATGTATGGATCATTACAAACTCAAGAAAATATTTTGAAATAGATGCTCTTAGCTACAATTTATGAAGGAGTAAAAAAAAATCAAAGAATTGAACTATTTGTAATTCACAAAAATAAAAAGTAGATTGAGCAGATTATTTGACATGAGTTTCTGGAATAAAGCTCACATATTAACTGTCATAAAAGAAGGAATCTTCAGAACCCCTGCTTAAGATCCAGAACGGCAAAGAATTTTCTGAAATTTAATGAAGCAAAAACTTCTAACCAGTGCATCAGACCATCTTGAAGATGTTAAAGAGTGTGCAACACAACTGGAAGAGAGCATACTGCCTCTGAATGGTGTGGATGTGGCGCAGTACAAAAGAAAGTTGGACACCATGAGGGTTCGGTGCTAATCATCTGTTGATGTACAGCATATTGTCACATATAAGCACTTTAAAACACACTCACTTATTCACCTACATGTCTGTAAAACAATCAGAAAGCTAGAGGAGCATTGACAGTCATCACAATTGGCTTCCTGACTGCAGATGCAAAGCCGCCAGCTGCCTCAAACTCCTGAATTCATGAAGTCCCCATCATGATACCTTTCATTTTCACTGTGTAAGTGGAAATATACCTTCCTTACATAAACTGCTTTTGATAGGTATATTGTTGCAGTAACAAGACAAGTAGTAATAATCTCATTCCAGTTGTTTGCAAAATCTAATTTTGTGGCTATAGCACGGAAGCCTCTGTTCAGTTGCTGGGTGTCAGCTGGGGGTTTTCCTGAGCCTATAATTTCCTTATATATGTCAATCCATGTGACTTTCCAAGCTTTCAAACAAGTAAGGGTACTACCATATTCAGTTTCCCTACAAATTTTTTTCCTATATAATGTTACACAATCACAAGGATGTCATCATAGAAGAAAATATTGAGGGTTCACAGGTCTTTTGTGTAAAAGATTATACTGACAAAAACATATTCACATTTATTGAGATCATGACATCATCTACAGAGATATGCAATCATATACAGTATATACATATGCCTGTATATAACATATATAAATATATATAGGTATATTTATAATGTTGTCTCTGTCCATAAAGGACAATATTCTTGCCAACAGTCTGAGCTTTCTCATGTACATCCTCCCATAAGCAGAAAGTCAGAAATTTGAACCTTATTGAACCTGAACCTTTGCAGTTTATTAAGTTCTTATAAAAGTTTTTGGGTTTTTTTTTTAAACTGTGTGTTTATGGAAAACAATCAGATTTAGTCTGAGACAGAAAGAACTTGGAAATGGTTGATCCAAATAAACACAATACCTTAAATAAGAGTTAATGTATATGGGTTAAATATATTATCATTGCATTATTCACCATGCTGGATTTCTGTTGTATAAATTTCAATACCTCTTTAAGGTATGTTTTAGTACATATATTGTATACTGAAGATAAGGCATAAATGTAAATTAATATATTCAAGATATGTTTAGAAACTTAGACATAATTATTGACATCTTTATTTTACAGATGCTGAGAAACAGAGCTTTGGACATTACTCATTTGCCAGCAATTGCACAGTTGCTAAATTTTAGGGTTTGGATTTAATGGGGAAGATTGATAAGTAAACTTTCAACAGCCAGTCATGCTACCATTTTATTCTAAAGATAATAGAGAGAATTAGTTAAAATTTCTGAGATCATTTAAATTCACTTCTCCATGTGATAATTCAAGATATGCTAAGTGAATATATAGAAATCACTCCTGTAAACTTGACTTTGAGTGGAAAGTGAAGGTGCAATTGAAACTTCACCTGGTCCCCACTCAAATGTTGTAACTGAATGAATACTGCCATTGTGTGTCTGACACAATTAACGGAAAAATATCTCTTCTTTGTAGGTTGCAGAAATGAATCAGAGAGGGTCATCATGACATGAATACAGGGAGGCAGTAGGGTGCTGAACAATAAATCCCATGGAAAACATTCCATGTGGAAATAACATTGTGACTGACCCCCAGATTAAAGTCTACAAGAAAGCTGCACCCATACAGAATTGAAGTAATTCACATACTTGTGAGCTTTGAGTCATCTTAAAGGTAAGGAAAGAGACTTCTCTATAAGAGAACTATGTATTTCCACTAAAATTTGAGAATCTAGAAAATTACTGGGATTTTGTGATTAAATGTGCATATTCTAACAATGAAGAAATGATGCTATGTTAATTTTATGCAAGGTTCAGACACATATCTGAGGTCAGAAATAACTAAAATGTTCCAATCTTTTTTCATCACATCAAAGTATTTCTCTTCATTTTACAACATTCCTATCTTCACCCTGAAATTAGCTACATAGAAATACCTCTCAAAATTTATTTTGAAAAAATGTATAAATAATGAATACTTCAACCTGCTTACAAGCTGAAATTGCAAAATACTATATTTGTGACATTATGAGCCATAGTTCTGAAATGATGCCAAACTAAGCATTTTTATAATTAGTTTAGGTAAAATGTGAGGATTGATATTTTCATTAAAACTGTAGGTTTTATTTTTTTAATTTATTCTCCTGTCATATATTACATTCCAACTTCAGTTTTCTCTCCCTCCTCTCCTCACAGCCACTCCCACAAACCTGCCCTCTTTTTATCTTCTCATTTTTTATTATTTACTTATTTTTTTCAAGTTATATCTTGTTCACAGCCCCCTCTATAGTCCCCTCCTGGTCTCACCCTCTCTCCTTCTCCTCAGCTGAGGGGAGTGCCCACATATCAACCCCTTAGCTCATTAGTCACATGAAGGATAAGAGGTTCCTTATATGGCAACCCAGTGAGGGTAGGGTATTCTACTAACAGGCTACAGATGTCATCCCAGACTACTATACCCAGCAAACCTTTCAATCACCATAGATGGAGAAAACAATATATCGCACGACAAAACTAAATTTAAACAATATCTATCCACAAATCCAGCCCTACAGACAATCCTAGAAGGACAATTCCAAACCATAGAAAAATAACTACACCCAAGAAAACACAGGAAACAAATAATTCCACTGTAGCAAAACCAAAGAAAAAGAAACACACAAACACACTACAAACACCTACATCAAAACAACAGGAAATAACAATCAAGGGTCATTAATATCTCTCAGCGTAATGAACTCAACTCCCCAATAAAAAGACACAGGGTTACAGATTGGATTCGGAAACAAAACCCATCATTCTGCTGCATACAAGAAAAGCACAAAGCACCTTACCAGTAAACATAGACTGTACCTCAGAGTAAAGGGCTGCAGAAATGTTTTCCAAGCAAATAAACCCAAGAAGCAAGCTGGAACAGTCATCCTAATATCAAATAAAATAGACTTTCAACCAAAACTAATCAAAAAAGACAAAGACAGACACTGCATACTCATCAAAGGAAAATTTCATCAATATGATGTCTCAATCCTGAACATCAATGCTCCAAATGCAAGGGTAGCTACATTTGTGAAAGAAACATTACTAAATCTTAAACCACACATTGAACCTCATACAATAATAGTGTGAGACTTCAAAACCCCACTCATACTAATGGACAGATCATTGAGACAGAAACCAAACAGAGAAATAATGAAACCAACAGAGGTCATGAACCAAATGGACCTAAGGGATGTCTTCAGAATGTCACCCAAACACAAAAGAATATACCTTCTCAGCATCTCACAGAACATTCTCTAATCCTGCCCTCTTCCCCTGACATCCACTCCTCCTCCATTTCCCTTCAAAAAGGGTAGGCCTTTCAGGGACACAACCAAACATAACATATCAAAATGCAACAAGACTACTCTCATCTCCTCATATTAATGCTGGACAAGAAACTCAGTTGGAGGAAAAGGGTTCTGAAAGCAAGCAAAAGAGTCAGAGGCATACCCATCCCACTAATAGAAATCCCACAATAATGTATATGCAGAGTCCCTTGTTCAGACCCATGCAAGCTCACTAATTGTCAGTTCAGTTTCTGTGAGCCCCTATGAACCCATGTTAGTTGATTCAGTGGTTTTTCTTATAGGATCCTTGACCCCTCTGGCTCCTACAATCCTTCCTCCTCCCTATTCAGCAAGATTACCAAGCTCCTCTTAAAATTTAACTGTGAATTTCTACACCTTTTTCCATCAGTTGCTGGGTGAAGCCTTTCTGATGATAACTGAGCTAGGTACCAATCTATGATGACAGCAGAGTATTATTAGGAATCATTTCAATGACACTTTTGCTAGTCATGTTTGGTTCTATCCTAGACCTCTGAGTTACTCAGTCTCTGGTTCCTGGCTCTCCAGGCAGTTTGAGGGGTGGGTTCCCTCTCATGGCATGAGTATCAAGCAGAATCAGTCATTGGTTGGCCACTCCAATAATTTCTGTGCTATCTTTATCCCAGAAAATTTTGCAACCATGACAAACTATAGATCTGTGGTTTTATGGCTGGGTAGTGGCCCAGTCAGTCCACTGGAAGTCTTGCCCGGTTACAGGAGATGGCCAGTTCAGGATCCATATCCCATATTACTAAGAGCCTTAGCTAGGGTCATCCTTGTAGATTCATGGGCATTTCTATTTCACTAAGTTTCTAGCTCTTCCCCAAGATTTCTCCCAATTCCAGTTGTCTCTTTCAATACTCACTCTCTCCATCCTCCCCCACCTAATAACTCCTGTTCCCATCCCCACGCAATCCCAATCCACTGGCAATATCTATTCTATGTCTGTCTTCCAGTGAGATTCATGTGTCCCCCTGGACCCTTCCTTGTTATTTAGCCTCTCTGGGTCTGTGGATTTTAGAAAGATTGTTCTTTACTTTCTAGCATATGAAAGTCTATCAACGTAATGCACCATATAAACAAGATGAAAGAAAAAAAAAACACATGATAATCTCGCTAGATGCAGAAAAAGCATTTGACAAGATCCAACACCCCTTCATGCTAAAAGTTCTGGAGAGAACGGGCATACAAGGACCGTACCTAGAAATAATAAAGGCAATATACAGCAGGCCAGTGGCCAACATCAAATTAAATGGAGAGAAACTTGAAGCATTTCCTCTAATCTCAGGGATAAGACAAGGATGTCCACTTTCACCATATCTCTTCAATATAGTACTTGAAGTTCTTGTTAGAGCAATAAGACAACTAAAGGAGATCAAGGGGATAAATATTGGAAATAAAGAAGTCAAATTATCCCTATTTGCAGATGATATGATAGTATACATAAGGAACCCCAAAAATTCCACCCTAGAACTCTTAGAGCTGATAAACACCTTCAGCAAAGTGGCTAAATACAAAATTAATTAAAAAAAAACCAGACACACTTCTTTATATAACAAACAAATGGGCTGAGAAAGAAATAAGGAAAACAACCTCCCTCACAATAGCCACAAAAACATAAAATATCTGGCGGTAACTCTAACCAAGCAAGTAAAGGACCTGTACAACAAGAACTTCAAGCCCTTGATGAAAGAAATGGAAGAGGCCTTTAGAAGATGGAAAGATCTCCCATGCTCATGGATAGGTAGGATCAACATAATAAAAATGGCCATACTAACAAAAGCAATATATAGATTCAATGCAATTCCTATCAGAATACCAACACAATTTTTTATAGACTGGGAAAGAGCTATCCTCAGTTTCATATGGATCAACAAGAAGCCCAGAATAGCTAAATCAATCCTGTACAAAAAAAAAATATATATATATACATATATATATGTATATATATATATTTATATATCTGGAGGTATCACCATCCCAGATTTCAAGCTGTACTACAGAGCAATAGTTGTAAAAACAGCATGGTATTGGTATAGAAACAGAACAGTAGATCAATGGAATCGAATTGAAGATCCAGAAATAGACCCACACACTTATGGCCACCTAATTTTTGACAAAGAAGCCAAAACGGCACAATGGAAGAAGGACAGTACCTTCAACAAATGGTGCTGGTCCAACTGGATGTCTATTTGTAAAAGAATGAAGTTAGACCCATACTTATCACCTTGTACAAAACTTAAGTCCAAGTGGATCAAAGACCTTAACTTAAGGCCAGTCACACTAAATCTACTAGAAGAAAAAGTGGGAGAAACCCTCGAACTAATTGGCACAAGTGACAACTTCCTGAACAGAGCAACAACAGCTCAGGACCTGAGATCAACAATCAGTAAATGGGACCTCATGAAACTGAAAAGCTTCTGTAAGGCAAAAGACACTGTCATTCAAACAAAACGGCAGCCTACAGACTGGGAGAAAATCTTCACCAACCCCACATCTGACAGAGGGCTAATATCCAAAATCTACAAGGAACTCAAGAAATTAAATGCCAAAAAAACAAATAATCCAACCAAAAAAACAGGGGACGGAGCTAAATAGAGAATTCACAAAGGAGGAATCCCAAATGGTTGAGAGACACTTGAAGAAATGCTCAACATCCTTAATCATCAGAGAAATGCAACTCAAGGGGACTCTGAGGTTCCATCTCACACCTGTCAGAATGTCTAAGATCAAAAGCTCAAATGACAGCACATTCTGGCAGGGGGGAGGGGAGAAAGGGGAACCCTCCTCCATTGGTGGTGTGAGTGGAGGCTTGTACAACCACTATGGAATTCAGTCTGACGATATCTTAGAAAACTTGGGATAGCTTTGCCTTAGGACCCAGCCATACCACTTCTGGGTATACACCCAAATGTCTCTTCACAAAATCATAAGGAAGTTTCCTCATCTATGTTTATAGCAGCCTTATTTGTAATAGCTAGAAACTGGAAACAACCCAGATGTCCCTCAACCGAAGAATGGGTTAAAAAACTGTGGTACATCTACACAATGGAATATTATTCAGCTATCAGGAACAATGAAATCATGCAATTTGCAGCCAAATGGATGGAACTAGAAAAACTCATCCTGAGTGAGCTAACCCAGACTCAGAAGGATACATATGGCATGTATTCACTTATAGTAGGGTTTTACCTATACAGTAGAGGATATCAATACTACAACTAACACACCAAAGGGAACATGGACATAGACTTTTTATTTATTTTTTTTATTTTTATTTTTTTCATTTTTTATTCTTTTTTATCTGTTTGTCTGCTTATTTGTTTGTTTGTTTTTCAGTTCTCTCTCCCAGGCAATGAGACACTTTTCACTGGTGGTACTGCCTCGTAGACCCTCAATGAATGAGGAGGATCTTGGCCCTCATATGACCTCTGAACTGAGATGAGGGACTGTTATATAGGGACAACCCACCCCAGAGAAATGGGATGGAAGGGTTAGGGGGTAAAGAAAAAAAATGAAATGTGAAGTTTTGGCCTTTTGCTACTAATTGTAATAAACTGTTTAGGATAATTAAGAAATGCAAACTAATAGTCATGCAAGCCGATCATTGTGTTAGGTACTATGACAGTCTATTATACTTGTTTTCTAAGCTAATCAGAAATAAAGCTGCTAAGAGACAAGCAACATATGCTTATCCTAATATAAGAGATAGATAGGGCCTCTTCAAAAACCTCAAGAGATCTACACAATATGGCATTCAAAGATGTTTTCTTAACTTTAGATTTTTTTTATATCGAGACATATCAACTCCTGACAGCACCCCCTATTCTACTCCAAGTAGAAGATGAGCATTGAAGAATCTCCAATGGAAGATGATTGAATTAGTTGCAAGCCTTCTCTTGGCAGGAAAATCCAACTGTAGACAGAAGCTGTCCAAAAAGGACAAAACTTGGAATGAGGTAAGTCGACAGCCTGGCTTTGCCAAGACAGGGTAGGCAAGTCCTTCATAACCCCTACTCTATAATCAATGTCTGTCAGAGAAACAGGACCACATTACTGAAGATTGATTCTGTAATGTATGGAGAGAAAATGGGAAATGTCCAGGCAGCCACTGGTATGTCATTTCTTAGTTTTGGAAGCTGTTGACCCTGTACTTCCTATAAAATCAGATATATTTATCCCTCTCAGGTCTCTGAGGTGGTTGAAGAATGGATAGCTAGAGTCTCATAATTAAATTTTGAGTTGTTTAGGCGTCAAGAGAGTGTTATAGGTCTAGGAAGATACTTTTAAAATTGTGTTGCAAGTTAGTATGAAAGTTGAGTTAGACATAGAACTTTAAACTCATGGAGATGGTTAGATAGTAGAATGTTAAAGTCAGGTGCCAAATTCATATGGACTGGACATTGGGAATGTACTCTAAGCCATATAACCCTCACAACTGTGTCCTAATTACCTCTGTTGTTTTGTATTGTATTTATTATTATAAGAGAAAGAGCCATTTTTTGGACTGAAATTGGGAGCTGTTGGGGGAAATAAGATATACCTTAAACTTTAAAAAAAAAGGGAAGTGGATGGGGGGTTGAGGTTGGGAGGGTGGGACTGGAGGGGGGAGTAGGGAGTGGATTGCCATTGAGATGTAACTTGAAAAAATAAAAAAAATTTAAAAAAGAAAAAAATGTACTATATTCATTTGGAAAGGGTAGTGATGGCTCACATGCTTTGTGTCATATGATTTTCAATTTCCACTCTTGCTTTAGCACAGTTAATGGTTTAATTCTTTAAGTAGCATATACCTGTCATGTGAAAATGAAAGCTGCAATGTCTCTCCCTCAAATAGCCTCCATCATCACTTCCTTTGAATTTCTACCACTAAGCCAAATAACCTTCATGATGCTACTAGGATATTGAAGAATCCTAGCTAAATGGAACAATGACAATTGGTAAAATAATTAATTCATAAGAATGTCACATTTAAATAATTGTTTAATGGAAAATATCTATGTCACATTTAAATAATTGTTTAATGGAATATACATATGTTTAATGGAAAATATCTATGATGTCATCTTTTAGCCTACATAGATTAACTTCATTGAGTATCAGCAAAATGACATTAGCAGAATGGATATAAACAGAGGAAGGGGGGGGGGAAATTTAAGCATGAGTAAATATAGAAAGGAAGACACGTGAAAGTATTGGGCAAATAACTACATATTTGAGAAAGAAAATGAGTGAAGATTGGAATTAAGCTGGATCCTGGCCTGGGAGGAAAATAACAGAATTAAGAGGGTTTTTCACAGCTTAGTTATCCTCTCACATTAAAAAAAAAAAAAGACAACCTTTAAAAGAACTTATGATTTGATTTGATCCATGAATGGTTGTATTTAGGGATCAAACAATTAAATAAGCTCATTTCATTTTGGAGTTCTGTAGCTTGAATTCAGCTTTCTGCATGCTACACAAGCATCCTACCACTCAGTTACACACCCAGCTGCAAAAGCAATTAAAATATCACTTTTTTTGCAAGCTGTCAGGACAAATTTTATTTTAATACGTGCTCATCTACACAATGGAATACTACTCAGCTGTCAGAAGCAAGGAAATCATGCAATTTGCAGCCAAATGGATGGAACTAGAGAAGCTCATCCTAAGTGAGCTAACCCAGACTCAGAAGGATGCACAGGGCATCTATTCACTTATAATAGGATTTTAGCCATATAGTAGAGGATAACTATACTACAACCAATGCAACAAAGGGAACAGGAACCCAGAGTTTGTTTCCTGTCAATGAGACACTTTGCCCTAGTGGTGCTGCCTTGTAGGCCCCCAGTGTATGAGGAGGCTCTTAGCCCTCATATGAGTGCTGAACTGAGGCGGGGCACTGTTATGTAGGGACACTCCACTCCAGAGGAGTGGGGGAGGGCGGGAATGGGAGGGGTGGAAAGAGGGCACTGTGATGGAGATGTAATCTGAAGCAATAAATAAATATTTTTTAAAAAGAAAAAAAAACTAAAAATAAAGGTAATATGTGACTTCAAAAAATAATAAGTGCTCATAAATTAGTTGAGGGCTCCTTGAGAATAGCAGCTCTGATTGCTATTTTCCAAGGGACAATGAATTGTCCCCATTTCAGTTCTAGGAATTCAGGTTCTAACAATCTGTTCTTTGACCAAGGTCGAACTCCAAAGCCATAACTACGGGATCTTCCAGCATCTGTGCTCCCAGGTTTGCCTACAGAGAGAAGTAAAGTCTCCACATCTTTAATTAGCTTTCTGATGACAGCTTTGCCTTTTCTTGGTGTTATTTGCTGGACATAACACTGCATTTGATTAATGAAAAGGAAATGCCTTCCTGATTTAATGTAAAATCAAAAGTTAAATTTCAAACTGTTTGGACATGCTAAGCTAAGAGATGTACTTGCTAGCATTTAGTGACATTTAATGCTCATCACTGGTGTCAATATTATGTACCAAACGATGCATTTAGTCTTTCTTGAATTTCCAAATTGATCTATAATTAGTATATTCTATATTCTCCAGAAATAGCTCTGAATAACATTAAATACATATAGAGAATACAACTTTGTTTAATTATAAAGTCCAACAGTTTATTTTGATCTTTTCAAGATCTGCCCAAATCTTAGATTATACATGTTCATGTTTTATTTCTTGTTTTATGCCCCAGATGTCGAAAACAAAGTTTAAAAGTCATCTAGTTTTGAGTCACTATAGTTGCTGCTGTGGCCATTTTTCCTATTTACCTATTCATAATCATAAAATTAAATAAATTCTGTATATATTAATAAATATAATAATCTATTTAAACCCCTCTACCAGATGAGACAATTTTCAAGGCAAAGGAGAAAAATTATCCTGTTAAATGTACACAGACTTGTGTAATTATTATTTATTTTCTGTAGTCAATGGACTTAACTTGAAAAGATGAGGCCTGACAAAGAAGACCAGACTGAACGGAGGTAAGAGTGCATCTGTAATTCGTATAGGAAGATCTTCAGCATCCAGTTGCTTTGTGATTAGTATGCATGCCAGCCAAAGTGCAATATTTTTCAAAACACTGTTTTTGTTTAACTTCAACACTTTAATGAAATTACAAATAAAAGATAAAAAGTTAAACTCTAGTTTCATTCATTAGATGGTCATTGCATAAAGAATAGACATAAGATGGGATTATGTTAACATATACTAGCTTTGTTGGATAACACATAATCCTGATGAAAATCTGTAGAATTAATATCAGGAGATCTGCACTGAAATCTGTGTTTTGCAATTAATTACCTTTGTGACCTTGAAAAATTAATCCTTACTCTGAATCCAAGATGTCTACTTATAAAACCATCTGGAAGCACTCTATGTTCAAAAACTTTTCTGTATAAGAACATCTAGGAATACTACAATAACATAACCAAATTATTATTGTAAACTTTTAAGCATTAACAATAGTCAAGGAGAGAGAGAGAATATTTAATTTTCTGAAGATAGTCAATTAACATCCAATACTTTAATGCTACAAAGGAGGATTGCCTGAAGAAAAAGACACTAATAATTTACTACATTGGTAATGTAGAAATTGTGTAGATTCTCTATTATAAAATCATGACTTACCTCTAAGATGAAAGGTGAAAAATAGTGTCCAAACACTTGACCTTTTTTTCAATGAGATTAATGACAATCTTACTATGAATCAGGTCTCTTATAGAAATTGTATAAAAATGTTCATCAATCTATATAAGAAACGGTTAGAGATATCATACACACCCATTCCTCTTCCCATAAAATTGGAAATCCCAAAGTTTCCTTAAAATCATGACCTAGAGATTTATCTACTTTGCAGTAATGTGATATTTTGAGTAACAAATACATCTAGCATTTGTTGTAAGAATTTATCAAATGAATGACTTCAGAATATTTGAAGCAGCAGCAATGTTTAATGATGTTTTAGTCTCAGAAGTTTGGCTTCTTCAACTATAAGCATGGCTTTGTTCTTCACAAACATTGAGATCGTAAGATACTGACTGCAGCTGCTCTGTTCCTTGATTTCTATGCCAGTTAAACTGAAGTAATATTCTCAACAAGGTAATATGGACAACAACAACACTAGTGTATAATTTTGTAGAAAGCATTACAAAGCGCTTCACTACAAAGGTGAAGTAAATATCTATATTGTCATGATAAAGCTCCCAGGATATGCCTAGCAAAGTGAGAATAGGTAATAACTGAAATTTCCAGTATGAATACCCATCATTCCCAGGTTACATAACAACCCTGAGCACTACTATAGACTCTAGAATATTATATCAATTATATCGAGTTATAGATATTACCTATAAAGATTTAATTTATAATTCTGTCACAAGCATAGGTTCTTGGGCTGATGAGAACCAATTTATATATGTGTATTTGGCTATAATACACCCCAGAAAGAAAAGTTATTTAAACATACCCTTCTGTTTCTCACAGCATTACAGCTATTATTTATCATACAAATGATCTTCAGATTACTGAAATCACACTGCCCCCTGCTAATTATAAAGTTGACCGTTAGTGATCTCAGGCCTTTAACTTAATGTGACTTATTTAAACATATCAACCATTAAAACGAACTCATCTTTTTAAGGAATTTAAAGGCAGAAATTTAACTAAAGAGGAGTCTCCATTGATAGTTTGAGAGGTAAGACTGAAGAAGATAGGAAGGAGTTGGGAATGAGTTCCAGGACTGGAAGACAACCCTGGGCACTTACCACAAGAAAATAAACAGTTCAATCCTACAATCACTGAATTCCCCCAAAAGTCATGGAGGTTTGGAAAAGAATATCAAAAAAGAATTAGATAGATGGTCATTGAATTTTAGTTTTATACACCTTAATGTCTCAGTTTTGGAACTTCTGCCCTACATATCTGTCAGAAAAAAAATAAGTATTATTTTTAGCTTTCAAATTCATAGTTATTTCCTACACAGAAACATAAAACTAGTTTATGCCCATAATGTATCAGGATCCTTGTGCTTGAGTCAAATTTTCCAATATTTACTGCAAAGGTCAATTGGCATGAACAGTCTCTTGAAAGAGAGGCTCCCTTCATGCATTGAATAACATTGTGAGGCAAACCCAAGCAAGCTTCAGTAACTTAGAGTATCAGGCAAGAGGCAGAGGAAATGCGGCACATTTCCCACTCCAACAGTGAAGATGTCAGTGTACGAAACAAGTCAAAATGATGCTTTTGTACCACATTATAAAAATAATGTGTGTCTTCTAACCACCTAAAATGATCTCTGGGACCTCCGTGGGCTTATGAATTATCTCTAAGAACAGCTACTTTATCTGAGTGTGCCTGTGTGCCAAAAGATGGGATTCCACCTTTTGGAGTTTGAGTCAAGAGAATGTCTGAGATTGAGGTCAGGCTAAGCTATGGAGGAAAAGTTTTTTAACATACACATACACACGCACACGCACACTCACACACGCACACACACACACATACACACATACACACATGCACACACATGTGCATACACATGCACCATACTATTGATGTTAGTTTAAAACAAAGATGTGATTGTGGGACTCTACAGAACTTCAGAATTCTTACTTCTCTCCACAAACTGTATGACCTTCCCATGGGGTTTTTCTCTCTCACTTGAAAATTTTACCCTATGTAATGACTATGATACATCAAATACTTAATTAACAGTTGATGAGGTTCATACTTCCAGGCTCCATTGAGCATAAATTCATATTTGTACACCCAAGTACCTCTAAGGCTTATCTATTCATTCCACCTACCACTAACATCCTAAGCATCTCAAAGTGAATATATCCTATATTGAAATATTAATAATTTCTCTAAATTTTATATTACCATTGAATATCACATTTCCTACCTCATTTAATGAAAAATTTATATTTCTAATTACTATGGAAAGGAGAAAAAAGCTTTAAATAATCCTTGATACCCCTTTGCTCTCTCATGATACCTGTCAGTATATCTGCTACCTATACATTCACAATATATTTAGAATTTGACCAAGTCCCACTGTCCTTACCACAGCCATACTGAAATAAGCCTTTATCATGACTCATTACCCAACTAAATGGTCTCTGTTTTTTCGTATAGTTGTCAACAAACTATAAAGCTTCCAGAATGAACACATTGTTGTGGTGTTGATACATCCTCCCTCTGTTCAGACATTTTAACACCTTATCCAGTCAGAGTGAATTCCAAAATTGTAGAATCCATTTGTTTTTAATCACAAAAAGCAAGCATGCTTCCTGGAATAAATCAGTTTTTTTTCACTAATTTTACACAACCTCTTATAATATACTTTGTTCTCATAACTCCATAAGAAAAGTTACTAAAATTCTGCCTTTTCAGTTAATTTTTAATCATCAAATTTAATATCAGCATCCTTAACACACATAGTTAATTCTCTAAATGTTCTTATTTTTGCCTTATTTTCCACAACAGCCTTACCTTTAACTGTTGCATATTCCATGACATTTTTATCAGATGAATTTGCTGATTTAATCACTCTATTTACCTTCCATATTCTCAGGGCCTGGAGTAGTTTCTGGTATATAAGCAACATTTTTAAATAAAAGAATAGATAAATGAGTTGAATTTTCAAGAAGATAAATTCTACAATTACAAATAAGGATCGTATAATTAGAATTCATTATAACAGATTATGCTGGCATTTGTTAAAAACATATTAATCACAGCACTGTTATGAGATGGTAAAACTTCATATACAACTTATGGGGGAACACAGTAATCTCTGAGTAATACTTTAACTAACATCAGGCTTTACCAAAAATTGAAAATATTCATTATTGATTAGATAATAAGGGATATAGATATTAGCAAGGATAACTGCTTTTCTTGAATAAATTATAAAGCCAAGGTCCTCATAAATATGACTACAAAAGGTTATTTTGATGCTAACAAATTCATTTTAAGATTTACTAGATATTAAAAATGTATAGAAAATTTCAAAAACCTAACATATAGAAATTTCTTTCAGTTTTGTTCTTAATAAAAAACTGTTCAAAAATCCTCTTAATTGAATGCATACACAGACATTCACACAATTAATTGCATCAGGAAATTTGAAATCAAATCCTAACTTTCAAGTTTGTTTAATTTTCTATGTATTAACAAGATATACAGGTTTTATTCTATATGCAACATCTATAAGACATATATATATATATATATATATATATATAAAATGAAATTACTTAGTGCTTTTGGAAGACACGCAATTTCTATAAAATGAATAGCAGAAAGATATATGACTCCCACAACAGAACAAACTTTTTTACTGATTCATACTTCTTTTTTATTTATCTTTCTTTCTTTCTTTCTTTCTTTTTTTTTTGTTGTTATTTATTTACTACTTCAAGTTATATCTCCATCACAGTCCCCTCTCTCCACTTCTTCTGGTCCCACCCTTCCACCCTGTCCCTCTTCTTTCACCTATCCTACTCCTCAGGAGTGGGTCACCCCTACATATCACCCCCCTCAGTTCAAAAGTCATATGAGTGTTAAGAGCTTCCTCTTGCACTGGGAGCTTATATGACAACTCTATTAGGGCAAAGTATCCCAACAAGGTTGATCTATGTTCCTGTTACTTTTGGTGTGTTGGTTGTAAGATAGTTATCCTGAACTACACGGTTAAAATCCAGTAATAAGTGAATGCACACCATGTGCATCTTTCTGAGTCTGGGTTAGCTCACTCAGGATGAGCTTTTCTATTTTCAACCATTTGGCTTCAAATTGCAAGATTTCATTGTTTCTGGTGGCTGAGCAGTATTCCATTGTTTAAATGTACCACAGTTTTTTATTTTTGTTTTTTTTTTTTTAATCCATTCTTTGGTTGAGGGACAACTAGGTTGTTTCCAGTTTCTAGTTATTACAAATAAAGCTGCTATAAACATAGATGAGGAGGTGTCCTTGTGGATTGGTAAGGAATCGTTGGATATATACCCAGAAGTGGTATGGCTGGGTTTGAGGTAGAGCTATTCCAAGTTTTCTAAGAAATTGCAGGATTGATTTCCATGGTGGCTGTACAAGTTTGCACTCCCACCAGCAATGGAAGAGTTTTCCCCTTTCTCCACAGCCTTGGCAGCATGTGTTGTCCTTTGAGGGTTTTTTTGTTTTGTTTTGTTTTGTTTTACTTTATTTTTTATTTCTTCAAGTTACTTCTCAATCGCAATCCCCTCCCTACTGCCCCCTCCAGTACCACCCTCCCACCCTCTTCCGCCTCAACCCACCCATCCCCTTGCTTTTTTTTTTAAGTTTAAAAGTATATCTTTTTACCCCCAACAGCTCCCCCTTTCAGTCCAATTAATGGTTCTTTCTCTTATAACAATATATACAGCAATACAAAACAAAAAAAAAATAGCCCACAATTATGAAAGTTACATGGCTTAGCATACATTCCCAATGACCAGTCCATATGTATTTGGCACCTGACTTTAACATTCTACTATCTAACCATCTCCATGAGTTTAAAGTTCTATATCTTACTCAGCTTTCATACTAACTTGCATCACAATTTTAAAAACATCTTCTTAGATCCTCAACTTGTCCTTTGAGTTTTTTTTATTTCTTTTTTTTTTTGGGGGGGGGGG
>CAJQZJ010009649.1:7294153-7305445 GCA_907164525.1 Lophiomys imhausi | reverse complement strand
CCTTTATTTTTTATTTCTTCAAGTTACATCTCAATCACAGTCCCCTCTCTATTCCCCCTCCAGTCCCACCCTCCCACCCTCAACTCCCCATCCTCTTCCCTTTTTTATTCTTTTAAGTTTAAGGTATGTATTATTTCCCCCTACAGTTTCCCCTTTCAGTCCAACAAATGGCTCTTTCTCTTATAATAATAAATACAATACAGTACAACAGAGGTAATTAGGCCACAGTTATGAGGGTTATATGGCTTAACGTACATTCCCAATGACCAGTCCATATGTATTTGGTACCTGACTTTAACATTCTACTATCTAACCATCTCCATGACTTTAAAGTTCTATATCTGACTCAACATTCATATTAATTGCAACACAATTTTAAAAGTATCTTCTTAGATGTATAACACTCTCTTGACTCCTAAACAACTCAAAATTTAATTATGAGATTCTATCTATCTGTTCTTCAATCACCTCAGAGACCTGAGAGGGATAAATATATCTGATTTTATAGGAAGTACAGGTTCTGCAGCTTCCCAAACTAAGAAATGACATACCAGTGGCTGCCTGGACAGTTCCCATTTTCTCTCCATACATTAAAGCATCGCTCTTCAGTCATTTTGCCCTGCTTCTCTGACAGACATTGATTGTAGAGCAGGGGTTATGAAGGACTTACCTACCCTGTCTTGGCAGAGCTAGGCTGTCGACTTACCTGCTTCCAGGTTTTGTCCTTTTTGGACAGCATTCTGTCTACAGTTGGAGCAAGGGGTTTTTCCTACCAAGAGATAGGCTTGCGACTAATTCAATTATCTCCCACTGGAGATTCTTCGATGCTCATCTTCTACTTGGAGGAGAATAGGGAGTGCTGTCAGGAGTTGATATGTCTTGATATAAAAAAATCTAAAGTTACAGAAACATCTTTGAATGCCATATTCTGTAGATCTCTTGAGGTTTTTGAAGAGGCCCTATCTATCTCTTATATTAGGATAAGCATATGTTGCTTGTCTCTTAGCAGGTTTATTTCTGATTAGCTTAGCAACTAACTATAATAGGCTGTCATAGTACCTAACAGAATGACCGGCTTGCATAACCATTAGTTTGCATTTTTTAATTATCCTAAACAGTTTATGACAGTTAGTAATAAAAGGCCGAAACATCACATTTCATTTTTTTTCTTTACCTCCTAACCCTTCCATCCCATTTCTCTGGGGTGGGGTGTCCTTATATAACAGTCCCTCATCTCAGTTGAGAGGTCGTATGAGGGCCAAAAGCCTCTTCATTCATTGGGGATCTACGAAGCAGTACCATCAGTGAAAAGTGTCTCATCGCCTGGGAGAGAGAACTACTAAACAAACAAATCAATAAGCATACAATAGATAAAAAAGACTAAAAAATAGAAAAAATATAACTAATATATAAAAAATAAATAAAATATAAAAATTAAAAATAAGAAGTCTATGTCCAAGTTCCCTTTGGTGTGTTAGTTGTAGTATTGATACCTTCTACTATATAGCTAAAATCCTACTATAAGTGAATAGATGACATATGTGTCCTTCTGAGTCTGGGTTAGTTCACTCAGGATGAGCTTTTCTAGTTCCATCCATTTGGCTGCAAATTGCATAATTTCATTGTTCCTGATAGTTGAATAATATTCCATTGTATAGATGTACCACAGTTTTTTAACCCATTCTTCGGTTGAAGGACATCTGGGTTGTTTCCAGTTTCTAGCTGTTACAAATAAGGCTGCTATAAACATAGATGAGGAAACTTCCTTATGATTCCATGAAGAGGCATTTGGGTGTATACCCAGAAGTGTTATGGCTGGGTCCTGAGGCAGAGCTATTCCAAGTTTTCTAAGATATCGCCAGAGTGACCTCCATAGTGGTTGCACAAGCCTTCATTCCCACCAGCAATGGAGTAGGGTACTCCTTTCTTCACACCCTTGCCAGCATGTGCTGTCATTTGAGTTTTTGATCCTAGCCATTCTGACAGGTGTGAGGTAGAATCTCAGAGTCATCTTGAGTTGCATTTCTCTGATGATTAAGGATGTTGAGCATTTCTTCAAGTGTCTCTCAGTCATTAGGGATTCCTCCTTTGTGAATTCTCTATTTAGCTCTGCCCTCCATTTTTTGATTGGATTATTTGGTTTCTTGGCATTCAATTTCTTGAGTTCTTTGTAGATTTTGGATATTAGCCCTCTGTCAGATGTGGGGTTGGTGAAGATTTTCTCCCAGTCTGTAGGCTGCCATTTTGTTCGAATGATAGTGTCCTTTGCCTTACATGAGCTTTTCAGTTTCATGAGGTCCCATTTATTGATTGTTGATCTCAAGTCCTGATTTCTTTTTTTTATAATTTATTTTTTATTTCTTCAAGTTACATCTCAATCATAATCCCCTCCCTATTCCCCCCTCCTGTCCCACCCTTCCACCCTCTTTCCTCTCAACCCCCCATCCTCTATCTTTTTTTTTTTTTTTTTAGTTTAAGGTATATCTTTTCCCCCCAACAGCTCCCCCTTTCAGTCCAACAAATGGTTCTTTCTCTTATAACAATAAATACAATACAAAACAACAGAGGTAATTAGGTCCCAATTATGAGCGTTATATGGCTTAGCATACATTCCCAATGTCGTGTCCATATGTATTTGGCACATGACTTTAACATTCTACTATCTAACCATCACCATCAGTTTAAAGTTCTATATCTAACTCAGCTTTCAAACTAACTTGCCTCACGATTTTAAAAACATCTTCTTAGATCTAGAACACCCTCTTGATTCCTAAACAACTTAACATTTAACTATGAGACTCTAGCTATCTATTCTTCAACCACCTTAGAGACCTGAGAGGGATAAATATATAGGATGGAGAGAAAATGGGAACTGTCCAGGCAGTCACTGGTGTGTCATTTCTTAGTTTTGGAAGCTGCGGGCCCTGAACTTCCTTTGAGTTTTTGATCTTAGCCCTTCTGACAGGTGTGAGATGGAATCTCAGAGTAGTCTTGAGTTGCATTTCTCTGCTGATTAAGGATACTTAGAATCTCTCTCAGCCATTAGGGATTCCTCCTTTGTGAATTTTCGGTTTAGCCCTGTTCCCCATGTTTTTATTGGATTATTGGTTTCTTGGTGTTTAATTTATTGAGTTGTTTATAAATTATGGATATTAGCCCTCTGTTAGATGTGGGTCTGGTAAAGATCTTTTCCCAATCTGTATGTTGCTGTTTTGTTCGATTGACAGTTTCCTTTGCCTTACAGAAGCTTTTCAGTTTCATGAGGTCCCATTTATTGATTGTTGGTCTTAGAGCCTGAGGTTTTGGTGTTCTATTCAGGAAGTTGTCACCTGTGCCAATGAGTTCAAGGCTTTCCCCCACTTTGTCTTCTATTAGATTTAATGTGTCTGGCTTTATGTGCAAGTCTCTGATCCACTTGAACTTAAGTTTTGTGCAAGGTGATAAGTATGGCTCTAATTTCATTCTTTTATATGTTGACCTCCAGTTAGACCAGCACCATTTGTTGAAGATGCTGTTCTATTCTTTTTCCACTGTACAGTTTTGTCTTCTTTGTCAAAAACTAAGTGACCATAGGTGTGTGGGTTTATTTCTGGGTCTTCAATTGGATTCCAATGATCAACTGGTCTGTTTCTATACCAGTACCTTGCTTTTTTTATTACTATTTCCCTGTAGTGTAGCTTGAAATCAGGGATGGTGATACCTCCAGATGTTTTTTATTGTACGGGATTGAGAAGTATATTTCCAAGGAAGTTCTGTACTCCAAAAATATTCCTTTTAAACTCCCTAAGATTACTAGGAAAGAGCGAAGGGATTACAGATATAGTAGTGTTCACTGCTCCTCAGAACACCTCATTTACAATGTGTATTTGCAAGAGCTACAGACGATTAGAAACTCTAATATACTCTATCTAGTAGGAGCTTTATCATAATTCACCAGCATAACTTAGCTATATCTCATGTATTGGAATAATTGCTCTCTTTTTATTTGATTAAATAGATGAAAGCTTCCCCTACTTGATTTTATTCACATACGTTCTGTAACATGAAATGCTTCTACAGACATCTGAAGAAATCATGCATTTTTGCTTTGTTCTATAATAACTCTGAAAACTTGGGTTGTTAATGTAGTTTTTTTAACCACAAATATCTAGAACATAAGCCTTCTCAATTCAACATGTAACAAATATATTGTATAAATATACAATAACTAAATGACATATACTAAACTAATCTAGAGATATACTTATAAACAGATAAATATTTATGGAAATTAAAATTTATCATAATGATGATAAAACACTAGAAATAATCAATGTAGAATTATATTGGAGATACCAAATAGGGGGAAAAATGAAATTGCTATTTCTTTTTTTTTTTTATTAATTAAATACTTTATTTTTTTTTCTTCAAGTTACATCTCAGTAACAAACCCCTCCCTATTCCCCCTTCCTATCCCGCCCTTCCACCCTCTTCCCTCCAGAAGTTTCCCCTTTCAGTCCAACAGCTGGTTCCTTCTCTTTTAACAGTAAGTATTATACAAAACAATAGATATAAATATGAGACATTTATGAGAGTAAATTTGCCCAGTATACCTTCCCAATGTTCAGTTTATACCTATTTGGCCCCTGACTTTAACATTCTACTATCTACCCAACTCCATGAGTTTAAAGGTCTATATGTGACTCAACATTCATACTATCTTGCAACACACTTTTAAGAGTATCTTCTTAGATCTATAACACCCTCTTGATTCCTAAACAGTTCAAAATTCAACTATAAGATTCTATCTGTCTATTCTTCAACCACCTCAGAGACCTGAGAGGGATAAATATATTTGTTTATATAGGAAGTGCAGAGCCTGCAGCTTCCAAAACTAAGAAAGAACATACCAATAACTGCCTGGACAGTTCCCATTTTCTCTCCATACATTCCAGCATCAATCTTCAGGCTTTGGGTCCTGTTTCTCTGACAGACATTTGTTGTAGAGCAGGGATTATGAAGGACTTACCTACCCTGTCTTGGTAGAGTTAGGCTGTCGAATTCCCTGCTACCAAGTTTTGTCCTTTTTGGACAGCAGTCTGTCTACAGTTGGTGCAAGGGTTTTTTTCATGCCAAGAGAAAGGCTTGCCACTAATTCAACCATCTTACAGTGGAGGTTCTTCGATGCTTATCTTCTACTTGGAGTAGAATAGGGGGTGCTGTCAGGCGCTGATATGTCTCGATATCAAAAAAAAATCTTGATTTAAGATAACATCTTTGAATGCCTTATTCTGCAGATCTCTAGGGGTTTTTGAAGATGCCCTATCCATCTCTTGTATTTAGATAAGCAAATGTTGCTTGTCTCTTAGCAACTTGATTACTGGGTAGTTTAGAGAATATCTGTGATAGACTGTCATAGTAGCTAACAAAGAGACATGTTTGCATGACTAGGAGTTTGTTTTAACTATCCTAGACCGTTTTAGACGGTTGGTATCAAGAGGTCAGAACTTCACATTTTATTTTTAAGTATCTCTAGGTATGATACCATTGGGAAGCATTATCTTTAAATTTGTGTCAATATACAAAGATCTATTCAATTGTGGTTAAATATACTCTTAATTATGTAACAATATACCAAGATCAATGCCTATGTAGCCCAATATAATCTTAATATTACGTCCATATGCAAGGGTCAATACCATTGTGGCCAACTATAATCTTAATTTTGTATGAATATACAAAGATCAATACCGATGTAATCCAATACAATCTTATTTTTGCACAATAAACAATGGTCAATACCACTTTAGCCAAATAAACTACTAATTTTGTATCAATATACAAAGGTATAAGGGCATATTCAATAATCTGCCCCTTCTTCTTGGACCTTCCTGTGCTATGTCTATATCTCATTTTTCTCAAGCCTATGCAGTCCTACATAGGAGAGGAAGAAGGATACAGAAAAGGAAAAGTAGGAAGTCCCTGGGGCTAACCCCCAAAATCCATTAAACAGGACCATTTGTCAGCTTGTAATCTCTTCCCCTAAATATCGGAGTTTTCAGAACATTTTTAAATGAAAAACAAGAATTCCATTATGAGGGATGGAAGAAACCCAAGGAGAAGCTGACATGGATGGTTGCTCAAAACTCAACCCAAACAAAAATTCGTTTGAAATTCGCTGGGGCATTGTACAGCTACATTGTGTTTTTTTTTGGGTCTGAACTAAAGATGCTCAGTCTGCTACATGAGACATCAGAGCAAAGACATGAACTCAAACCCCATCAAGAAATATAATGCTTGTTTTCCTACTTTTTATTCACATTATCTCTCTTCTTCACTTATATAAATATTTATTAGTCATGCCTTAGGTTTTGTTTTTCTTCACTGAGATTTGGGATTATTCTCTATTTCTACCCTCATCCTATTGAGACTCTCTAATAGTCAATCTATGGAAAAATCTATATGTGTTTGCTCTCTTCCACATCACCCCTTCCATTACTTCTGAACTATAACTTTCTAAAGCTCCAACAGTGTTTAAACTCTTTAGATTATAGTCCTGATTTCCTCTTCCATCTGCTTCCCTTCCTAAAACTTTTTTATTGGTTCTATGTGAGTTTCAGATCATGCACTCCAGTCCCATTCATCTCCCCCATCCCCTCATACCCCCCCTCCACCCTTGCAACCTCTCCCCAAGCAGAGAGAAAAAAATCTCATTATGAAAGCTGTAGTTTGTCTCAGTACACCCCTTTGTCCACACTTGTTTGCTTGCAAATGTTCATTGTAATGACATGCTCCTGTGGTGTGAGGCCTCTGGCTTCTGTTACTCTTATCAACACTGGAACCTCACTGAGACTTCCCTTGGATATCCTGTTGTTGCCCTGTGTCATGAAGATTGCGTAGTTTGGTATCTGTAGAATTAGCCCCTTCATTCACTTGAGTAGTTTATAATGTAGGCATTGGGGTGGACCAAATCAAAGTGCTGGATCTGGGCCTCAGAGGTATCTGAACTAGTTAGCCTGCTGGCTCTCCTGCTTTCTTGCTCTTTGAGTCCACACATCAGCAACCCCTGCTACCAGGGTTAGCTCTACCCTGCTACCCAGGTGAGGTGCAAGGCTCACTCTCATGAGTGTCTCAGTCAGTCAAAGACATGCTCAGTTTTCCCACTCTCATGAACCTCGGGCCAATTCTTCTGCCTGTCATAGATACTGGAGGAACAGGTGAGGTGAGGAGAGTGTATTTTCCTTTTCCATGTGATCCTCCAGCAGACAAGAGGCATGGTTACCTCTCCCTCATTCACGTACTATGGGCGAGCTCAACAGCACATACCCCCCACCATCCAGCACCAGTTCTACTACTGTACTGTCCAGGTGAGGTGCAGGGCATGCTCTCCCAACTGCTGCAGCAGATGAGGGACAGGACCAACTCTCTCACTCTGATGACCTTGGGACCAAACCTCCTGTCTGCCGTTGGTGGCAAAGGCAGGAAAGGAGAGGAGACATCTCACCCTTGCCCATGTAATCGCAGAGCAGATTGCAGGGCCAGCTCTCCCACCCTCACACCCTCAAGGTGGCTTGCCGGCATGTCCACAATCAGGGTCAGTTCTACTGTGCTGGCCAGGTGAGGTGCAGGGTCTGCGTTCCCAAGTGTTGCAGCAGGTGAGGGGCAGAGAAAGCTCAAAGAAAGATGATGGTGACAATTTGATACACTGAGCATGTGGACTTAGTATTTAACAAATTAACTTAACTGTCATTCAGGGGAGATGACTGACGATTTAACCTTGCAATAATAGAATCTTACTTGAACACTGCAAATCTTCCAGTTGGCAGAATATAGCTGTTAAAAAAATACCCAATGAATGAAATATACCCATAAACACAAGTCCAATTCAGAAACATAAGAAGCATAATAAATCAAGGCATTATGATCACTGTATAAAAAATCAATTTCACAGTAATAGATTTCAATGAGAGTGAATTAGGAGAAATCCTAGCGAAAGAATTCAAAAGAGTAGTTATCACAGGGTCTCACCCCTAGATAAAGAAATATAAAGAATCAACAATTGCTAAGAGACACAGAACCATCCTTCCTCACGAATGAGCCCCTTTTTGGTTATCTAATGCCAAATGATCAGACCCAAAAACATATACACATGTAATACTAGATGGCCTCAAAATTTTGTATATATGCATTTATTCATAAATATCCATGCATCTGCATATGATCACATATAGTTACATGTATATAACAATAACTATTAAAGAAAAAGTTGTCATGAGTATGGTAGGGGATAGGGCAAGCATGCATGGGATTGGAGGAAGAAGAAAGAGGGAAGAACTGATGTGGTATTTTAATTAAAAATAAAATTAAAAAAAAAGAAAGAATGTTCAAAGACAAAAACAGCCTCAGGACGGAAAACAGATTTCAAAGCAAACAGATGCTGATCTATAAAAAAAAAAAAAAAAAAAAAATTGACTTCAGAACAAATTTAGTCATATGAGATAAAATGAATAAGTAAACAGTCCAGCAAGAAGATATAACAGTTTAAATCACACATGCGCCTCATATCAGCACACTCCATTCCATAAAATAAGCACTACTGTATGAAAAGTCACAGATTAACATCACACGATAGTAGTATTTGAATCCTACACTCCACTCTCACAAAATAAAATAAAAACAGATAAGAACAGAGAATTGTCTAAGTTAAATGACATTGTAGGCAAAATGAACCTAGCTCTATCTACAGAATATTCCATCTAAATAGCAAATATTCTCAGCAGCCCTTGGGCATCTCTTAAAATACATCACATAATGAGACACTTTATGCAAACCTAGCCTTAACAAATACAGGAAAATAGAAATAATTTCTTGCATTTCCTTTTATTGCAATTAAATAAAACTAAGAACCATGAGGAAAATGACAGAATGTAGACAAAATTATAGAGACTGAGCAACACACTACTGAAAATGTGGTTAAGAAATCAAGAGTGAGAAAATTTTTAAGAAACATAAAAACAATGACAATGGTGTTGTCATACCTGCTTTCAAATAATAAAATAGAGGCATGATAACAATACAGCATCATGGAACAAAAAATACATGTCGATCCATGGAACCAAAGTTAGGCAACCAAAACAAACCCACACAGGCACAATCATCTGACTTTTCACAAAATGCCAAAGGCATAAAAATGGTACTGGCAAAACTAGATGTTTACATCTAACAAAAGGAAAATAGATCTCTATCTGTCATCCTGAACAAAGATCAATTCCAATGGATCAAAGCCTTAATGTTAGGCCTGAAACTCTGAAATTGTTTGAGGAAGAAAACAGAAAAAGTACTTTGATACAGTTATAGGCAAAGATTTTCTGAAAAGGACTTCAATTGCTCAGGGGAAAAAATGGTTTTGCATCCAGTGAATGCTCTTATTTTTTTTATAATGGATCAAGTCTTTACTAATATGAGACAAGTTATAAGTCACATAAAGTCTAATTTATTTTATAAGTGAATACTTAGAAAATATTGCTAAAGCTGTTAGTGTTTCTCCACACTAAAACTTTGAGTGCTGTTTAGAATAATGACTTTGGTTTCTGTATTTTAGTGGTGAATAAACTCAAACAGAATAATATCACTTCTGCATCAAGTAATCCCTCACAGTGCAGTGAATAGGGTAAGGTATTTATTAAAATTTAAATAAAAATAATTAGTTTAGTCTATTCTCTCTCATCTCCTAAAAAACCCCAAAAATCATAAACAAAGTGAACAAAACCAATGAGCACAAAGATATTGACAGGGGAGAGGATCTCCTCTCAGAAATGCCAAATCTAGGAGTGAGGCCAAGTTCATGTGAAGCATGATTTAACAACACATGCAATGGTGCCAAGAATCGACTTTTCGCCCTTCATCTTCCTGTGAAGCATGTCTCCTGCCTCACTAATCCCCTAGCTGTAATGACTGTATCAATTAATCACAAACCTTTAACAAACCACCACAAAGCTAAGTGACTTTAAAGGCAGTGATTAGTTATTTTTCAGAATAATGCTTGCTGGCTAAGATTTCTACACCCACTTACTGTGTAACTTGATAAACTATGGAGTCATCTGAACTGGGACAGACAAAATAGTCTGAGTTCTTGGTCTAATCTTTGAAATTGACTTTAGCATCACTGATTTCTCCTTCGTTATTCTGTACTGTCCTCCAGTTGTCCAGAATGCCTTCCTCCCATCACAGTGGTTAAAGCAGAATTCCAAAAGCCTGAAAATAAAAGCGGCAAATGTTCAGCCTCATTGATGCAGAGTGTCATTCTTTCTTCTTTAATTGCTCAAAACATGCATACAAAACAAAGAAACAAACAAACAACAAAAAGAACAGTTTTGGAGCAAGGTGTACAAAAGAGCTTCCATAACTTGATGAAACCATGTGGTACATAATCAAGGAGTTTTGTTTGATTTTATAATTTCACAATATCCAATATTTTATTTCCAAATTCTACATTTTCACACAATTTCATACAATTCAAAAAAAAAAAAGCCAGTGTGTTTTCTGGTGGTTTCTTGAACAAAAATGAAAAAAGAGATGGATTCCTTTCTCAGACTATCTGGCAAATATCTGGTCCATCTGTGCACACAAGTCAATTCAGACATAACCCCCAGCTAGGTTTTGAATTAAAAGCACAAAATCTGGGTCTTTAGGGACATTGCTCAGTAGCTAAACTACTTGCTACACATGTGTGAGAATCAGAGTTCAGCGTCCCCGAAACTCGTGCATATGTCAGGTGGCAGTGATGACTGTTGTGTAATTCTAGCCAGGGAAATGAGAAACTGGAGCTCCTCAGAGCAAGCTAGCTAGTAAGACTAGCCTCATCAACTAGCTCTGGGTCTAACTGGGAGGCATTCACCTAAGGAATGAAGTAGAAGCTCAATCAAAGATGATATCTGCCTTGGACTACTATACCCATGCTCATACAAGTCATAAAATAAGACACTGTTCAGACATATTAGTGAAGCATCAAGTAGGTGTCATACAGGAAAGCAGGAGAATCTATTCTGTAGGTTTCAACTGCCACTTCATGTCATTCTTAGCTCTCCTGAATTTGGAGAAATTTATGGCATATGTTTACACACTACAAAAGATTTTCTTCATGGTCACAATACACATAGTCACACACATAGATATTAGGTCATATAGAAGTTGGCAATAAGAGACTGTTGAGAAGACTAGAGATGACTCAAGATAATTTGTCTCTAAACCTAAAACATTCCAAGCTCTTCTGAAGGGGCTGATAGATTAATATAAGTTAGATTTAGTGAATAC
>CAJQZJ010009649.1:7262683-7274153 GCA_907164525.1 Lophiomys imhausi | reverse complement strand
GGAGGTTTGTAAAACCAGGTTGAACAGCTGTCACCTTTAATTTATTTACAGTGTTTTAAACCTGTTACCTGCTTTTTAATGCCAAACCATGGAAATAGCCTATACCTCTACAAAAAAAAAAACCAAAAAACAAAAAAAACTTTGAAGCTGCTATCAAGTTTGTGTAATCTCTGTAGCCACCTTCAGTCTAACATTCTAATCTGAAATTAAGGCCATTTGCTTTTCATGCCAGTAAGGTAAATTATAGTTTGAAAATTTTATATTGTATTTTTATTATATTTTTAAGCTTATTAATTCTTTTCTTAAAATAGTCTTATTTATTTCTCTTAGAACATAGTTTCCTCCCTCCTTTTTCTGACCATCAATTGTACTATCAAATTATTTGGTCTTTTAATTTTCTGACTTAGATTTTAAGAGTTTTCATTCTGTATTAGTACATAAAAGAAATTTTTACAATAAGTCAATCTAATGATAGATTATAATAGATTGATAGAGAGATGATAGTTAATAGATAGATGATAGATTATTGATAGATGATATAGGTAGAGATAGATAATAGACAGATAATATATGATAGATGACAGCTAGCACAATATTTAATATGTGAATATATACAAATATAACATGTATATATAACATGTAAATATAATTTTTAGTATTTAACCAAATTAGGTTAATAATTAACTCAGAGAGGACAAACATGAGAAAATTAATTATCCAAAGACCAGAGAAAGAAGGCAGCAATGTTAAAGGGAAGTTGAGGAATAGAGATGATAGGTCACTCTGATTTTGTTTCCCATGAGCACAAAGGTAAGAGAAATATATGCAATACTAATCATAGCACAATAGAAAATCCAAAAGCACACACTTGTGAGATCTTAGAACCATAAAGAAAGCATGAAAAAGAATGGGAATCTTTGGTAGAAAAATTATTTGCAAAAAAGAGTGAGACTCACACCTGTCAGAATGGCTAAGATCAAAAACTCAAATGACAGCCCATGCTGGCGAGGGTGTGGAGAAAGGGGAGCTCTTCTCCATTGCTTGTGGGAGTGCAAGCTTGTACAACTACTACAGAAATCAGTCTGGCGATATCTTAGAAGACTTGGAATAGCTCTACCTTAAGACCCAGCCATAGTACTTCTGGGTATACATCCAAATGATTCCTCACCAAACCACAAGGAAGTTTCCTCATCTATGTTCATAGCCGCCTTCTTTGTAATAGCTTGAAACTGAAAACAACCCAGATATCCTTCAACTGAGGAATGGATTAAAAAACTGTGGTGCATCTATGCAATGAAATACTACTTAGCCATCAGTAACAACAAAATCATGCAATTTGCGGCCAAATGGATGGAACTAGAGACGCTCATCCTGAGTGAGCTCACCCAAACTCAGAAGGATGCACATGGAATCTATTCATTATCATATTTTAGCCATATAGTACAGGATAACTATACTACAATCAATGCACCAAAGGGAACAGGAACATAGACTTTGTTGCCTGTCAGTGAGACACTTTGCTATAGTGGTGCTGCCTTGTTGGCCCCCCGTGTATGAGGAGGCTCTTGGCCCTCATATGACTGCTGAACTGGGGCAGGAGACTGATATGTAGGGACACTCCATTCCAGAGGAGTGGGATGGAAGGCATAGGGGGGGTAGAGGGTGGGAAGGTGGGACTGGGAGGGGTGAAAAGAGGGTACTGTGATGGAGATGTAACCTGAAGTAATAAAAAAAATTTTAAAAATGAGAGAAAACAAAAAAATCTATAATTGTCATTTTACTCAATGATATAACTTCATCAAAATTAAGAAATTGGGAATTAGTAACAAAGTTGCAATAATATTAAACAAATGTGGTAGAAGTTAAGTCATTTTAGTGAAATTAGTAGGTAGCTCAGATTAGTATCTGGCAGCACATAAGGAGGAGCTTGTTGTCCCTTTGGTTTGCTGATGTGGACAAAAAGCCAGTTGTGGCCAGGCAATATGCCTTGTTGAAGTGGCATGGCTAAGAAACTAAGCAAGCCACGCAAATGATGTCAGTTATTGTCAGAAGCAATGGGACTGTTAGACATCGCCAGAAATCTCATGGACGCATAGGACTGCCAAGTATCGCGAGATAATGCGATACATAAGATGAGAATTCCACAAGGTCTCTCTCTTTTCTTCTGCCCTCACCAACTGAAAAGTCAAGCTGAATAAGAGCACAGCAAGGTACGCCATTAACAGAATTTAGACTGTTACAGCCTAAAGCAAAGAAATGGCATAAAACTTACTGAGAGAGAGTTCTTTAAAGATGTCTGTCATGGGGCCCAGAGCACTGGAAAAGTGCACAAGGCAAGCAGAGTTCGGAAGCTGCTTGAGGAGGCCTTCAGCTGTGAGGTTTGGTCAGGCCAAGGAGACCAATAGAGGCGAGTTTCAGCTTGTGAGAAAAGCCGGCCTCAGTTTGGCAGCTGGAATAGACTGACTTGATAAACTGGCCACAATTTGATGGTGGAAATAACCTGGCATTGCAAACTGGTAAAGTAAAGCCCAATGAACACTGAGCTTTGAAAGGGACTGCCTACCAGGACTGCCATAAACCAAGCTATCCTGAATGGACCTACACTAAGAATATTAATATCATTTTAAGGAAGTAAAAATAGTGTTAGTTAAGTGTTTTTAGATAGTTATTAGAGTGTTCTTAGGTATTAGGGTATTCCTAGATAATATATTATAGCTTATAGGTTTTAGGATATAGGATTTAGGTATTTTATACAAATTTGTTAAGTATTGATAAATATATGTTGATAAATAAAATATTCTGTTATAAACAAAAGTAAAAACAATTCATTGCTGCATTAAACTATTTTCAGAATCACAGGACACAACCAACTTACCAGTGACTCCTCAAAACCCTAAGGAAAGGCCTGGGAGATACTGGGAATGTAGACTAGTGTAACTATTAGAAGACAAAGATAAAACAATTAAGTACAAGGCTAACAGTCTGCCTGATTGGCAAAGTGGGAATACAACTCCTTTTTTAGGTATTGTGAAAAATAATGTGCCCTCCCGGAAAACTAAAATATTCTAGTAGTAAGTGTATCAAAAGTAGATACAGTAGAGCTACCAGAAGCCGGTGACTAATAAATCAATAAAACATTGTTTAGTTATTATCACATACAAAGATGAGAAGTGGGAGTTGACACATGAGACAAGATTAAGGAGAAGCTGATGATTAGGTTGAAAAAAAAATGATCTTGTGCTTTCATTATTTGTGAATCTAAATAATCACCCTTTCGTGTCTTAAATATAAGCAATCATTTTCACATAATGTTTATCCCAGCTCCTTTCATATTCTTTCTTCTTGTTGTTATATTAATAATCATTTTCTTTTCTGACACACAAACTTTATTTTTTAAGATGTATGTATTTATATGTGCATTGGTGTTCTGCCTTCATTTCTGGGTGATTTCAATTCCTCTGGAATTGGAGCTACAAACAGTTGTGTGCTACCATGTGGGTGCTGGGAATTGAACTCAGGTAGTCTGGAAGAGCAGCCAGTACTCTTAACCACTGATCCATCTTTCCAGGCCCATAAACTTTACTTTAAAACATAAGTCATTCTAGCTAGTATTGCATTTATTCTAGGTAGGGATTATTGCTAAAATTGTTGACAAGAATTTTAACTGATGAAAAAGTCTGAGTGACTGCATATGTGAAAGTGACAGTGAGCGTCCATTTATAAAGGAACGAGAAAGTCAGTAACTTAAACTGGTTACAAATATCAGTAACTAGAAAAATTCAGGTGTAATTGCTTGAGTTTATGGTTTGGAATGTTCTAAACTCATAAGATAGCTAATAAGAAAAAATAAACAAATAGCAGCAAGACTTCTTGTAAACAAAATGATTAATCATTGAAGAAAGGTAACTTTAAATTGACAAAAGATTATCAGGATTTTGGGATTAGCAACTTTACAATAGGGAAATGAGCAAGCTTCTGGTAGCACTGAGGTACAGATGACAAATGATCCAACAAAGAATAATTAGAATCCAGCAGTACCTGAGAAAGGAAGCTTGGCATTTTCATAAGTTTCACCTTAAGTAGTAAGCTTCACTGCTCTCTTGAATCAAAGCAATTTATCATCCATGAACAACTGCCAACAAAAACATCACCAGGGACAAGCTGAGGTTGTGTTTGTACCAGGGAACTCATATAAAAGTATTGAATTTATATGGACTGTAAAGAAGATGTACCAAGTTCAGTGTCAAAGGGGAAACTCCATCTTCTTAGTGGTGATGTTATCACAGCTACTGTACTCTGTCATGTATGGAAGAGTGAAAAGGAGCAATACACAGAAGCACATGTGCAGAATTAGAATTTGTTTTTAGTAGCCTCGTGAAGTTTCTTCATAGATAACTTCATTAAGATCAGACACTTTTGAAATCCTCAAGATCACATCTTGAGTCTTCAACAACTTACATATATATATATATTTAATATATATGTTTGGAAAAATTCAAACAGTGTGTGTGTGTGTGTGTGTGTGTGTGTGTGTTTGTGTGTGTGTCACAGCTATGTTTCTTTCCTTTAAAATCATATTGGAATTACCTTTGTTGACAACACAGAGAAGCCCTCATATATATCTAAAGAGGAGCTCTGGGAGGGTTAGGGGAGAGCTAGTATATTTCTTTTTTTAAATATTTATTAATTCAGGTTACATCTCCATCTCAATGTCCTCTTTCTGCTCCTCCCAGTCCCGCCCTCCCATCCTCTACCCCCTATCCCTTCCATCCCACTCCACTGGAGTGGAATGTCCCTACATAACAGTCCCCAGCCCCAGTTCAGCAGTCATATGAGGGCCAAGAGCCTCCTCATACACTGGGGGCCTACAAGGCAGCACCACTAGGGTCTCATTGATAGGAAACAAAGTCTATTTTCATGTTCCCCTTGGTGCGTTGGTTGTAGTATAGTTATCCTGTAATATATGGCTAAAATCCGACTATAAGTGAATAGATGTCATGTGCATCCTCCTGAGTCTGGGTTAGCTCACTCAGGATGAGCTTCTCTAGTTCCATCCATTTGGCTGCAATGCAGGGTTTAATCATTTCTGATGGCTATACCTCAAGACCCAGCCATACCACTTCTGGGTATACATACAAATGATTCCTCACCAAATCACAAGGATGTTTCCTCATCTATGTTCATAGCAGCCTTATTTGTAATCACTAGAAACTGGAAACAACCCAGATGTCCCTCAACCAAGGAATGGATTAAAAAACAGTGGTACATCTACATAAGGGAGCTAATATATTTCTGTCAGAGAAAGGAAATGCTCAGAGTTTGGGCAAGTAACTTGAGATGCTCTGAATTGATGCTGTATTTCAGTATTTTTCAAAGGTGATATCCAAATGTACCACAGGTTGTGATAGAGGAAAGGACCAGTATCCTTCATGAGAGGATAATGTGCTGTTCACATACTCCTAATGTGACAAATGGATGAGTCTGCATGCAGCATCAAGGAGGCTGTGTAGAATACCATGGTAGGGTTTCTGTTGCTGATAGACAAAGGCTTTCTTTATTCCCTGCTTGGACAGACCCTCTTAGAGGTTAATAGGAATAAGGTTTGATGTGGCATCCTTTATTCTGAGTTTGGCTTCAGCATGTTTTGAGTTTCAGCTGTCATAGGAATGCCATGTGGGACTCTTTAAACTCCTGACTATTCACATCCCTCTAAAATCCATCCACTTAGCACATTTGCACACACCTTTGCCCACATGCTGACATATCAGGACTAGGAGCCCAAGACCAGTTTAATCCAACCAGGTAACCTTACAATGCATTGAAGTAAGAATTACAACTTACTAATTTTCTATGATTTTAAAATATCATAAATTTGGACATCATCAAAGGGAGTTTGATGGAGAAGGTGAGCCTTACACTCAGTAGGAATGAATTATTACTCAATTTGAGGCTCATAATGTATCCAACCTCAGGGAGAAATGTATTTCTGTTGAAGACAGACAGCTCCTTTGATTATTAACCCAAGAAATGTTTTAAAATAAACTAATGATAATAATGGACAATTTCTCATTGTGCTATCACATGAGCCACTCTATTGTAGATACAGATTAACTTAAACCTCTGATTGCTCATTTCTGAGAATAAACTAGCCCAAATTTCACAGTTCTTGTACGATAATATAGTTTCATAATATATTTTTATTAAGTTTGTTATCATCCTGAATTTTCGTATGCTCAACAGTAGCCATATTTATTGTATTTCTAGAAAATGATTTTATAGAAACATTAAAGGCAGAGAATGTGCTCACTAATTTATCAGGTACTTCCTGTGCATTGGTTAGCTCTTAGAGGTCCCAAGTTCCATAAGAATGGATTTGACTTATCTTTCTTCTTGGGGACATTCCTAAGAAAGAAAGAAAAAAAAAAGATGTAAACTCTAAGTACTATTTAGAGTGGTCACTCGGAAAAAAATATGAAATGAGCATCATAAGAGAGAATCCCATCAATGGGGAGGAGAATGTAACAAGATTCCAAGAGATGACACTGAAAGAGAAACCAATAACTGTTGAAATAAAGAAAGGAGAATAGAACTGATACAGGAGTCAGAAACATCCCAATCCGTCTTCAGAAGCTGGACCAAGAGAGTTAAGTTAGCAGACCACACAGAGACACACACTCTCTTGGAATCCCAGAGCCAAGTTTGGAGAATGTGGAATAAAGAGCATTGACTTGTATATGATATAGATTTTAAGTCCCATAAATTAATACTGAAAATAAGACTCTAATTTGGTGATATATTTGTTGTATAACCTGAAACAAAATATGAACAAAAATTAAGCTTTGATAGAATTGTTTCTAAAGGTAGTGTAGAATTAGTCAACTTACTCTAATGTGTAAGGGCAAAAGAACTAAATATGAAAGGTTTATAAAATTTGACAGTATCATATATGTGTGTGCATGTGAGTGTGAAAAAATGCAAACTAATGTAAATCTCCATTCTTTCTACCTTTTTTATCCATAACATAAATGTCAAAAACATTTGGAAAGAAATATATGCTGATGTCATTATCACCCAACAATGGATGAGATTAAGGACCAATACCTACCTCAAAGTGAGTTGTATCAGAAGCTATTATTGATGGAATATCCTACAAACCTGCAAAGAGACAGTGGAAGTGGGTTATATCAGAAGCTATTGTTGATGGAATTATCCTTACAAACCTGCAAAGAGTCAATGAAAACATGTTAGAACCATAATTATTGGACTGAAGATCATTTTTGTTAACAGCAGAATGGAGCAGAAATTAGGCACCTCTCTTAGGACAGAGTAAGACAAAGAACATAAACATATGAAAGAGTACCACAAGATCAATATTTTTCCTATCTTTTGGTAAATGGGTTAGCCAATGAAGAGAACTCCATTGGTACCATTAAATGGATTCATATCTCCAGGAGAGTTGTATACTAAGAATTAGATGGAAATAAAATATACATCCAAATGTTGCCTTGATAGAGACAGAACTAGACTTCATAGGCACATAAAGCTCTATGGTTGAGCATCTTTTTAAAAAGTTACTAATTCAAATTTGGGCATCTGGGTTACTTTGCTAATATTGTTATACTACATTACTATGAATGAATTAGCTTACAATACATTATTATACTGTGGTTCAGAAATTCAAAATAAAGGTCATGGGCCTTAAAAGAAACAAGTAGCCTTTGGGACTGTGTTTCTGCTACTATTTAAATCTTTAATGACCCCATAGGTTCTTGCTTAGAATACTATTCCCCAGCACATCATGTTGCTTTAGAAACCTTAGGCCTTAGGACCTGCCTGCTAGTCCTGTGTTTCTGAGAATCTGACTTTGAAGATTATAGTCTGCCTTTTCCTCCAGTGCTCTCTACTTCTGGGCTTCTCCTTATGTTAAACACAAAGTTTTTCATGCAATCTCTCAAGCACAGAAGGAATTGTATCATCTGTGCCTCTCCATTGTGATGGACTGAAACCCTCTGAAATCATGAACAGAAATATATTTTTCTTCCTCTAGTTGTCTCTGTCAGGTAAAATGGACACAATTTTACAAAAGCAGTTACTATATCAAGGTCTTGATTTTTTTGTTTATTAATTCATGTTACATCTGTATCACAGCCCTCTCCCTCCACCCCTCCTGGTCCTACCCTCCCACCCTCTATTCCCTCTCCCACCTATCCTACCCCTTGAGTATGGGGTGCCCCCCACATATCAGCCCTGCACCCCAGTTCATCAGTCATATTAGTGCTAAGAGCTTCCTCTTGTAGTGGGGCCTATATGGCAGCTCCACTTAGGGCACAGTGTCCCACTAACAGGTAACAAAGTCCATGTTCCTGTTCCCTTGGGTCTGTTGGTTATAGGAGAGTTATCCTGTACTTTAAGGATCTTGATGTCTAACATTCCCAGCTTCATCAGGCTGCTTGACTTCCTGAGCTCCAAGCTTAATACATAGCCTGGATGAGCCTCACATCACACTCTGAGGCTTTCTCCCCTCTGCATCCCTCCTCCCAATCTAGAGCCCTCCTGACTGCCCTGTGACTACACAAAAAAATGTAGCACAATGTCCCATTGCTAAGGTCAGTGAATTTTTAAGCTTTACTTTCACCTATAATGTTAAGTTGCTTATGGCAAAAATCTAGGTAGGATTCTGACAAATTCCTCCTATTCCAGTATGGATATTTGAGGGGGGATTTTGTGAGACACAATATAAAATAAAAATTTAGAATGAGGAAATAGATCATAATGCTGCCTATTATAAAACTTAATTCCTTGTACTAAAATACTTTACAGGAAATATTTATATAGTCATGTAAGCATGGCATGTACCCGCAATAATCCTCATCACTATCCATCCAGCTTCGGCATTTAAGAGGGATTAATTGACGGACACAAAAGCCAAATTCCTTCACCTTCATGACTAACTTGCAGTTGGGAATTGACAAACCTCCCTCTAAGTACAATGCTGAGGTTGAAATTGTTCTTTTATTAAAAAGGCAAATGTAGTACATAATGACATGGACAGATACACATGTTTATGGGAGGCATTTAGAACTGACTTTCCTGAATGAATATAGGCTTTCAGTTATGAAAAGTGTTCAAATGCTTCTCGAGTAAAAGACATATCTCTCCCAGCAAATCTTCTCTTTATTATTATAATGGCAGTTGATGGTTTGTCACTTATCAGATTTAGAAAATAGGAAATATTCTTTCCTTGGTGTACCTGCTTACATATGGGAAAACAGTTAAGTAGAGCTGTTTTCACATCTCTAGCATAATAGGCTATACATAGGATATTAAATGAAGTAACATTTCATTGCATGATAAAGCTGATGTTTTATTTTTGAAAATGGTATAATCCTTCCCACTTGCAACCTAAAAGTTGCCAAGTTCTATGTGGCACAGGTCTTGGAACCATGGTTAGGTGTGGCATGTGAAAGAATGATGGAGGGACAATCATACAAGTGGACCCACATTCAGTGAAGCTGGGACCAGATGTTGTTCTGCTGATTCTACCCCAGCAACGCCCACACCTCCAGGTGTTCACTAGGTAAAGCACAGGCTGTTGTTGGAAGAGAGTCTCTGTGTGTGAGCAGTCTCAAGTATCAAAGGAAGCCACAGTTATTAATCATTTTTTTTACTCATCAACTGTTCATAAACATTCATACATGGATACTTGAAGAAAACTTTGCCATTCATAATGAGCCTTCCTCACACACTTAATTGGCCTGGATTCCTTAACACGTCCATGACCATGTCAAAATACACACTCACTCAAGATTTCACTCACTTGGGGCTTATTCTATTTTCTATTAAAAATGAATTGAAGAATACACCTTTTAGCGCTACTTTTAAACAAAAATACCATCCATCTCTCTTAGTATCAATGATAGTTCCTGAATTTTGCTTTCAGTGTCCTGTTTCCCAAATGTTCAGCACTGTGGTACACTCCTTGTACCATTGCTCACTGACTAGGAAAGAGTCAATTAGTAATACCTGGTGCCATTCTTTTTCAGACTAAAGGAAACACTGTAAAAAATCTTAAAGAATATTATGCACCCTTTTAAAAGAAGAAAGAAATGTTGCCTATGACAAGGTCTAAGGTGATATTGTGCTAAATCAAGTGTGACAATCACAGAAAAACAAATTACACAAAATCCTTTACTTTTAAAATCTTTCTAAATGGAAAGAAAATCAGACTTAGAAATGAAAACTAGAGTGATTCTTTCCAGATAGCAGGGGAAGACAGAGTGGGGAAGATGGCCATCAAAGAATGAAGGCTTCAGGATTAGAGTTTAACATGGGAACAGAACAATACATTCTATCTTGAAACTTGCTCTGTGAATATAATAACTATATGAGTTAGTAAGTCTATTTATCTTTTTGTTGTAATCATGTCACAAAGAGGTCGTGTTTTACAGTATAAAGATATATATATATCCATACTTTTATTTGTGAATTGAAACTTGAGACATAGAAAACCATAACAAATTATATTTTTAAAGCTATACATGTATTTTCCTTGGGGTAGCTGTAGTCTTAGTAGTTTAATTTTACAACACGGAAAAGTCTCCATCCCACCAGTGAATGAAGCATAGAAGGCTAAGTCTTTATGTCCTTTATCTTCTTTTATCTGTGTAAACATACCGAGAGGAATTGAGTATTAGCATCTTTATTTTCTCATGAAAATAGGCTTGTAAGTGACAATAATCATTTTTCATGGTGCTCATAGGCAGTAAATGTAATCTCTATTGAAATAAGGCGAGAAATGTCTCTGCTCACCAGACAGAAGGGGCCTTCTCCTCAACCTATGTCTGCCAAGGGTTCATGGGATATGATAAGGATGCTTGAGAGGCAGAAGTACTGGATAATGCTAAGTATTAATCATGTAAAGGAGGTTTGAAAATATACAGACATTGAAATACGTACTGTGATCTACTGCTGTTTATGTTGTATCTTTTCTCAATTGGCTTCATAAGAATGGCATTTAAAGGTAGTACACAACCTTTAGACATCTTTGTCTTGAGGTTTTGTTTTCATGTTTTTTCTATAAGCAAGAGTTTTAAATTTCTTTAAGTTAACTTTCAAGCAATGGGTTTCATTGCTGTGACATTTGTGTGTGTGTGTGTGTGTGTGTATGTGTGACTGTATTTTGTTCTAATCTGTCCTCCTTCCCCATTATCCTCTCCATGTCTCCTTAATCCCCTCTTGCTGGATTCCCTCTTTCTTTCACCCAAATAGTCTTCCCATCTGCTGGATGTCACATGTTTTATTTTACCCTTCATTCCCTTTCTCCATCCTCTTAAGATCTTTCTCTCCCCTCTCCTGATGCCCTTATAGCTTATTGATGTCCACACACACACACACACACGCACGCACGCACGCACGCACGCACGCACACACACACACACACACACACACACACACACACACACACACACAC
>CAJQZJ010009649.1:7197561-7262673 GCA_907164525.1 Lophiomys imhausi | reverse complement strand
ACACACACACACACACACACACACACACACACACACACACACACACAGAGAGAGAGAGAGAGAGAGAGAGAGAGAGAGACACATAAACACACACAGTCATGGTACTTGTCTTTCTTATTCTGTTTATTTCACTTAACATAATGACCACAAAACAGGAGATAATACTTTAGAAGCAAAGTTCAGAAGAAAACTTCCTCCCAATTTTGGCTCTCTAGAGCTGAAAGTTTATGGAAAAGGAGAGTAGTGGTTCAAAAACCCAAAACTCTTTATGAAGTCCCTGGAGAATTAGTTGAAGCAAGTCTGCCTGTGACATGGCACTTGTCATCCAACAAAACAAACAAAAAATAAGAAATACCTTAGAACTGAATTTTGGAACAAGCTGCTTTTCACTCAAGAGGCTGTTGAAAGTTTCCTTCAGTCAGTCTTGATGACCATTGACAAGTAAGGTGAATTGGCCTTCATAGCCAATACTGCCTCTTTCTAGTGTAATGGAACACAACATAAGCCAGTAAGTATTCACAGAAACCCAAACAAATTGTGCTGAAAAGAACTCCAGAGAGCTTGATTCTACAGATGTAAGGGTTAAGATGCACACAGTTAGGGTGGCCTGTTAACTCAGAGATAACAAGAACAGAGTTTTCAGAATCCAGTCAGGAAATCACACCTTAGATCCCTAGGGTGTCCTATAGTACCTCACCTTGTAGACCATGCAGTCTAGCTTGTATTTGTTTAATATAAAGTATTTTGTGTTTGTGCAGCTGCAGAATTAATATTATGGAATAAATTCTGCCTGCCTCTGTGTTACATATTCATGCTAAATTAAAAAGGAGAACAATGGTAATCTGCAAGAAAAATCACTTAGGTTCTGTAGAAACAGAATCAACAGATTCACATGAATATAATGAGTTCTTCACTGGAAAAAAAAACAGTGTTGGGGAAAATCCCAATGCAATATATTTTTATGTAGTAATTTTTATAATTTTATATTTAATAAGTATGCAATGAAGCTTTTGTTTGTATTTAACATAAGACTCTTATATATCTGTCTCATGAAAGCATTACAATGAAATCAACAGGAGATTTTTTTTAAAGCATTCTTTTGTTTTTCTTCAATTATGAGTAAATCTGTCCCCTTAACTCATTGCTACCTCATTAAAAAAATATTTTCTGTAATCCCAAAAGCATCATTTTAAAGTTTCCATCATGTTTGAAAATATGAGGATGTTGGCTAATTCATTTTCGTTTCCAGGCATAAAGGAAATGAAAATTAAAAGTGGTTTCATCACCTGTAAGAATAGAATAGGAGGGAGAGGGAGTAAAGGGTTGGAGGGTGAGACTAGGAGGGGAGGAGAGAGGGGGCTGTGATGGAGATGTAACTTGAACAAGTAAATAAATGTAAAAAAAAATCCTAGAATGCAGAGTTTAATGGCAATGATACATAAGAATATTGTATTCTGTATTTGCTGCTCATCTTTTTAAAACAGCTCTCCACTTCTGCCTCAGATAGCAATGTTTTAAACACAGAGATAGCTGAGCTATATAGCCTACATTTTGTGGTGACCCAGCAACGGTAATGCATTCAGAAAAAAAGCTAAAAAGCAGGAAAAAAAGGACTGAGACTGAGTATAAAGTAGAAATGTAATAAGTCCTAAAAAGGTCTTATTTTTGTTGTGACTCTCAGCTTTCTGACTAATGGAACTCCATTTATCTTATTCAACTATATGGGTAGTAGCCTGCCTGGTATATAATGGTTGCTTATTAAATATCTACTCAATTAAAGGCTACAATTTGAAATCTCACGTGAAATGATTACCTCCTGGACCAGCAGACTGTACCTTAAGCCTATAGTCAGGAATCTAAGAGATAGATAAACATGAAAAAGCAGCAGAGAAGCAGACTGCAGCTTTGATAAAGGTGGCAACCAAAAGCAAGGGTTGGAGTCTGATTACTCAGTATGAGCCTTGAAGCAAGTACTTTTGTCACTCACATAGTTCCGTAATGTTGTGAATTGCTTAATGCCTGTAAAGGACAACTTGGTCTATGAAAAAAAGATAATATTAATATCAGCATCCCATAATTATAGACAGTAATTCTAGATAGTTTGACAGACTTACCACATCAATTATTATTGGTATTGTTGGACTTTATCATGTTCCTATGGCTGTTGTAGTAGATCATCTTAAATTGGAGCTTAAAATAATACTTTTAGTATCTTACAAACTTGGAAGTCTAAATAGAGTATTGACCTGTTAAATCAGGGTGCTGGTTAGCTTTGTACCATTCAAAGGCCCAAGGGAGAGACTCTCTCTTTTCTTTGTTTTTTGAATATCTAGAACCTGTTACTCTCCTGGGTTCTAGTAGGCATCATCTGAGTCTCTGTTTCAATTAGCATGTCCTCTTTTCCCATCTACTTGTGTATTTTCAAAGAACGTTCAAGCTAAGCTGAAAAATCTAAGATTGTACCAACATTTCAGCAACCTTAATATTGTAACACCTGCAAACTGCCATGATTTCTTAGACAAGATAACTTATCCAGAGGTGACAAGAATTCAAACACTGAATGACTTCATGAATCTTTTTTTTTATGTTCATTTATTACTTCAAGTTACATCTCCATCACAGTGCCCTCTTTCCAACCCTCCCAGTTCCACTCTCCCACCCTCTCTTCCCTCTCCCACCCATCCTACTCCTCAGATATGGAATGTCCCTACATATCAACCCTTCTCAGTTCAACAGTCATATGAGGGCTCATAAATCTTAATCAGCTACACAACATAATCATGAGATTCCCTTAAATTCAGGATTTCTTGTATATCCACAATCTTCAAATTCTAGAACTGTGTTCTTATCAGAGAACTGGAGAGTTTTTGCTTATTTGTGGGATTTGTTTATTCAATTGCCAATTTTTTGGTTAAAAAAAAAAAAACAGACAGTCCATTGGGACATTTTGAAAATGAAAGACTGACGTGTGAGTGGACTCCTGCAGTAGGCTAAATGAAGTCTGGCATACAGATCAGATGATAGAGTGCCTGGATATCATGCACAAAGCCCTGGGTTTCATTTCCAGGATCACATAGATCAGACATGCATACCCACATCTGTAATCTCAGTTGTAGAGAGGAAGAAGCAAAAGGACCTGAACCTCAAGGCCATTCTTAGCTCCTCTGTGTGCTCAAGGGCAGACTGTGACGCAAGATACTCTGGGAAAAATGAAACAAGAAAGAAAGAAAAGAAAGCCAAGTGAGTTCTTTTCTTAATATTTTAGATTTTCAATTGATAAATAACTGTTAATGCACTGGGAGCTGAAGAATTTTTGATATTTTATATGAGAAAAAATAAGTTTCTAAGTAGCAAAGAAAATATTTCTTTTTTGTTTGCTTATTTATTACTTCAATTTACTTCTCCATCACATTCCCTGCCTTCCACCTCTCCCAGGCCGACCCTCCCACCCTTTCCTCCTCCCACCTATCCTACTCCTCCAGTGTGGAGTACCCTACATATCAGTCCCCTTTAGTTCAGCAGCCATATGAGGGCTAACAGCTTCCTCTTGCACTGGGGGCCTACATGTCAGCTCCACTAGGGCAAATTGTCCCACTAGTAACAAAGTCTATGTTCCTGATCCTTTTGGTGTGTTGGTTGTAGGATAGTTATCCTGCACTATATGGCTAAAATCCAATTATAAGTGAGTAAATGCCATGTGCCTCTTTCTGAGTCTGGATTAGCTTACTCAGGATGAGCTTTTCTAGTTCCATCCAATTGGTTGCAAATTGCATGATTTCCTTGTTTCTGATGGCTGAGTAGTATTCTATTGTGTAGATGTATCACAATTATTTTTATCCATTCATCAGTTGAGCGACATCTGGGTTGTTCCCAGTTTCTAGCTATTACAAATAAAACCACTATGAACATAGTTGAGGAGATGTCCTTGTAGTTTGGTGAGGAAACTTTTGGATGTATGCCCAGGAGTGGTATGGCTAGGTCTTGAGGTAGAGGTATTTCAAATTTTCTAAGTATTCCACTATAGTTGGATGCTAAATGCAAACATATAGTCTATTGTTACTGAACATTCACATTTAGTAAGTTGTTGGGTAGCATATTTATTTTAAGTCGAAGTCCAGGCTGCCTAACAAATACACTAATAAAGTAAACACTGGAATACACTGTACTACACAGTGTTCAGGATATTTCATACTGTGAAGTATTTTAAGCTCACAAAATCCCATGTGATAAGTGTGCTATTATCTTCATTTCACGGATGAGAGGATTCAGGCATAGAAATTTATGTAGCACACACGCTTGGCCACTGAGATGGGATTTAAGCATTGGAAGTCTGTCTCTCCAGAGCTGTTGCTCCCTTTTTATACCATATTTGAGAATTTATAAAATCTCAGTGTCCTCTCAGGTACTAAATAATGATCAGTTAAGGTTACAAAGAAAAGCATTTTATGTAATACAGATGCAATTTTATTTTTAAAAATACATATACCAGGGAAGAAAAGCTATTCTTAAGGGCAGGCTACATACACAGCAGTATATGGCCAACAGAAAACAAACTTAACAGCATCTTTGAAGGTACCTCATCCCATAATGTTGTGTCAGGTCTTTTGTTTTTTTTTTCATTTTTTAAGTTTACTTTTTAATTTTTTATTTTCATTTATCATTTTACTTAACAGATGCTATGCATATCAGAGTGGATACACACACACACACACACACACACACACACACACATGCTTGTGGTGTTGTGCTTTTATGGAATTTCTGAGTGTGCTAGTTAGTTTTGGTGTCTATATCTGTTTCCTGTACCTTTTCTTGGGCTCTCTTCTCTCTGTTTGTTTGTTTTGTCCTACTTTGATTTGTTTGCTTTTGTTTTTATCTTACTATATTCAAATATTATATTATACTACATTCCCTTAGACACCTGTTTATTTTCTAATGAGAGAGAAAGAGGAATGGATGCTATAGTTGGATGCTAAATGAAAATGTGTCTTCTATTGCAACTGATCATTATCATTTGGTAAGTTGGGAGGGGATGTGTAAATAAAATGCAAGGAATAGAAGGAATGGAAACTGTCATCAGTATATATTGTATGAAAAATATACACTTTCAATTAAACAAAAAGTAATACTCAGAGCAGTTTTAGTTTTGCCTGGTTATTTGCTGTCAATAAATTATCTTTTGTATCATTTACTAGATGAAAATCTTGTGAAGAACAAATATAACTTTTGAAATCCAAGTGAATGATTAAGTGAAATTAAGGTAAGCATAAGCATTGTGACATTAAACGTAAGAACCAAGGGCACAGCATGTTCGAATATGATTTTCAATGCAACACATTTAGAAAAGAGTAAATCCAGAATCTGAGCTCTGGGGAATCTAACTCCTTTAAACCATGTTTTCACACATTTCTACATCTGTCCACCCATGACAACCTGGAGAAATGATATATGTGTCACCGAATAAAAAAGCAACAGAAACATGGCCAAACTTAGACAAGGAGAGAGGGTCAGTTACTGTCATTCTTTCTGGGTACAATATATGTGCAATTACTCTGTTAACTATCATTCTCTCAAGTTCTAGTAGTTACAACGTTGTCTGTGAATAAAATAATGACTACACTTATCAGCAGTGATGATCTTTCTGGATTGGCTTGAGAAGGTTTTCTGATGTCATCAAATTAGCCCAGCAAGCCCACTTTTGTCATTTGGAGTTTTTGTTCTCTCTTAATTTTTTTTATTTTCATTTCTATTTATGCATTTGTTTGTTAGTATATGCCATCTCTCCACTCACTTCTCTCTAATCCTTCTTTCATACTTTTAATGTTTTCCCATATGTTGTATTATTTTTATTAATGACACAACATCGGTGATACCTCTGTTCAAATCACTGCCTAACACAATCTGTCTTTAACCATCTTTCAGTAGCATTTTATCTTCTCAGACAAAAGCCTTCCTTGCCCACCAATGCCTTAGTACTATCTAGACTACTTTTAAGTTTCTAATACCTATTTCCCACAATAGACTTTAACTACACAGTGGATATTTGCTGTCTTTATTTTGTTAATTAATAGTGACTCATTTTAAAACCAAAGAGGAGGGTCCGAAATTACGTTGACCTAGTTTCACAATCTCTCATATAATGTTTGGGTATGATTATACTTTGATGTATTTGTGCATCCCACCTGAGGCTGCCCTTATCACAGTCATATTCATATTCTCAACTCCATATGTGCTATACTTGGTAAGGCAATGTCTCTCCTTAGCTGAACAGTTGATCATTTTGTATAGGTAAGTTCAATTAACAGAGGATAAAATTTAAAGCTTGTACAACAAGTAAACACCTAAATTCTCTCTGCCATCTGCCCTTCTACTTTCAGTAATAAAACTGTCAGTTTAACATTGGACATCTACTTGCTCAGTTTTATACATAAGACTGAAGTAAAGGATGGTCTGTTAGTGCCAGTGAGATGACTCAGTGGATTATAGCACTTCCTGCCAAGCCAGTTGACTTGTGTTTAATCCTTAGGACAATATGATGGAAGGATAGTTGTTCTATGTTCTTCACAGGAAATTCAGAGCATGCATACACCCATACACACAGATAAATGATAGATAGATAGATAGATAGATAGATAGATAGATAGATAGATAGATAGATAGATAACACTTGTAAAAACAATTTTTTTTTAATAAAGAAGAGTTTGGGTTAGCTCACTCAGGATGAGCTTCTCTAGTTCCATTCATTTGGGTGCAAATTGCATGATTTAATTTTTTCTGATGACTGAGTAGTATTCCATTGTGTAAATGTACCACAGTTTTGTTTTTTGTTTTTTTTTTTGTTTTTTTAATCCATTCCTCGGTTGAGGGACATCTAGGTTGTTTCCAGTTTCTAGTTATCAGGAATAAGGCTGCTATGAACATAAATGAGGAAATGTCCTTGTGGTTTGGTAGGAATCATTTGAATGTATATCCAGAACTGCTATGGCTGGGTCTTGAGGTACAGCTATTCCAAGTTTTCTAAGATATCACCAGACAGACTCAGAAGGATGTACATGGCATCTATTCACTTATAATCGTATTTTAGCCATATAGTACAGGATAACTATACTACAACCAATGCACCAAAGGGAACAGGAATATAGACTTTGTTACCTCTTAATGAGACACTTTGCCCTAATGGTGCTGCCTTGTAGCCCCCCAGTGTATGAGGAGGCTCTTGGCCCTCATATGACGGGTGAACTAGGGCGGGGGACTGATATATAGGGACACTCCACTCCATAGGAGTGGGTTGAAAAGGATAGGGGGTAGAGGGTGGGAGGGCAGGACTGGGAGGGGTGGAAAGAGGGCACTGTGATAGAGAAGTAACCTGAAGTAATAAATAAACATAAAAATTTTAAAAATAAATAAAATAAAGAAGAAAGGCATATTAAACTTTATTGCTATTCTAAAACTGTCAAATGCTACTACACTGGCTAAGACTGTTGAAAGAATCAGCAGTAATCAGGTGACATATAAAAAATTGGTATTTGGATACATTGTTTCAGAAATGACTTCTGCTCTTGACCATTTAGGCCACAGCTGCTTGTCAGAGCAACTTATTGCAGTAGACATCTATGCTGTTTAGCAGCTCTTTTATAAGCAGTAGACAGCTTTGTAAGCACACCTTACCCTGACTTTTGTAGCTGACCTTGGCTGATGCAGATGCAGCTTTGACCTAAGCAAGCATGAATGAGATAGGGATTAGATTAACCAGGGGAAGGGAGTCTTTTCATTGCAGTTAAGGCTCACTTCATACAAGCCTTCTAGGCAGTGAGGAGTGAAATGACTTCTGGTCCTTGTAGTGTTTCTTGCCATCAACTAGCTGAGGCTTCCATCTGCACAGGGAGTTAATATCTATGTGGTCTATAAAGCAAGTGGGAGTAGCTTGAGCCTTTGTATCGTTAGTGTTTGACATTAAAAGAAACCATTAGTTTACCTGCTTGAAATTCTTTCCTCTTTCTACATTAAAAGGGCATCCAACTCCAAAAAGAATGCCACATGAGACCTGCCAAGACCTAAGAGTAGAGACTTACATAACTCAGCCTCACCTTGACAAATCCCCTACATTACAGTTTCAAACTGACTCTGATTTGGTCATTGAATGGGATCCAACTAAGAACTAACATTCAGAATGATCCTGGACTGATTCTTAAAATGGGTGTTGCTTGATTAGAATAATCAATAACTGAGAAAATGCAGGTGTGAGAGACATTATACATTGGGCATGGCTTTACTTGAACTGTGTTTGAGAAACTACATTGAATGAAATTAACACAAAGCTAACACTCCCTCAAATTTAACCAGGAAAGATCACTTTTCTTCCTGTTATTTGCAGATAATTGAGCTAACCCAGACTCAGAAGGATACACATGACATCTATTCACTTATAGTCGGATTTTAGCTACATAGTACAGGATATCTACACTACAACCAACTCACCAAAGGGAACATGGACATAGACTTTGTTTGTTTGTTTGTTTGTTTGTTTGTTTGTTTTAGTTTTCTCTCCCTGGCAATGAGACCCTTTTCACTGGTGGTACTGCCTTGTAGGCCCCCAGTGTATGAGGAGGCTCTTGGCCCTCATACGACTTCTGAACCGGGGCTGAGGACTGTTATGTAGGGACACTCCACTCCAGAGGAGTGAAATGGAAGGGTTAGGGGGTAGAGGGTGGAAGGGAGGGGCTGGGAAGGGAGAAAAGAGGACACTATGATGGAGATGTAACCTGAAGCAACAAATAAATAAATTAAAAAAAAAAGAAATTAACACAAAGCTAAGACTCCCTCAAATTTAACCAGGAAAGATCACTTTTCTTCCTAATATTTGCAGATAATTTGAAAATGATAAGAAAACAGGTTAGAGTATTTAAACATGGTAAAAGACCATGGCTCATAACAACTTGGATCTCCATTTGAAAGCAGCAAAGAATCAAGAAACATAGAGACCTAACCATGGGGTAACTTAGAGTCACTGGCACCGAGTTATTACTATATGAAAGGGAAGATGAGCTTCATGTATGGCAAATATTCTTCCTCAGGTAACAGTGAAAATTCTCAGCAGTAGCTTGAGTGACTTCCCCAGAAGAGCTCACATTAACAGAACCTTTGAAAGGCACCATTCTATAGCTGCAGATAGAAGCCTGTAGCCATAGCAGCCAGAGAAGCATCACATGGTGATGGGGAAAGCCACATGAAGACATTACAGATTATTTGCACTTTTCAGAAAGAAAGTCAGACAGATTACAAAGCACTATGCATTTTTTGGGTTTCACCTCAATGTGGTCATGCTGTCCCCTGGCTACTCAAAGTTTATTCAACTGAGTACTTGACCATTTATTGTTTGTCAGGCACTTCTCTAGATTTTAGGACACAAAAAAAGCACATAACCACAAATTCACAGGAACCTGTTATTTGTGAGAAATAGATGAAAAAAAAAAAAGATCAGATGAGTATATGGCCTGAAAGAGAATGAGAAGGATGAAAACGGGACAGTAAGTTTCTATGCAGAGAAAGATTAGAGATCAAGGATCAATGACCAAACTCAGTCCTTACTGATGGGAGTAGAAGTGTGCATTTAATTTTCAGTATTGAGTTGATAGAATTCAGATTTATCTAAATAGTTGCAAAGAGGTGCTTCCAGAGAAGACTGACACATGAGTCCCTGGACTCGATATGTAATATCCACTCTTAATGCAGGCAGATATTATCCAATATGCTAGGAACCTGGGTAAAACAGCAAGGCAGAGGAATAGGTCACTTGCTGTATCCTTCATATAGCTGTATTTTTTTTTTTGTCTTTGTCACCTGCCCTTGGGCGTCAACACTCCAGGTCCTGTTGACTTTCCACACCAGGACTTTTAACAGTGGATCTTGGCATTTCAAACTTCAAGCCTCAGACTAGAAGTTTAACAATTGACTTTTCTGATTCTGAAGCTTTGGAATTTGGAACAAAACATCTGGAAGAATCCAGTTGGCCTTTCATGGGATTATTCGGGCCCCAGAGTCACTTGAGGTAATACCCCTGGCAAATCCATTTTCATCTGTTTAGTCTACCTATCTAGCCATTGACCCTCTTGGTTCTATAACTCTAGAGAATCTTTGTTGATACACAGACTCAAAGGGAAGGCAAAAGGTGCATGAAAAGCAAAAGAAGAAGAAATGAAAAATCAAATGGCTCTAAAGTGCTCAATGGTGCATTGGAGCCAGGACCAGGCAGTATATCTGTTACTCACTTGGGACCATCACCATACAAACTTTCTTAGTGGCACACCTTAGCTTTCTGGATCTGCAATCATGTAGCGTCTATTCATAGCTTCTTGAAACTCCTGCACTGCAGAGTTCTAGGTGGTACTACTTAGACTTTTTAGAAGAGGTTTATTTCCAGTTTTCAGCACTGTAATGAAATACTCAACTGTTTTCTTCTCAGTGAATCCAATGCTTGAAATTCTTTAAGAGCCTGGAATTACCTGTAGACAGGTAGGAACACTGAAAAGTCCTTCTTCCACTAGCTATTCTGGCCGAACAAAGATTGTCAACACTGATGCCTGGGGGATTGAGTGTTCTTTTCAGACTTTACTTATCAATTCATTTCTACAGACAAACATCCCTCTCTTTCCAACAGTTAACTTAAAAGGCATCACTCTTATTTAAAGGCCTATCCAGCTTTCCAAGTTTCAAATAGGTATTATCATATTTATTGGTCATTAAATTAACCTATGTGTTTTGGGTTTACTTTTGTAACACTGTTTCATTGCATATCTTTCTAAGATAGTGTATGATTATTCAATGCATGTTTGAATATATAATGATTCATTCTCCAAAATGAGAAACTAAAATGCACTGTAACAACAACAAAAGTGATTCCAATTATAATAGAGCCAAATTATATCAATAGACATATATTCAAAGAAGAAATTCAAATGCCCAGGAACCTTTTGTAAAAGGCCATGTTTCATAACATAAGAGTCAAATGTGGTTGTCCTCCAAGCACATGGTTGTTTTTACCTACCTGTTCTCTTTAACTTCCAAGATCAACACTCCATTTGGACCTTGAGAGCTTGTTTGGAGGTTCTAGCAGGGGAGCGCAGCTACTCGTATACCCTTGACCGAAGACCGGTCCTCCTCTATTCGGGGAAGGTCGTCCTCTTCGACCGAGCGCGCAGCTTCGGGAGGGACGCACATGGAGCGGTGAGGGAGGAAGGGGACACCCGCCTAGCCAGCCAGATCAGCCGAATCAACCCTGGCGATCAATGGGGTGAAAGATGTCGCAGCCAGATCGCCCTCACATCCAACACTCCATTTGGGATGGATTAATTAGTTTGCTATTTTCCTGTGTTCATCAGACATCATGTCTGAACATAGAAAGCACCCCAGAGAGCCCAGCTGCTGCTGTGCAGTAAAGAGAGCAGCCTGCTGTCCTGAAAGAGTTAAAGTGTTTCTCTGAGTCCCTGCTGTGTTTCTAGCCTGACTGGAAAAACTGAGGAAACTCTGGTTTAGTCTTGAGGGTGCGGTAAGAGATCTTTACACATTTGTGAAGTGCAGGACACAGCACGAAACACAGTTTGTCAAATTGTGTTCTTTTGTGAGAAAGCAGTGCTGAAGTTAGCACTCCCTCCTAAAGTTCCTTTTCTGTCATTTCTGAGGCTTCAAGACAGTCTCAAGACCAAATGCTGCCACTTACCTGTGACGCTGCACCAGTCACTGTCGATAAGTCATGCTTGTAACCAACTGCTTGAGGTGCATTTACTCACAGATGATTCACATTTTACAATTCATGGCAAGCTTTATAGCTTTTCTGATTTGAACTAGGTCACAAAGAACTCTTAGAGTTTCAAAGCTCTGTGTTTTTCTACCCTACCAGGAAGTCTTGTTATTTTTAGCACTGGAGGAAACTTTTGGGATGATGTCATGAAGTCCCTTCATTTTATAGATTAGTGTCTGAGGCCTGGGAAGGTTAATTGATTTTCCCTGAGTCCCACAGCTAGTTAATGGAAGCAACAAAACCAAACCTTTCCTTATCCTGTGTGTAAGACTTTCTTTCCGCTCTACCAGAATATGCAAACCAGACATCTGAAGTGCATTATTAAAAAATCATCTGCCCTACCCTTACTGACTGGGTCAGCAATAAGATTATTAATTTTTTATCTCAGCCAGAGCTTCTCTAAACTAGGAGATTTTCATCTGTCAGACTTAGTCTGGGATAACTGTAGAAGAGGAAGTAATGGGCAGACAACAGGCACAGACTCACACACTGAAAGGTGTTGGCTAGACAGACTCTGCTACAATCCATAGCCCAAATCTTCTGAGATTACAAAAGCATTTATCTTTTCACTTATGCTTCCACGAAGCCAGTACCTGGGCAGTCTGGTCAGAGCCAGCATAGCTCACTCCAGGAGGTGCCTACACTCTGACATCTGCCTAACTGCCAAATGAATTTGCCATATGATAATGAATACAAAATGAATTAATAATGATGTGTGAATCAGGAATACAATTTACAGTTCCTCAGACAAAACAGTGTTGTTTAAGCACGTACCTGCAGAGACTACCTCCTCTAGGCCTCTGTGTAAAGCTCCCGGCTGACTTCTGGCACACCACTGCCATCTACTGCCCTGCATTGGGAAAGATGACTTTCCCAAAGCCAGCATCTCCTGCTTTATGAGTTTTTGTCTGTTCTTTCTTATTGTATAACCAAATATATATGCAAAATTCATTTGTGGTTTAGAAAGCATATTTCTGATCCAGAGTGAGAATTCTCCTTATTTCAGTTAATTTTGCTGAAAATAACTAAAATTCCCTTAGGGCAATTGACAGACTATTCCATCACACCAGACAATCTAAACACTATATAATCCTGTCTTTAATTCAAAGCAGCTCTCCCCTATTTAAAAAAACATAATAACAATAAACTTATTTCTCTCTTGCCACTTTTAACTATGAGTTTTTTTGTTTTTTTCTTTTTATTAAAGTCTACCAGTTCATCGAACATTCTGAAGCTTTCTAAAGATTCCACCACACTGAACTCCACATTTCTAAACTCCTCAGAAACAACCCTAGCCTTCTAAGTTCTGTTAGCTTTATTCTACCCACTCTGCAGTGAATATTTGCTGGTTGCTTTTCGCAGCCTTGCCTTAGCTCCTCACATCCAGTCTTTCCTTCAGTGTACCTGCATTGCTCATATTTGGAGCTAGAGCATGCTAAGAGAGAACTGAAGTTTTGAGATCAGGCTGTTCTCTCAGTGGAGGAAAAATAAAACATATGGGGAGTAAATTAGGAGAGAACGAAGGAAGGAAGAGAAATTCGGGTCAGACATAACTATAGGTTCTGCTAGCCCAGAAGTAGAGGATATGGTGTGGAATCAGACTTTGGAAAGCTTAAGAAGGGCTAATAAGTATTTCTGAGGAGCAGCATATGAGGCAAGGGAGATAGAAGACACAGAGATGACATTTAGATTTCATCATGAACAGTTGATTTAGACAGAAAGCCAGGAGTTCTGTTTTAGGAATTTTGGATTTCAAAATTTCTACTTGATAACCAGATAGAACTATATAATGATGAGGGTCTTGTGAACACATCGATTCCCTTTCCTGTATGGACTGTCCAGAAGGAATATAAACTGCCTTCATTGTCCACAGGATTAGAACTATAAACAAATGTTTATCTGAGATCAAGCTAAAGAAATGCCTAAATAAAGGGTTAATTATAAGAATAAAGCATCTCTACTCTTGTGTAAAAAGTTTATAAAGACTATGAACTGTTCACAATTCATAACCTAATTCACTCAGCATTAGTTTTCATCTGAAAGCTAACATAAGCCCTTATAGAAACAAGTTTCTCTGCTGTCCCTGGACTCTGTTTCTACTTCATATGCTCTGATTGGGGTTAAAATGTTCAAGTGAAAGAGAGATGACTGTAGTTTCATTTTATGGATCCTGTACAATATAAGCCCTTGATTATCACATCTCTAGTCGCTTCCCACTCACTCTAACTACCAAATTCAGTCATGTGTGCAACTACAACTGGCTGTGTATTTCATTGTGACTCTCTTAGCTGACCACCCCAGTATAACCCTCTGATTGTGTGGTGGATTATAACTACAGTGGACCATGAATTTCTTTATAACCAACCATGTTATGAAAACTTGCTTCATTTCTTTTCTGATTACAGTTTGCACAATCACGTCATCTTTAAAAGGATTTGCTCAGATTTAGGAAGAAGGAGTGTTGTTGCCAAGTAACCAGCCTCATCCAGAGAAATGAGTTAGGCAGTATCTAGCAGAAAAGGAAAATAAAAATTCTGAAAGGAACTCTCCAAAAGCAACACTAAGCACAGGTTGTGTGTGTCCAAGCTTGATTCCTTCTGATCAGATACATCTCTGTTTGCATTTCCAAATCTGATGTTAAGTTGAAAACAGAGAGGTGTGGATCAGGGCCATCATGTCACTCTGAGTCACCACATATCAGTCAAATAATTCCACAGCAGTGTATCCAAAAAGGCCTGATGAGGCCTCTCATCTGTTCATTTACCAAATTTTTATCGAATGGATGCATTACAAGAAGTGTTGTGATTTGATTGGACAGAACCATTTACAAATAAAAAAGGTAAAGCTGAAATCAGCTTTCATGGGCATACGTTTGGGGAATAATTCATTATGAGTAGAAGAATTTTTAGTTTCAGTATATCATCTATTAAAGGTGTTGGCTAAGTTATATACAAATCTAATACATGCTCCGTGGTCTTCACAGTCTCACATTCTCCCGAGTTTCTTCTCAGCGCCATTGTTCATTCTTGTTTCTAAACTCTGAGCCACCTGTCTGTCATCCTTCATTCTTCATAGCATGCTGCAATTTTTATGTTTTTCTCTTCTCCTAGACAAAGAGGACTGTTCAACAGATCTTTTTCATGAAAATTGAGAAAAAGGAGCTTAATAACTTTAAGAAAATCTTTGCTATGTCAAAGTCATTCTGTTTATGCACTGCATTTCACAGTACTGATAGAATTTCATCCCAAAAACAAGATACTCTGTGTGCTTCTGTATGAGTCTTAGCATCTTTCTAATATTTTAATTTATTATGAGTCCGTGTGTGTGCAAGTATGCATGTGTGTTTGTGCATGTATGCATGCTTATTTGTACATGCTCTTGTACGCCAAAGTGCACAAGTGAATATCAAAGGAGAATTTTATGGAGTTGGCTCTCTTCCTCAACATATGTGGGTTCCAGTAAATGTACTCAGGTAATTATGCTTGTGAAGCAAATATCTTTACCTGAAAAGTTATCTCATGAGCCAGCCTTTAGGCATTTTTATTCTCAATGAGTATAGTTAAAGTCTGTGAATATGTGCAGACGTCTCTATAAACACTATGGCAAATAGAGTGTTGGTCCAGGTAAGGCAAGAAGGTAGTTCAGTTCAACAAGACTCAATAGCCAGTTTTGGTTCAAAATTTGAGAGTGTGACCCTTAGTAGTTTATTTTATACATATTTAAGTGCAGCATAATTTGGAAAAAAAGGTTTCCTGCTGATAATTAATTCAACCCTGTGTGCAAAACAATGTTCAAGATATGAAAACATTGAAAGTCTTTGTAAAGAGTTTTTTTTTAAATACTTTATTTTTTTTTCTTCAAGTTACATCTCAGTAACAAACCCCTCCCTATTCCCCCTTCCTATCCCGCCCTTCCACCCTCTTCCCCCCAGAAGTTTCCCCTTTCAGTCCAACAGATGGTTACTTCTCTTATAACAGTAAGTATTATACAAAACAATAGATATAAATATGCCACATTTCTGAGAGTAAATTGGCCCAGTATACCTTCCCAATGTCCAGTTTATACATATTTGGCCCCTGACTTTAACATTCTACTATCTAACCAACTCCATGAGTTTAAAGGTCTATATGTGGCTCAACATTCATACTATCTTGCAACACACTTTTAAGAGTATCTTCTTAGATCTATAATACCCTCTTGATTCCTAAACAGTTCAAAATTTAACTAAGTGACATCTTCCGAAAAGATAGATTAAGTGAGAACACCGACTCAAGATAAGGGTCTGGTGGAGGTTCCATTATGGCCTGGCCACATAGATAGTGCAAATTTCACCAAACTATTACCCACCACTTCTCCCAGCCTTTTGGGCAGAAAGAAAGGTTACATATTCCTCCTTTGGAAGAGACAACCCTATGTGTTTAACATTCCTGTTTATCCTAGTGTTTATCTGTGAGCACAAGGGCCTGCATGCCTCCAACACATATGTATTTAAATGACCATTCAAAAATGGAACAACTGAGGTGAATATTTGTAAGGGAAGAGTTGTGGGCCGTGCAAACTATTGTTTATAATGCAGTATTATACGCCAATTACTGACACAATTTTAAAACATCTAAGCCATAGTTAAGGTTAAATAATATATGATTTCTACTTGAATAATGTTCTGTTACATTTAGTCTGAATCTTGCCACTATCAGCATATGTCAGTGAAACAAATCATGGAGGATCTCAGCAAGCTTCTTCAACACGCAATGGCAAGCATGAGTCTATGAGAAAACTGTTAACTTTGTTCACTTTCATCTGTATATAGAGATAAACAAATGATAAATGAGTAAATATGTGATTAGTAGATGCATGATAGATGGATAGATGATAAACCAGTAAATAGATATCTTTCTGAATCTTTTTTTTAATAAATACTTTATTTTTTTTCTTCAAGTTACATCTCAGTCACAAACCCCTCCCTATTCCCCCTTCCTATCGCCCTTCCACCCTCTTCCCCCCAGAAGTTTCCCCTTTCAGTCCAACAGATGGTTCCTTCTCTTATAACAGTAAGTATTATACAAAACAACAGATATAAATATGCCACATTTATGAGAGTTAAATGGCCCAGTATACCTTCCCAATGTCCAGTTTATACATATTTGGCCCCTGACTTTAACATTCTTTTTATGTTATTCAATTTTCTACCTAAGTATATTAAATATGTAACACTTAAAATAAAACCTACATTACATAGCTTCTTTTGTAGTGAAGTGCGGCCATATCACTATGTTCTAGGAAATGAAATGTAACACAAATGGCATGAAAACTTCTCTTATGGAGCCCTAAAAGACAAGCACCCCTGCCTCCCCATCCCATTACTGTTTGTTATCAATAAATCACTGTGAGCCATTGAGCTCTGCAGGTAACCACAACTCCTTATAAATGCCATGGAGAAAGGGCAGAAGGATCTTGGACCTTTACTGGCTCCCTAGATCAAAATATGACACTTCTCTAACTTTAGGTAAGAGCAAAATGAGCTTTACCTTGTTCGAGTTAAACATTTAACTTTGAGTCTGTGTTTCAGATCAATGACTACAATATCTTCTTCATAGATAATGGTATTTCTTCTTTAAATTTTGTTCATAGGAGTGTTATCAGAAGGGGCTTCCTTGTTAAAATAGAGCAGGTAAATCCTGAATATGCTAGAGAAAGGCGCTTATGACATTCAAAGAAGTTAAATGATTCATCTTGGGATACAAATTTTGCTATATGTCACTGCAAGAAATGCTACAGAAATTAGATACAAAATGAGTCTATTTTGTGGTCTAAGAAATAAATTTAAACAAAATATTAAACACTCATTAAATCAACCCTGCTTCACATAATATTTTACAAATGATTGATTATGCATACTCTAATACCTTTTTTATTTATTTGCAGAGAAACAAAATATCAGTTTAAGTAGAGTGGATAAAGCTTTTAAAAAGAAATCTAGTCATTCTGGAACTTTTGGAAAACTATAATATCTTTCAAAATTCTAACTTTCTCTTATATAAAAGATAGAGCATGTATAGCCCTTAGCAATGTCTACAAGATGAGATTGCTAATTGATTATAATATAAAATTATGCATATCATGAAAACCCCCATGTGTTTTTTAAGTAATTATTCCTACCTGGTTGGAGACACTAGAAAATATTTTATGAAAGAGACAGATATTTACTGTATGTGGACTATTGGGAAGACTTTCCAGAAGCAGGTATTAGGAGGTTGGATGAAGAGGAACCTAATCAGCATTGTATTGTATATTGTATTGTAATCATAAAAACACTTGAGACTATTTCATGAGACACAGATATGAAGTAAACAAAGATACTGAACAAGACAAGAGGAAAAGACAGCAGCAGTATTTTATCACCTTCATCAGGACTGGGCCAGTAGAAGTGAACTGACGAGTCAAAGCTGGATAGGAATCCCCTTGTGCCTGTGGCCAGGTTAAAAGAGAAAGCCAGTCACCAACTTCCCAGGACATCATATGAAAAGTGACAGACAACCATATGAGAAACAAATTTTTTAATAATTTATTTTTTATTTCTTCGTTACATCTCAATCATAATCCCCTCCCTACTCCCTCCTCCAGTCCTACCCTCCCATCCTCTTCCCTTTTTCTTTAAGTTTAAGGTATATCTTTTTCCCCTCAACAGCTCCCCCTTTCAGTCCAACAAATGGTTCTTTCTCTTATAACAATAAATACAATATAAAACAACAGAAATAAATAGGCCACAATTATGAGTTATATGGCTTAGCATACATTCCCAACGTCCAGTCCATATGTTTTCGGCACCTGATTTTAACATTCTACTATCTAACCATCTCCATGAGTTTAAAGTTCTATATCTAACTCAGCTTTCATACTAACTTGCATCACAATTTTAAAGACATCTTCTTAGATCCAGATCACCCTCTTGGTTCCTAAACAACTCAAAATTTAACTATGAGACTCTAGCTATCTATTCTTCAACCACCTCAGAGACCTGAGAAGGATAAATATATCTGATTATATAGGAAGTGCAGGGCCCACAGCTTCCAAAACTAAGAAATGACGTACCAGCGGCTGTCTGGACAGTTCCCATTTTCTCCCCATACATTACAGCATCAGTCTTCAGCCATTAAATTTTAACGTGTAGGTGGCTTGGATTTCCAATACCACCACTATAGAATGATTTTTGTAACTTTAAGGGACGTATATTCACTGCCTTCTTAGTGAAGTATATTGTGCTCACTGGTGAAATTAAAATTAACAATGTATTAGCCACACCAATCTTAATAGAATGGATGGCAAGGTTTACCTTGCAGCCACCCCACTTTCGCTCCCAATCTTTAATAAAATAAGCTTTTTTATTTCACTGAAGATAGTCGCTAGTAATCCAAAATTATGAAAGTAAATGATAAGTGGCATTAGTGCCACTTTTAGAACTTTACAATGTCTTCATTATCTGAACCCATGCCTTCCAGGTCCTTCAAACTTGTGTGGTCATTGAAGAATATCAATATAAGAGACATAATACCGATAGGAAATGCTGGTCATCATGGAAAAGAGAAGGTAACTCTCAAAAAAGTTCATTGGCCTCTATCAATGTGATGTATCTTCATTTTCATTATGCATAATGACTATCATAGCTAGGTCTCAAAACATAAGTTCTAAACAAGAACCTCACTTTCTAACAAGACCATGTGACAAATTCTTAATACTGTTTTCAAACATGTGTGATGGTACCTACAATCCCTCTGAGGTGTTGCAGAAGAACAGATAGTGAAACAAAGTGGGAAAACATGGAGATTCTAGAAGAACTTGTAAAGTTGAGTTTAAAAAAAGACACAAGTCAGGCTTGGGAACACTGAGACTCAGAGACATGGATGACTTTGAAACGGTGCCTTTCTGAGGATCCCCAGGGAGGGATGAGAAAAATGATCAACCAAAGGAAAGCTCAGGAAAAGTGCTTTCATCCCTGTGAGGCAACAGGAAGGGCTTACTGGATAACCCTGAAATTATCATGGTACAGTAGCTGTAAATTAATATTTACAGTCACCTTGAGAAGCACCTTCACCAGGAGGTGCAATCATGTCCCTATGTGCTTGTAATGTAACAGATGAGTCATTGAAATTTCATATGAATCTGTCAACCTCTTTCTAATTAAATAACAATATTTTGAATGAAAAATTTGCCTTTGTTGAATTACCATATTGATTTGAAAATTAGCCACTAAATTTTAAAAAATCGACTTAAATAATCTTGCCAAGTTCTTTAGAAACAAAAAGTATATGAAAAGGCTTCTAGTCAAATATCTTCTTCAGAATTTTGTTTTGAGAATTCTCTAAATTTGTATATATTTAAGAAATCAGGTGGTTGAAGAATAGATAGCTAGAGTCTCATAGTTAAATTTTGAGTTGTTTAGGAATCAAGAGGGTGTTCTGGATCTAAGAAGATATTTTTAAAATTATGAGGCAAGTTAGTATGAAAGCTGAGTTAGATATAGAACTTTAAACTCATGGAGATACTTAGATAGTAGAATGTTAAAGTCAGGTGCCAAATACATATGGACTGGACATTGGGAATGTATGCTAAGCCATATAACTCTTATAATCGTGGCCTATTTATTTCTGTTGTTTTGTATTGTATTTATAGTTATAAGAAAAAGAACCATTATTTGGTCTGAAAGGGAGAGCTGTTGGGGGGAAAAATAAATACCTTAAACTAAAAAAAAAAGAAGGGAAGAGGATGGGGGGGGTTGAGGGGGAGGAGGGTGGAAGGGTGGGACTGGAGGGGGGAGTAGGGAGGGGATTGTGATTGAGATGTAACTTGAAGAAAAAAATAAATTATTTAATAAAAAGAAATGTGAGTTTAGGGTATAATGTTCAAAATTATAAAAATAATATGCATGCAAAGGTCATAGTTCACATTATCCTCACCAGCATCTTATTTATAGGTCATTCCTCAGATATGTGCCATAATGCCCAGATTTTAATTGTTGCACATTTTTTCAGTTAGAATCTCAGAACTGTGGACCTTCACAGGTTTATATTGCTATTGTACATCCTATTCCACAGTATCTATTAAAAATTTATGATCTTGCACTTCTCGCTAACATTTCATTTCATAACACTTACTACTAATCCTGAGTGTCCACAGCTTAACAAAGGAATTTGAGTACTGAAGTCTAGATTTATTTTCATAAGTGTAGTTAACAAATCAGTTAAGCACAAGGCCATGTATCCTGTACCCTGTTATTGAGATCTGAATCACGCATTAGTTCTACAAGGTAGGGACTTTTGTGAGACATGCAGCAGAAGTTGAACCGAGTTAAATTAGCTAGACAGAATCAGAATCAATATAGAACCTGTGATGATAATCATTGCTGGCTCTTGAAATGTGTTTCCCTAAATTAATTGTTTATGTTATGTGTCTAAGGTTGTATATGTAAACTTGTCCAATATTAACAGTATCTAATTATGACTATACACTCACAAGAAGTGGGAATTTTTGAACATAGAAATCTATTTATTTGAATAGTTCATTAATGTCACAGGCTGATAATTCACCTTTCCCTCACAGTTCCAAGATTTTTCATCAGATGTACTACTTTTATTTATACACGAATCTCATTCTTTAAGTTATATCCGTGCTCATTCTGAGTGAGCTAACCCAGATCCAGAAGGATGCACATGGCATCTATTCACTTATAGTCAGACATTAGTCATACAGTACAGGATAACTATACTACCACGAATGCACCAACGGGAACATAAACATAGACTTCTTTTTCCTGGCAATGAGACACTTTGCCCTATTGATGCTGCCTTGTAGGCCCCCAGTGTATGAGGAGGCTCTTGGCCCTCATATGACTGCTGAACTGGGGTGGGGGACTGTTATGTAGGGACATTCCACTCCAGAGGAGTAGGATGGAAGGGAGGGTAGAGGGTGGGAGGGTGGGACTGGGAGGGGTGGAAAGAAGACACTGTGATGTAACCTGAAATAATAAATAAATATAACATAAAATAAAACATAAAAAGTTATATCCATGCAAGTTCTTCTAACTTCAATTAAACAGACATAGTACCATATCACTGATCACAACATGTGTAGTTGTCTCAAATATCTCAAGGGAGAAATACAATTAACAAAATAGAGTATATCTTATTCCTGAAATACTGTTTATATTATTTTCATTTTAAAGATAGATTTGTTTTTATTTTATATATATGTATGGTTTGCCTGAATGTATGTCTTTATACTTACTATATGTGTGCATGATATCTGCAAAGTCAAAAAAAGGGCACTAAATCTCCTAGAATTGGACTTACAGATAGCTGTAATTACTACATGGGTGCTGGGAATCAAACCCAGGTCCTCTAGAAGAGCAGCCAGTGCTCTTAACTATTGAACCATTTATCTCCAGGCCATAGCTTTCCTAAACATACACACATTTTGTTACACTAATATTTAGAATCTCTCCTAGGAATATTTATTTATGCATTATTTTCAACATTGAATCTAGTGATATAAAGCCTGGATGACACATTTTCTTAAGTGGAGGTTTTGTACTGCTGACCTATTATATGATAATAAAAGGTTCTTTGCCTATACACATAAGACCAACATGTTGGACTCTGCTATGAAGGTTGTAGTCTACCATGTACAGGAAACCCTGAGCTAGGAGCCGAATGGAGGACTGTCTATCCCAGAGAAACTCCCTCCTCTCTGCCTGATCTGGGGAGCCAGAATCCCTACACTGTCTACCTGAGGATTGTCAGGTATGCAGTTATAGGCTGTCCTTCCTTTCTTACTATAAAATCCTACTCAGCAAGCATCTGGGATTTCTGGAATGCCTTTCCATGCAAATGAGACATCCTAGTATGTTAAGCTCCAGCCAATGACTTACATTCACCCAGAAAACCTGCTCCCCAAAGTTCTCTATATTCCTTGTTCACCCCAAATAAAGTTGAACTACCTTGCTGAAGCTGGTCTCAGAGTGGTAATTTGTCATACTTGTCGTTAATCAAACCCTGTTCCTCTTCTGCTCCACTGGACTATGTGGACTGGCGACCAACAGTCCACAGGAAAAGAGGGAGACCCCCAGTAACATGTAAGTAAATATATTCGGGTTAGAATCAATCATAAGTGTGGAACTTACTGCTAATTGCAATTCTATATTTTAACATGGTTAATACTCATTCTAAGAATGTCAGCCTTACATTGGTATTTGCACTATTTTCTTCAGCATTTTTCCTGGCATTTGAGAGTCATTAGTAGCAGTCCCCCAGTGCACCAGGCACTAAGGAAACTCATGTGCAATCCATTCACACTGCTGCCAGTTGAGTGAAAGTCATGAACATTTCCCTCTCGCAGAGACAGTCTCGCACATGCACGTACTTGCTTTTATGTAAGAATTGTTGGTACTCCATAGGAAGTATGTGTCCTCAGAATATCTTCCACCCAGTAACAGAATACCCTTCAGAAAAGCACCTAAGAACTATAGATTACCTACTCCCTAGTTAGTGAAACTAGACCCACTTGTACCTGATGTTCTTATGACTCAGTCTATTGGACTGGACACTCATATTTGTGGGTCCTTTCTGCACGCAGAACATACACATTCTCTCTCCCTTTCTCTTTCTTTCCTATGTTATTTTACTTTATGTAAATATGTTCACTTTCTTATAGTCTAGTGCGATTTAATCTTCCATTGCCACACATCCAAAGAAAATCAGGTAAATGTGAGAATCTCAAATTCAAACCTATTCAGAACTGATAAGAATATTTTCTTTTGAAAACACATCTAGAGGTAAGAAAGTCAGCTGATAGCTTGGTTGAAAAATGACATGATTTGAGTCATTGGAGCCCCACAAATGGCTGTTAAGTAAGTAGATCATTTTAAGCAAAACAAATATTCCAGGCTACTGATATTGGTGGTGTGACAAAATCAGTCTTTAAGGAAATGTAAAAGCCTTCCATATCAGTGAACACAGGTGCCTATTTTGTTCCCATTCAAAGACGGAACCAATAATTATCTATATAAATAATCAAGTAGCTCATAGATACCAGCTGCTCCCAATATATTTTTTCCTATTAATCTTGGTCAAAATAATACACTCTCAAAACTTCCTTGTTAAAATTCAGATATATTTTTTTTTTAATTAATTAAATTACATTAAGTGTCATTTGTATAAATAATTAATTAAATTGTTTAAGAGTATTTATATTATTTTTAATTGGTTCGGCAGCTGTTAATCTTTAAGCAGCCATTATAAATGAGCACACAGACACCGCATGGATTTTTACAAGCCTTAGCCTGAATTGTGCAATCCTAGCCCATCTAAGCTAGCTCGTAATTCTATTACCCAAATATGATCACATATATACATACGTTCCCTTGGACTTCATTCTCCTCGAAATGCCGATGTTCCTGGCCATGCAGAATGAGGTCTTTTTTCTAACCCATGGCATACATCCTCCTTCCTGCTGCTCCTGGCTGGAATGCTTTAATCCTCTGTCTAAAGAGCAGGCTTCCTGTTCTAATCTCAGGAAGTCCCACCTTTCTCTGTCTTTGCCCAATCTCAGGCCTTGGCATTTTATTTAACCAATCAGAGTCAATGTAAGTAACCAACAGCAAGCAGGACCAATTAATTAACATTTAGAATGTTTAACACTCCCCCATCATACATTCCATGATTCAAGACCATGAAGGATACCATGTGTGCATATTTGAGAGCACTGGACAAACAGACCAGGGCCCAAATAATATGAAAGCACACATAGGGATACTTTAACCAGCAAAAGCTTTAAACTTTACAAGTCTGTTTAGAGAAGGTTTGTCCAATATTAGCACAATATTTACTTGCAACGTATTTGCCTCCACAAGTCAGAACTCACTGCATCATGCATATGTAGAAGATAATTGATTAGGACTATTTGCATTGTGGAAGTCTGGTTTTTAAGCAAACTATAAAAATATAGCAGAAGATAATGGAAGAACATTAGCCCTAGTCTATGTAAGTCAGAGCTTCTCAATTTTTTCCTATATTAGATACTCAGAGAGGAGTTAAATCTACTTTCTCTCAATCCACCAGTCTGTAAAATTACTGTTCTGATTATTAGACATTTCTAAAGCCTTCTCTGTGTCCTGGCCACTGAATATTGCTTGTGCAAAGACATTGTATGTACCCTCCAGGAGCATAATGAAGCTTACCACCTACTTCTAGAAACAGCTTGGATATTGAAACACTATTTGAAAGTGCCCAAAGCTTCTCAGAAGAAATGTGCTGTATAATTGCAAATATCATCGACATTTATGTGCAAGTTCCATTAGACACTGGGACTGGTTATCAAAGGTGCTAGTGGACTGGTCTTCCCTTGAGAACTTAAAGCACATAGGCAACTAGAGAGCATCTATCTGCCTAGAAAGGTTCGAGTGGAACCCAAATGGGAGATTCATGAAGGAAAAAGAGAAGAGCATGATTAAATTATTACACAGATGAAGGCTGCAAAGACATTAACCAAAAGACATTAACCAAATCACCAAACTGGAAAACAGGAAGACTATCTGTTCTGAGCTGGGAGTAAAGATGAGACGCTATTTAGTCTAAACACTGGGTATCTACTAAATTACTAAGTATTTGACATTTGTGTTTCTGAAGCAACAAGATATCTTTAAATAACATTATTACTACTATGTGTTTTGGCACAAAGTGTGTTCGTGTGCACATTTGCATCACAGAGAAAATGAGAAGGTGAGAGGACAGCTTTGTGGAACCAGTTTTCTCTCCTTACATTTACATGGATTTGGGTGTTAAGGTGACCTGATGAACCATCTCCTTGTGCCCTCCCATGAATATTGTTTAAGGCAAAATCTGCTGTGTTTAAAAATATCTCATCAATATTATCAAATGGGTTAGTCAAATAGAAAAAGTCACTAATAAACATAACTAGAATATTTTTAAATATAATTCTGAATTGATATTATTAAAAAAGTAACAATTAGTTCCTAGAAAAGCTTAGTCAGCTATTTTCCTGGTTAACACCATCCAGATGGAAAATATTTCTATTGTGTAATTAGAACCTATCCAGATTGAATAAACTCAGTGAAATAGAAATGACTTATCAAAACAAGTATTTGTAAAGTTGATATTAAAAAATAATGATTGAGAATTCCCAATACTAGATGTTTCTGTAGACACAGAAGAAGACAGAAGTAGTGGGAAATAGCATGATGCAAATGCTGGCTGTAATCAGAAAATCCTTGATGTGAGCTGTTTCAGGGGTCATTTGTTTCCTTTTCATAAAATCTTAATAAAAGATGAGCAACAACATGACCTTCAGAGAAGGATAACAAGACTACTTGTTGGCAGAATTAATTATTGACTTGAAGGCTATGAAATCACCTTCAACAGAGTTATTTTCACAATCTCCAGAAACTCTTCTCCTCTGGCATTATCACTGTGGAAATTGACAGGAGTGTTTAAACATTATCTATTACTTGTGCATCACAAGCCCAGTAGACTGGGTCAATTTCCTTGTCAGTTTCATGGCCTCTACTGTCTGACTTTATTAAGAGGCAGGCTGAGCTGGGGTGAATGTTACTCTAGGAAGCAGGAAACCTAGACTATCAGGCTATGCTCTGTTGTCTTAATAGAATGTTTAAGGTAGAATATTTGGCTAAGACATGCATGCATTCTAGTCTTTTCATCATAAAGATTTGTTGTTCTACGGTATGCTATGTATTTGTGTAACATTAAAGGAAAACAAAGTCATTCACTATTATTCTTTTGTCTGAGAAGTTCCCATACCACATTGCAGGTATCATTGTTAAAGCCTTTTTCATAACTCAAGATATAGAAATGCATATAGATCAGAGTTGTTCCATGTATAATTCCGAATATAGGTCCTTTCTTTGGTCATCCTCTACATTACAAATAATATAGTTTGTGTATTTAGAGAAAATTTGGAGTGTTAACATGAGACCTGGATTTGGAGTTCTATTTCAAAAGCAAAAAACTGAGCATGTCACACCCACATCCCATCTTAACAACTTATCAGGGCCATGTAGTTGTTATCTTTCATTGTGATCTATATTCTGTACTTTACTATAACACTGTGTTTAAGTTTATCTTCTGTCAACTCATAAGAACATTCTGATTGGTGGATGCTAGATTACGTGTGTGTGTGTCTCTCTCACTAAGAATGAATTTTCTCACTGAAGAAATCTTTCCATCACACTTTGTGGTACCCTCAGGTAGGTGTCCATGTTTGCTTTCAGAAAAAAAAAAAAGAATCAATTTTCTTTAGTGCTCCATTTTTTATGAAGACATAACTTTCTAAGCTTCCCACTATCATAAAATTCAAACATGTTAGATTGTTCCCAGGAATATGTCACCTCTGTGACATAAATGGCATAGAAATCTTGTTTTGTGGCAAATCAAGGTTTTTTTTTTAAGTCATCCTTAATTCCTTGCTTTATCCTGTATGCAGTCAGTGAGTAGATAATGTCACCCTCAACCCCTTCTTCTACCTAAATTAACTTTACCCAAATGACTAGCATCAATTAGTTTGACACAGCTTCTTACCTATTCCCTCTTCTCCTCATTATCTGCTTCTATGTATCCCAAATACTGATGGTATTAATTTCCTTCTAATTGTTGTGGTAAAAACCAATTCCCGGCAAAGTACCTTAAGACAGATCAGGCTTATTTCCTTACAGCTTCAAAGGGGTACAGTCCATCAGGGCACAGAAGACAGGACAGCCAGGAAAGGGGATCCTTCCAGAATCAGGAAGCTAGCTGGTCACATCATACCCACACTCATGGAGCAGAGAGTAGGAAGTGAAACTGGGCTATACAATCTCCAAGCTTGCTCCCATTTGCCCACTCTCTGCCTCAAGACTACCTCCTAAAGATTCTACAAATTTTCCAAACTGTGCTACTAACTAAGGACAAAGTGTTCAAATAAATGGGCTCACTTATTTGAACTTTCAAACCACAACATTTGACCCTCAGTTTACATGCACAACTATCAGGATTTTTCTTCAAATTTAGAATAATTCCTTGCATAGTCTGTAAGGTCATTCCATATCTGGCTTCTGCTTCATAGTGAATTTACCCATTGCCCGCTATATCTCTTACCCAGCAAAGCACAACCACACTAGAATTTTTAGCTATTAATTAAATGCCACAAAATTTTGTTTTCCAGTAAATGTCTTCTCATCATAAATTCTTCTTCTCAAAATCATCCTGATTTGGGCTTTCACTTGGTTATTTATTCCTCAGATATTTTGTAGATATTCTTTTAGATATTTTAAATATAAATCATGCATCAAGTTAAGCATTGTTTTCCTAGGTCTCAGGGTAGCCTACATTTTCTATTCCTATTCAACGTGTCATTGGTTTTTGACTATCCCTAAGTGATATGTAGTAATTTATCTGTTCATTATTTGAAGCCCACTTTCTGATAGGTTTCTTGAAGGTGGGAACAAGTTACCATTACTTTTCTGTCTTGTCTTCTACCTGTAATTGGATGCATGTTGTGCTGAATTGATCCCCAGGTCAAAGGTTTCTTTGATTTCTTCAGGATATCTTTCTGTTTTTCACAGTCTACCATCTTTCTCAGGAACAATTTGTTCCTTTTTAGAGAAGTTACGCTTCACGTAGTAGGTAGTGTTTCAGTATGGAATAATCTGACCAGAATTCTATAATATAGTAGTACACTTTGAGTATTATACATTTAGATATGTTCAATGACTAGAATATCTAACTCAAAATCCATAAGTTCCACAATACAGTCTGAATTTTTAAACACGTGTAAAAAAAAAAAAGTTCAGCAGTTTTAAAGACAGAGTGAGTCCTCTGTTCCTAGCCCCACTGTTTATTATGGGAAAACCCACTTACCATGCCTTTATCCTCTCAGAATAGCATACACTACTGCTTGGTATAAGTGACATTGTTCAGATACTTAGTGGCTTTTCCAGTATGTAAAGCCTTGCAGATGTGTATAGTTTCATGATTCAGCATAAAGATTTACAAATTTTCATGATTTTGTGAGGGTTTCTGGATCAAGAGAATATGAAATTATATTTATAAGTCACTTCAGACATTGGAAAACCACTTACAGCCCACCTATGGGCTTACAATACAGGATCAATCAAATAAATATTCCTCAACAAGTGTGTACATTAATAAACTGTTAATATTTTATCTTTAGCATTGGTCCAAATACTATATGCTATAACTGAACCATACTCACAATTCAAGGCTTTAATATATGTAGAATACATTAGTTCTAAGTATGTACAAATATGGTTCTCTATTCTCTATTAGCTTTATTAAGGCTGTGGGGTCTCTTCAGGTGTTAGGCAAGGAAGTGAACCACAAAGAAGAAGGAAAACTCAGTTCAGATTGACTTCATCAACCTGGATCAAGACTTCTGAAGAGTCTAATGCCATGTAGTTCATTGTCAGCATTTAAACACAACACAATTTAAAAACAAAGTTTTTTATTTGTAATAAATACAATCCCCAGTGCACAGGGAAGTATATTACATTGAACTCAACTCAGGGTACATGACATTTTTTCCATGAACATAGGTTCTAGAGATAGGCTACCTATACTAGCTAACGAAGGGTCTGGTCTAGTCTTGTTCATACAGATAGCACAGAGGTTAATTGTGCTATAATGCACCTCTGGCCCTAGTTGTGGGAGCTTGGGGAGGGGGGAGCATCTAGCTATACAGAGAATTTAAGAGTCATTTAGACTATGGGGTATTTCTGGTCCTGGTTGTGGGAGTCTGGAGTCCCAGACTGTATGGATTATTTAGATTACTAGTCACCTCCAGTTCTAGTTGCAGAAGTTTGATATGGCCTGGCCCAACAGATAAACATCACTAGGCTATTAATCATTTCCAATTCCTAGCTTCCTGGATGGAAGAACAGGTTTTTTTGTCTTTCCCATTGGAAAGATAATCATGCATGCTTAACACCCTTACTTTCTCTAGAGATCTGTGGACAAAAGGAGCTTTGTGTTGTGTTCTCAACAGCTTATTGTTCTGTAAATTAATTTTAAAGTCATTGTTTCTCTTTCCCTCTTTAATGTTCTTGGACTGCTACAATTGTTTTTCCTGAGGATCATATTTAAATATAAACCTTATATTCATGCTAGTATGGGGAACTCATGACTGCATGGATTAACGTTCACACTGCAGAGATTCAAGAATATAAGAGGGTAATCTGCCATATACTAAAATTAAAGTGTAACTCTCAAGTAGAAACAGTCTATTGATTGATTAATATCTGTTTAACATGGCATAGCTCATAGCAGTACCATCTTATAGAACCTAGGAAAATGGATCTCAACTTGACCTTACACAAATTGTCCTCCCAGGCTATAGTGTTTTTAAGCACATACAGAATTACTTTAGATGTTAACATTAAATTTTAACTGCTCTCCAGACACTTTCTTTGTTTTCTACTGTAACCATTTTTACTTGGCTATTTTTACTTTGTTATATTCCATTTCTATGTTTTTTGCAATTTTGGTTTGTTATGCTTGAATGCTTTCAATGACTTCTGATTTCTACTGTATTGTTTGTAACTTTTTCCAAGTAAATAGATACATGAGAGCTATATTATAGATAAATAGGTAGGTAGATAGATAGATAGATAGATAGATAGATAGATAGATAGATAGACATATTTACAGTTTACTTGAATCTTTGGCTCTGTTCCATATTTTATTTTGAGGATTTATTTTATAGTAATTAGTAGCAAAACAAAACTATTTTACTTTCCCCTACTGCAATTAGTACATTTTAATTAAAAAATAGTATTATCAAGGAAACACAGTGTCCTTGATTTCAGATTCAGGGCCTCCTTCTTCTTAAGCCTGAGTTGCGGAAGACAAATATCTTAATGTAGAAAAAGAGATAATTTTTGATAGAAACATTTTCAACATCCTTCTTCTCAACTATGAATAACTATAAATAACTCCACAGAAAATATGGAATTAACAATATTTTAATTCCCCAACGTGATTTCATTAATTATCCTGATGCCTATGAGAGATGTTAATTAGTGATATACAATGAATAGTGACATAACTCACTTAACTTTACCATGTGGAAACTATGTGATATGAAACATCTTTTCTTTGTCTTATTAATACATTGTGTTAAACACAGAACAAACTTTAGAAAATCAGGAAACCACTAAATTTTGTCTGAATAATCACTTTGCTCAATGTATTCATTGAGTTGAAATTTCTAGTAGTTTTATAAGCATTACTAAAACTTGCTTGAATAACAAATAAAAAATTCACAAGAGATAATTGATCATCTGTTAATACTTATATTAATATCATTAGTTGGGTGAAAAAAATTGGCCAGAAATGTTACTTTTTCTCTGGTTCACTTAGGAAACATTACTTTAAACAACAGAAATCAAAGTAGTGGATCTCATGCTACTAGGCTCTGGATTTAACATGATGATGCAGTGAGAGGAATTGGAAATGAGTGACCATGGATGAAGGCTCAAGGAGCCTAGCTTGAAGTGCTCATCCCCTCTCTTTTGCAAATATAAAATATTCATAGTTAGATAACCTATAGAACATAAGAAGAATTTTGAGCTAAAAAAGAAAAAAAATCTTCTTCCTGTTCATTGGCCCAGGTGTTCAGGAATTACAACCTTTAAGGTATTGCAGAAGCTGTCGTGAAAATTACATTAGCAATAATTACATACCTTATTACACCAGGCACACATTGACACATCAGTTTAAACACACCTCACCATAAAGGGAAGTCTTGTATGTATAATACTTTCATTTCTTTCACAAAGAAATTTTTAAAAAAGTAAAGGAAAAACAATGGATAGAAGAATAATAGATGACATAGAAAGAGGGTATTCTGATCAAATCAAGATGGCACACAGTCGTGCTGTTTAACTGAAACATGTCATATTGGTGAGTATCTAATTCAATATAATTTATGTTCTTGTACTAGGACTTGAAACATAAATTTAGACATATATAGATCCATTTGAGGACCCAGCATTATGGGGACTATTAGTCAGCCACAGAGTAGGACTTGGAAGAACACAAACATGACAACACACGGATTTTTAATTTCTATAGCTTTAACTTTGAAGCTATAAGAAAATAAATGTATAAATGACCCAACCTGTGACAATCACACAATCTCCACAAAACTATACAATGGCAGAAACATTTTCAAGAAATAAATAAGAAAATAATGTTACTTGGGTTACTAGCCTGCTAGTATTAGGAAAGTTGGAACAGTGGCTTAAAACACATTCTTGATGCATCATTAGTCACAGCCACTAGCTACCCAGAGGGTATAATGAGAAACAGATACTCACTATTAATTAAATGTTAAATATCATTTAACACAGCAAATATATTTGAAGGTGCATTGTCAACATGGATCACTTCACTAACGATTCAAGTAATTCTTATGGTAAAACATTAAACCAGAAATAGCACTCAACAAATTCAAGAGAAATACACATCGTGTTTACACGCATTTTGGCAAGGAAAAAATTGCCTGAAGTAATCCAACAGTGTAATAGACTAAAGTCAGAAGATTGTGTAAAACACCAGATGATAGCAAGCAAGGATAGCATTGATAATAATTTATTGACAGGATCACATGATCTTCTACCAGTTTAATGTACTAATTCTTCCAAAATTATTTTTTAATGCAAAGGGGTCTAAAATGTATAGATGCTAATTTGTTTTCTATTCTCAAGAATTAAATTTGAGAAAGTATTTTCTCTGAATAAAAGTCACTTTAGAAACAGGTTAAATAGGGCTTTATTATTCCCAATGTAAAGTGTAAAATAATTCAATCAGTAGAATATCAGAAAAATAAGTCATGCTAGAACTGATAATTTCCAGTGTTTCAGTAGATGTCTTCATACCTGTGTACATACGGGCATCACTAAATGAGTTTGGTAGGTATTAAAAATTAAATTTAAAGAAAAGAGAGAGCATGAACTTGGGAGGAAGTCATGTTGGGGCAGTCTGGGGATGTTAGAGGTGAGAAATGACAATAAGATAAGATCATATTTCATCATATATGTGTATGAAATAATAAAAGAATACATATAAGTATTTTTAAAGAATGAAATATTGGGTTTGAGTTGTATCTTGGTAGTAGAATATGTATTTAACATGGACAAGCAGATTCATTCCAAAAATCAAAATACAAACCAAACAAAGAAATAATACTCTTTATAGCCTAATATTTTCCTCATAGAGTAATAAGTAGTGTAAAACTAGACAATGAAAATATGAAAAAGAAAAGAAATAGAAGAGAATTGGATACAAGTGGCTACATCAGAAGAGCCAATAGCTTTAATTAATTGGATTGTATTTTCTTTAATATTTTATGTATAGTGTCAGTAGGCATGCACCCCATTTTCTGTAACTATTCTTTCTTTTTCTACTATTCTTATACATAGTTTATGTATTTCCCATTGTTCATGGTATTTCTTTACAGGTATTGTTTATAAATTTCACACAGATATATCACATATTTGTTTTGACCAAACTTACTTTCCATTGCCCCGCCCTGGCCCTTTCTATATGCCTACCACTCCCCTCTCAACTTTATGTGCTATTTGTTTTAAACCTATTGTAGTTTATTGGCACTCCCTGTCTGTGCATGTCCATAGAACTATCTATTGGCTCATGATTAGTGCATCTATCAGCTCTCATCAGAGAATATTGTTTTTTGCAGTAGATGAAGAATAATATAAAGACTCACAACTGATTAAAATGCAGAGAATTAGAGACCTGTGAAGTACTCAGCTCTAAATGGGTCAAAGGTAATCACAAAAGAAGGAGCAGAAAGATAAGTGTCAGAAGTTGTGGATGTCTACAGTGAATCAGTGTAGTCAGGATGTGAAAGAGTCATTGCACACATTAACTTACGAGGGCTGTGACTGCATGTATAAAACCTGTCCCAGATCAAGCCAGCCAAAGCTCAGAAAGGATGGCTGAGGGACCCATGAAACCATATCAATAGAGAGGGAGCTATTGGTAATTGATCTCTGGTAGAGGGAGACTCACTTTTCTTCAGAGATGGGACCCCAGAGAGGCTACTTGTACCAATATTATTAATAAAAGTGAATATTCAGATTTGATAAAAATAACCCAGGAAATTTTCAAAAAGAATGAGTGGCTAAATGGAACCAGAAACACCTTTTCTCAACTTCAACTTTATTCTAAAAGTGACATGCTCAGTCTGCCTTTTTAATATGTATGAATTCTACTTTTATTCATAGCTTACCTACAAAAATGTATCATTTATGTACAACAGATACTGAAAATAGTATAGATTCCAAAAAAATAATTTATCCTCACAGAACATTATCTTCATCAAGTTATACTAACCAGAAATGATTATGGGGCCTCTGGAAGAACAGCAAGTGCTCTTAACCACATAATGACCTTTGCAGAATCCAGCTTCTATTCTTAAATAATCTAGAATAGTATGTAGATAATGGCTTAATTAAAGTGCTTTGTAAGAGAATAAGGAATAATATAAGCAATGAAATGAAGATTTGTAATTTGTTGTTTAATTGACTTGATGTTTTGTCTTTCTGGCTGGTTCTGAAAAGGAAGAATGATTTTTTTTAGACATAGACATGATTTTGGATAACATATTTCTACCATTTGGACTTTGCAGGTACAAATATATATACCACTAATTAATATTATGAGAAATATGTATATACCATTAAGTAGTAAGTGTATAATGTTTGGCCCCACCAAGGATTTTCTGAGTCAGAATCTGGCTATATATTCCAAAGATAGTTATGTACATTGAAACAAGAGAAACACAGGAATAGAGGAACTGTAGTTTTCAATCAAAATTGCTAAATATCATTTATTTTTAATAAAAATACATTTTTTGTCAACTACTTTTCAATCAATATCTTTACTTAATATGCAAACTATATTCTTCACTGTTTTTTGAAATGGTCATAACTGCACCCAAATTTTATTTTCCACAGATCTCTCTAAACTTGAAAAGTCCTACTGTCCTTGTCATGATCCCTCTTGAATAATACTATTAACAGTAGTAATAATGATGTCATTTAACTTTGGGTGAGCACATACTATGTGTCAAGGGCTCTTTTAAAAGCTTTGTGCTTATCAGCTCATTTAACAGCCAGGACATTGAGGATGACGCCATTAGCGTTCTCATTCTGCAGAGGAAGCACTGAGGCACAGAGATGTTAAGTAACAACCATTCCATTATGAAGCCAAATCCCTAATCCCTTCCTGGGACACCATCCATTTTCTCTCTAACTACTCTCAGGGCTTTTGTTGTGCCTTGTCTAAAAAAACTTAATCCTCCTCCCAAATGGCAGTTTCTCTAATGAAGTTTCTGCTACAAATTAATCTCATTTACGTCTTTAAGATTTAGTGCTCACTGCACACATTCCATGCAATTAGAATAGCATCTGGGTTCAAACATACTTTTAACATTGATTTATTTTTTTTTCAGTTTCATCATAGTTTTGTATTTGGGAAATAAATTACTTTGATAGCTTGCCTGTTTTTTTGGTACATAAAAGTATTCCAAGGTTTTTAATTATCTAATTTCTTTTTTTTATGTTTATTACTTCAGGTTACATCTCCATCACAGTACCCTTTTTCCACCCCTCCCAGTCTTGCCCTCCCACCCTCTACCCCCCATCCCTTCTGTCTCCCTCCTCCGATGTGGAGTGTCCCTACATATCAGTCCCCAGCCCCAGTTTAACAGTCATATGAGGGCCAAGAGCCCCCTCATACACTGGGGGTCTACAAGGCAGCCCCACTAGGGCAAAGTGTCTCATTGACAGGTAACAAAGTCTATGTTCCTGTTCCCTTTGATGAATTGGCTGTAGTATAGTTATCCTGTACTATATGGCTAAAATCTGATTATAAGTGAATTGATGCCATGTGCATCTTTCTGGGTCTGTGTTAGCTCACTCAGGATGAGCTTCTCTAATTCCATCCATTTGTCAGCAAATTGCATGATTTCGTTGTTTCTCATAGCTGAGTAGTATTCCATTGTGTAGATGTACCACAGTTTTTTAATCCATTCCTCAGTTGTGGGACATCTGGGTTGTTTCCAATTTCTAGCTATTACAAATAAGGCTGCTATGAACATAGATGAGGAAACGTCCTTGTGGTTTGGTGAGGAATCATTTGGATGCATACCCAGAAGTGGTATGGATGGGTCTTGAGATAGAGCTATTCCAAGTTTTCTAAGTTATCACCAGACTGATTTCTGTAGTGGTTATGCAAGCTTGCACTTCCACCAGTAATGGAGGAGGGTTCCCCTTTCTCCACACCCTCGCCAGCATGTGCTGTCATTTGAGTTTTTGATCTTAGCCATTCTGACAGGTGTGAGATGGAAACTCAGAGTTGTCTTAAGTTACATTTCTCTGATGATTAAGAACGCTGAGCATTTCCTCAGGTGTCTCTCAGCCATTAGGGATTCCTCCTTTGTGAATTCTCTGTTTAGCTCTATTCCCCATTTTGTGATTGGATTGTTTGGTTTCTTGAGTTCTTTGTAGATTTTGGATATTAGCCCTCTGTCAGATGTGGGGTTGGTGAAGATCTTTTTCCTTGATTTATTTTTAACAACTTGTTCTATTTGGTTCCAATCTTCAAATAGTCTAGCTGTAGAAATCAACAACAACAACAAAAAAAATGTATAGGACATGTTTGCTCTGTTGTGTTGTTTTAACCAATGCATTAGGATTTTCTGTACCTTGCAATGAAAATTTCTTAATCTGAGTTAACTTAATCACTTTTCCTCCAGTATTGCTAAATTTTAGTTTTCTCCTAATCATTGATCAAATTCAATCATCAAATTATACCATATCTAGTTGTAGTTCAGTTGCTTTGGATAGAGAAAACTGACCAGAAAATGTGACCCAATTTTGTTCTGCTGAGCTCAAAAATCTAACAGTAGAAATCCATTCACAGTAACCATAATACATAACATTAGTGAGAATGAAGACTGGGTTATTAGTGCACACCATTATCAGAAGAGGAGACGATGGCATAGAAAAAAATGTCTAGAACAGTAGTTGAGACCCAATGTTATGATAATGCAGTGGGTGGTACAGCACCTGGCAGAGTGGTACACCATGGTAGGCCCTTGCCAAGGTGTATTCCCTGAGGAAATCACGCCATGCCACACAACAGGTCTGGTATGACGGTTATTAAGAGAAAGGGAAAGGGAGAGGGAGTTTAGGGCAGGGAAAAGAGGCAGAGTGGTGGGAGAAGATGAAACATAGAGAAAGAGGGAGAGAAAGAAGGACAGAGGGGAAAGAGGGAAGTTGGAACCCAGAGAATGAGGTTAGAAAGAGAAAGAGGTTGGCAGAGAGCTTTTATCCCCACCAGGTGGGCATACCTGTTGGGAGGTGATGATGTAAGCAAATATGGACTCCAAAGAACCCCTGAGGTCATTGGTCAGGCAAGTGAAAATGCCTGTAGACTTACATGCAAAAGGAAAGGAAGGGTGATAAAGAGACAGCTCAGAGGTAAGGTGAACACTCTGCTCCGGCAGCAAGCCTGAGTTAGATTCCTAGCACCAATGCCTCTAATCACTTCGAACTCTAGCTCTAGGAGATCCAAAGTCTCTGGCCTCCACAGGCAAACGAAATTACATGCATTACCACCACCCACACACACATAATTAAAAATAAAAATAATTAATAAACGAGTTCTGAAGTCTGCAGTGAGAAGTGAAAACACTCAAGGCAATGTTTATAAGCTAATGGTGGCTGTAATAACCACTGAAGGAAGAAAAAACAATCAGCTCATGCATTGATAAAGTCCTGAAAACTCAGGAAGTTAGGTTCCACTACACTGCTTTGTGCAGTGAAAAGCACAGTAGAGGAAGATATGGATTTAAACACAGACCCAGTCATAGAAACCAATGCACACACACATGCACACACATACACACACATGCACACACATAGTCATACACACACATATGCACAAACATACACACACATAGTCACACATACACACACACATGCACACACACATACACATACTCACACACACACATACACACATACACATGCACACATATATACCCAGACACATACATGCACACACACATCCATACATACACATAGTCACACATATACACTCACATACACACACATACACACACACACACACAATTCTACTTGTTAAAAATTACTCAGTTTCTTGGCTAATATGTAAACATTTAATACAAATTTTAGTGTTTTATTACTTTTCATCATTCTTTTCTTTTTTCAGTAATTTATCTTTCAGAATGAAGTTGCACAATGTCATGTTAATGAATTTGGTTTGTGCATGGAGAATAATGTTTTCAATTTATATAAATTCCAGTTAAAAATTTAGAGTCACCCTGACAGTTTCAGGTTAGTCTTAAGATGTTAAAAAATATCTTGTTATGTTTCCACCAGCATTTCATGTGAGATATATAAAAATATAACAAAATTTGCTTGGGTCTGACTAAACATTATCAGATCAATCTTTAAGAAACCATCTCAAACATCAAAGAAGAATGAGTTCTCACTCATTGTCCAAATTCACCTACTGAGAGGATAATTGTTTGTTTTAGCTTACAGGTTAAATAGTCCATCATCTGGTAGAGCCAAGGTAGGAACTCAAAACAGAAACCCAAAGGCAGGAGCTGAAGCAGAAATCATGAAGGAGCACTCCTTACTGAATTGCCTTTCATGCTTCTCAGGGAACCTTTATAAACCCAGGTGTAATTCCACATATAGTGGGCTGGCTCCACCTACATCAGTCTTTAATCAAGAAAATTTCCCATAAGCCACTCTGATCTAAATGATTCTTCAGTTGAGCTTCTTATTCCCAGGTGACACTGAAAGACCCGGGGGAGGGAAGTTCCTCACCTGATGCTCAGGATATCACGGCCGCCCCAAAACTCGCAAGAGACCATCTTGATGCAATCGCAAGAGGTTTATTTTTTGGGGGGGAAGGGGAAAGGGAGGGCTCAGTGCACTGAGGGCGACACTCGTATCCCACGTAGAGGTAGAGCCGCGACCCTGATTTGGGGAAGAGTAGAGTATTTTATAGGGGACCACCACAGATTAAGGGGGTGGGGGAAATTACAGGTGTGAAGTACCAGCCCAGTCCATTGTTTACCACAGTCCAAGGGGGAGGTGAAATACAGGTGGAATGTACCAGCCCATTAGTTAGTCAGCAGGAAACATCCTACATTTGTTTTTCTCAGGAATGAATCTAACCTTGTTTTGTTATCTACTTTGTGGTCAGCCAGTTCCTGAAACCCTGGGGGCCCATGACCCATGACCTACATTCTTTTTTTTTTTTTTCTTTTTAAAAAATATAATTTATTTTTTATTTCTTCAAGTTACATCTCAATCACAATCCCCTCCCTACTCCCCCCTCCAGTCGCACCCTCCCACCCTCTTCCTCCTCAACCCCCCCCCCATCCTTTACCCTTTTTTTTTAGGTTTTTTTTTTTAAATACTTTATTTTTTTTTCTTCAAGTTACATCTCAGTAACAAACCCCTCCCTATTCCCCCTTCCTATCCCGCCCTTCCACCCTCTTCCCCCCAGAAGTTTCCCCTTTCAGTCCAACAGATGGTTACTTCTCTTATAACAGTAAGTATTATACAAAACAATAGATATAAATATGCCACATTTATGAGAGTAAATTGGCCCAGTATACCTTCCCAATGTCCAGTTTATACATATTTGGCCCCTGACTTTAAGATTCTACTATCTAACCAACTCCATGAGTTTAAAGGTCTATATGTGACTCAACATTCATACTATCTTGCAACACACTTTTAAGAGTATCTTCTTAGATCTATAACACCCTCTTGATTCCTAAACAACTCAAAATTTAACTATGGGACTCTAGCTGTCTATTCTTCAACCACCTCAGAGACCTGAGAGGGATAAATATATTTGCTTATATAGGAAGTGCAGAGCCTGCAGCTTCCAAAACTAAGAAAGAACATACCAATGACTGCCTGGACAGTTCCCATTTTCTCTCCATACATTCCATCATCAATCTTCAGCCTTTGGTTCCTGTTTCTCTGACAGACATTTGTTGTAGAGCAAGGATTATGAAGGACTTACCTACCCTGACTTGGCAGAGTTAGGGTGTCGACTTCCCTGCTACCAAGTTTTGTCCTTTTTGGACAGCAGTCTGTCTGCAGTTGGTGCAAGGGGTTTTTTCATGCCAAGAGAAAGGCTTGCCACTAATTCAACCATCTTACAGTGGAGGTTCTTCGATGCTTATCTTCTACTTGGAGTAGAATAGGGGGTGCTGTCAGGTGCTGATATGTCTCGATATCAAAAAAAATCTTGATTTAAGATAACATCTTTGAATGCCATATTCTGCAGATCTCTAGAGGTTTTTGAAGATGCCCTATCCATCTCTTGTATTTAGATAAGCAAATGTTGCTTGTCTCTTAGCAACTTGATTACTGGGTAGTTTAGAGAATATCTGTGATAGACTGTCATAGTAGCTAACAAAGTGACATGTTTGCATGACTAGGAGTTTGTTTTACTTAACTATCCTAGACCGTTTTAGACGGTTGGTATCAAGAGGCCAGAGCTTCACATTTTATTTTTAAGTATCTCTAGGTATGATACCATTAGGAAGCATTACCTTTAATTTTGTATCAGTATACAAAGATCTATTCAATTGTGGTTAAATATACTCTTAATTATGTATCAATATACAAAGGTCAATGCCTATGTAGCCCAATACAATCTTAATATTACGTCCATATACAAGGGTCAATACCATTGTGGCCAACTATAATCTTAATTTTGTATCAATATACAAAGATCAATACCGATGTAATACAATACAATCTTATTTTTGCACAATAAACAATGGTCAATACCACTTTAGCCAAATAAACTACTAATTTTGTATCAATATACAAAGGTATAAGGGCATATTCAATAATCTGCCCCTTCTTCTTGGACCTTCCTGTGCTATGTCTTTATCTAATTTTTCTCAAGCCTATGCACTCCTACATAGGAGAGGAAGAAGGATACAGAAAAGGAAAAGTAGGAAGTCCCTGGGTCTAACCTCCAAAACCCATTAATCAGGATCATTTATCAGCTTGTAATCTCTTCCCCTAAATATCAGAGTTTTCAGTTATCCTTCAAATAACCAAAAAGAAGGGTGGAGAAACACCCTCCCCACCCTCTGGGCATGGGACATCGCTCTCTTAAAGTGACTTTCTGCTGATTTGGGTCATAGTAGACCTGTTTGGGGCCCCAACCCAAATGGGAAAAATGATTAAAAATGTTAGTACACTCCTTTTATGTTCAGTCCTTCTGTTCTCAGCTGTTTAGATGACCTAAGGGGTTTGTAGGCAGAAGCTGATCTTGCAGGTTTCACTGAGGTTCCTGTCGGGGCATTGTGTAGAGCTGAGCGGTCCCAGTGACATTGGATTGCTGTGGTGGTTGCAGGCCCCCGATGGAGACAGCTATTGAGGAAGTCTGCCAGGCAGAATCAACTGGGTCACTCGTCCTCCTTGGTGCCTGATTCTGCTCTCTGCTGAGGATTCCACTGTCCAGCCGTCCCCGGGCTCCCCTAATGGATGCTTCGATTCTCCTGGAATGATAACAACAGAGCCCTGCCCCAATCCCAACCCTAGGACAATTGCCCTCTTTTTTTTTGGGGGGGGGGCTAGGTAGTACTTCTCCTTAAGCAAATTTGGCCTTCTGACAACATACAAAGCGTTATCTTTCAATCCGGGTTAAAGAAGAAATCATTCTGTCACCTTGGAGCTAAACCAGCTCTAGTGTATATATTTTGAGATCCCAAAGGACAATCTGCCTGCATCGAGACGGCCTTTTGTAAGCAGCCTCCAAACCTAAGTCCCTCCAAATCCCATGTGTGTGTCTCTGAACTCTAATTATTGGGATCAGGGACCTGTGTTTCCCATCTGAAGGGATCAAAGATGTGTTCCACCACTCCTGGATCAAAGTCTTTCTCTATTTAGAGTTTGCCCTGCATCAGGCTGACCCTGAGCTCCGGGATCTGCCCGTTTCTGTCTCCAGTGTGCTGGGAGCTGGGACCAAGGGTGTACTCTTCTTGAATGGTGGGACCAAGAGTATGCACCCTCACCACCCCGCTCCGTATGACTCCAGAATACATAAGACCACCAACTCTAAGGTGCCCCCCCCCGTCTCAGCTGAAGTCAAAGGCATGGGCCAATACCACAATTCTCTTGTATTTTACCTTAGCTCCACATCTTCTCTACACCTGGAGGTCTGCAAAACCAGGCCGAATGGCTGTATCCTCTGTTCCATTCACAGTGTTTCAGCCCTGCCCCATGCCTTTTTTTTTTTTTTTTTTTTTTTTAGTTAATAAATTTATTTGTTTGTTGCTTCAGGTTACATCCTTATCATATTGTCCTCTTTTCCCGCTTCCCAGCCCCACCCTCCCATGCTCTACCCCCTGACCCTTCCGTCTTGTTCCTCTGGGGTGGAGTGTCCCTGTCTAACAGTCTCTCACCACAGATCAGGAGTCATATGAGGGCCAAGAGCCTCTTCATTCACCAGGGGCCTACGAGGCAGTACTGCCAGTGAATGGTGTCTCATTGCTACTGGGGGAATACTAAAAAAAAAGACCAACAAACACACAAACCCACAAAAACAAAGAATATCAACAAAAAAAGAGAGGAAAAAGAGAAGGGAAAAGGAAAAAGAAAAAAAGAAGGAAAAAGAAAAAGATAAAAAGTAAATTATGTCCTTGTTCCTTTTGATGTGTTGGTTGTAGTACAGATATCCTGTACGATATAGTTAAAATCCTACTATAAGTGAATAGATGCCATGTGCATCCTTCTGAGACTGGGTAAGCTCACTCAGGATGAGCTCCTCTAGATCCATCCATTTGGTTGCAAATTGCATGATTTCATTGTTTCTGATAGCTGAGTAATATTCCATTGTATAGATGTACCACAATTTTTTAATCCATTCTTCAGTTGAGGGACATCTGGGTTGTTTCCAATTTCTAGCTATTACAAATAAGGCTGCTATGAACATAGATGAGGAGACTTCACTATGTCTCTGTGAGAGGTCCTTTGGGTGTATACCCAGAAGTGGTATGGCTGGGTCCTGAGGCAAGGTTATTCCTAGATTTCTAAGATATCGCCAGACAGACCTCCATAGTGGTTGCACAAGCCTGCACTCCCACCAGCAATGGAGTAGGGTACCCCTTTCTCCACACCCTCGCCAGCATGCGCTATCATTTGAGTTCTTTATTTTAGCCATTCTAACAGGTGTTAGGTGGAATCTCAGGGGCGTCTTGAGTTGCATTTCTCTGATGATTAAGGATGTTGAACATTTCTTCAGGTGTCTCTCAGCCCTTAGGGATTCCTCCTTTGTGAATTCTCTATTTAGCTCCATCTCCCATTTTTTGATGGGATTATTTGGTTTCATGGCATTTAGTTTCTTGAGTTCTTCGTAGATTTTAGATAATAGCCCTCTATCAGATGTGGGGTTGGTGAAGATTTTCTCTCAGTCTGTTGGTTGCCGTTTTGTTCGAATGACAGTGTCCTTTGCTTTAGAGAAGCTTTTCAGTTTCATGAGGTCCCATTTATTGATTGTTGATCTCAGGTCCTGAGCTGTTGGTGTACTTTTCAGGAAGTTGTCACCTGTGCCAATGAGTTCAAGGGTTTCTCCTACTTTTTCTTCTAGTATCTTTAGTGTGGCTGGCCTTATGTTAAGGTCTTTGATCCACTTGGAATTAAGTTTTTTACAAGGTGATAGGTATGGGTCTAATTTCATTCTTTTGCAAGTGGACATCCAGTTGGACCAGCACCATTTGTTGAAGATGCTGTCCTTCTTCCATTGTGCTGTTTTGGCTTCTTTGTCAAAGATTAGTTGGCCATAGGTGTGTGGATCCATGTTTGGGTCTTCAATTCGATTCCATTGATCCACTGGTCTGTTTCTATACCAGTACCATGCTGTTTTTATTACTGTTGCTCTGTAGTACAGCTTGAAATCTGGGATGGCGATACCTCCAGATGTCTTTTCATTGGACAGGATTGATTTAGCTATTCTCGGCTATTTGTTGTTCCATATGAAGTTGAGACTAGCTTTTTCCAGGTCTATAAAGAATTGTGTTGGTATTTTGATAGGAATTGCATTAAATCTATATATTGCTTTTGGTAGGATAGCCATTTTTATTATGTTGATCTTACCTATTAATGAGCATGGGAGATCTTTCCATTTTCTAAAGGCCTCTTCCATTTCTTTCTTCAGGGGCTTGAAGTTCTTGTTTTATAGGTCCTTTACATGCTTGGTTAGAATTACCCCCAGGTATTTTATGTTGTTTGTGGCTATTGTGAAGGGGGTGGTTTCCCTTATTTCTTTCTTGGTATATTTGTTTGTTGTATAAAGAAGGGCTTCTGATTTTTTTTAGTTAATTTTGTATCCAGCCACCTTGCTGAAGTTGTTTATCAGCTGTAAGAGTTCTTTGGTGGAGTTTTTGGGGTCGCTTATGTATACTAACATATCATCTGTGAATAGGGATAATTTGACTTCTTCATTTCCAATTTTTATCCCTTTGATCTCCTTTAGTTGTCTTATTGCTCTAGCAAGGACTTCAAGTACTATATTGAAGAGATATGGTGAAAGTGGACATCCTTGTCTTGTCCCTGAGTTTAGAGGAAATGCTTCAAGCTTCTCTCCATTTAATTTGATGTTGGCTACTGGCTTGCTGTATATTGCCTTTATTATTTCTAGGTATGGTCCTTGTATGCCCGTTCTCTCGAGAACTTTTAGCATGAAGGGGTGTTGGATTTTGTCAAATGCTTTTTCTGCATGTAGCGAGATTTTCATGTGGTTTTTTTCTTTCATCTTGTTTATGTGGCGAATTACATTGATAGACTTTCGTATATTGAACCATCCCTGCATTCCAGGGATGAAGCCTACTTGATCATGGTGTATGATACTTTTGATGTGTTCTTGAATAAGGTTTGCTAGTATTTTATTAAGTATTTTTGCATCTATATTCATGAGGGAGATTGGTCTGAAGTTCTCTTTCTTTGTTGGGTCTTTGTGTGGTTTAGGAATCAGAATGACAGTGGCCTCATAGAATGAGTTTGGCAGTGATCTCTCTGTTTCTATGTGGTGGAAGAGTTTGAAAAGTAATGGTGTTAGTTCCTCTTTGAAGGTCCGGTAGAATTCCGTGCTAAAGCCATCTGGCCCTGGCCTTTTTTTGGTTGGGAGATTATTAATGACTGTTTCTATTTCCTTAGGTGTTATTGGGCTGTTTAAGCTGTTAATCTGATTTTGATTTAGTTTTGGTAGGTGGAATTTATCGAGGAAATTGTCCATTTTGCTTAGGTTTTCAAATTTAGTGGAATATAGATTTTTAAAGTAATGCCCGAATATTTTCTGGATCTCCTAAATTTCTGTTGTTATTTCTCCCTTTTCATTTCTGATTTTGTTGATTTGTGTTCTTTCCCTTTGCCTTTTAGTTAATTTGGCTAGGGGTCTGTCTATTTTGTTGATTTTCTCAAAAACCAACTCTTGGTTTCATTGATTCTTTGTATAGTTCTTTTTGATTCTAAGTTGTTGATTTCAGCTCTAAGTTTGATGATTTCCTGTCTTCTGCTCTTCTTGGGAGTGTTTGTTTCTTTTTTTTCCAATTCACCCAGCTTAGCTGTTAGTTCACTAATATGAGCTGTCACAATTTTCTTTTTGAAAACACTTAGTGCTATGAACTTTCCTCGTAGCACAGCTTTCAATGTATCCCATAGGTTTGGGTATGTTGTGTCTTCATTGTCGTTGGATTTTAAGAAGTCTGATTTCCTTCCTTATTTCTTCCCTGACCCAGTGGTCATCCAGTAAGGAGCTGTTCAATTTCCATGTGTGTATAGGCTTTCTGTTGATTCTTTTTCTGTTGAAGACCAGCTTTATTCCGTGGTGGTCTGATAAGATACAAGGTGTTATTTCAATTTTCTTGTATCTATTGAGACTATCCTTGTGACCAATTATGTGGTCGATTTTGGAGAAGGTTCCGTGGGGTGCTGAGAAAAAGGTGTATTCCTTTGTGTTTGGGTGAAACGTTCTGTAGATATCTGTTAGGTCCATTTGTTTCATGATCTCTGTTAGACTCAATATTTCTCTGTTTGTCTTCTGTCTTGATGATCTGTCCTTTGTTGTGAGTGGGGTGTTGAAGTCTCCCACTACTAATGTGTTGTGATCGACGTGCGCTTTAAGTTTTAGAAGTGTTTCTTTTACGAAAGTAGGTGCCTTTGTATTTGGGGCATAGATGTTCAGTATTGAAATTTCCTCTTGATGAATATTCCCTTTAATGAGTACATAGTGCCCTTCTTTGTCTTTCTTCATTAACTTCAGTTGGAAGTCTGTTTTGTTTGATATTAGGATGGCTACTCCAGCTTGCTTCCTGGGTCCATTTGCTTGCAAAACCTTTTCCCAGCCCTTTACTCTGAGGCAGTGTCTATCTTTCGTAGTTAGATGTGTCTCTTGTATACAGCATAAGGAAGGGTCTTGCTTGTGGATCCACTCTGTAAACCTATGTCTTTTTATTGGGGAGTTGAGTCCATTGATGTTGATGGATATTAGTGACCTGGGGTTGTTATTTCCCATTAGTTTGGTATAGGCGGTGGTCCTGTTCCTCTTTTGGATTAGTTGCTGATGGGTTTTCTATTCCCTTTGTTTTCTTGGGTGGAGTTTTCTTCTCTGGGTTGGGATTCTCCTTCTAGGATTTTCTGTAGGGCTGGGTTTGTGGGTAGATATTGTTTAAATTTGATTTTGTCATGGAATATCTTGTTTTCTCCATCTATGATGATAGAGAGTTTTGCTGGGTAAAGTAGTCTGGCTGGGCATCTATGATCTCTTAGGACTTGTAGTATATCTGACCAGGCCCTTCTAGCTTTTATCGTTTCTGGGGAGAAGTCAGGTGTAATTCTGATGGGTCTGCCATTGTATGTGACTTGACCTTTTTCTCTTACAGCTTTTAATATTCTTTCTTTGTTCTGTACATTTGGGGTTTCAATTATTATGTGGCGAGAGGAGTTTCTTTTCTGGTCTAATCTGTTTGGTGATCTGTAAGCCTCTTGGATTTTTATTGGCATCTCTTTTTTCAGGTTTGGGAAGTTTTCCTCTATGATTTTGTTGAAGATATTTCCTGGACCTTGGAGTCGGGAGTCTTCTCTTTGCTCTATACCTATAATTCTTAGGTTCCGTCTTTTCATTGAGTCCTTGATTTCTTGGATGTTGTGGGTGAGAGATTTTTTAGCCTTCTCATTTTCTTTGGATGTTGTACTGATTTCTTCCACTGAATCTTCCATGCCTGAGATCCTGTCTTCCATCTCTTGCATCCTATTGTTGATACTCACATCCGTAGTTCCTGTTCTCTTCCCTTGGTTCTCCACTTCCTCTTTTAACTCTGACTGTGTTTTCTTTATTGTTTCTATTTCTATTTTCATGTCTTGTATGGTTTTGTTCGTTTTGTACATTTCCTTCTCCAGTTTGCTTGTTTTTGTATGAAAATCTTTCATGGCTTTTTCCTTTTCCTGTTCAAGGTCTGTCACCTTGGCTTGGAGCTCTTTAACGGTGTTGTTCCTTGTTTTGATTTGTAGAATTGTGGCTTCTTTGAATTCCTTCATAGATTTAAGTTCTTCTTGCAGGGTCTCTATCACTTTCCATAATGCAGTATTGTCAATGTTTTCATGTGTTTCTGTTGGTGTGTGGTCATCCGAATTGGATGAGCTAGGATGGTTCTGCTTTGTTGGAGTCATAATTCCTTGATTTCTATTTTTTTTTTGACCTTTCGCCATTGGATGCATTTAGCTGTCTGTTTTCTGTGCTTGGAACCACAGTGGATGATTTGGTGCAGGGGACAAGTTACTTGGCTATCTGTCGTTGCTTACAGGGGGATTTCAAGGTCACTGTGGTTTTAATCGCCTGAGGCACTGTGATCTGTTGCAGCCTATTCCCAGGTTGTGAATAATGGACCAGGATTTTTTCACTGCTCCCAATTCAGACTTCCCTATGTTGCACTCTGAGTTATCAGCCTGTAATGGTTCTGATGGTATGGGCCTGCTTGCCCAGGCACAGATTCTGTGGGCTTTGTTTGTCTTCACGGAGGCTGACAGGGTCTGGCTCCACACCTAATATGTCTGGATTTTCCAGGATACAGCTATGGTCCGGATTTCTGGTTTCTCTGTAGGCTTCTCGCCACAGGGCTGGACTCTGTGCCTGATTCCCTTCCTGTCTGCGCCGCCACGGGTCCCGTGGGTACCCCAAGCCCCGGATCCTCCGGCTGCCTGAGTGCACCTCTCGTCCCAGGAGCTCAGCCCTGGGTGCACGGAACCCTGGCCCCGCCCACGCCTGTCTCTCTCCCCAGATGACCTGCCGTGGACTCGTGGGGATTTGGCCCTTCCAGCCGTGCTCCCTCTCCAGCTGCGCTTCCGTAAGTGTGCGGGATTTGGCCCCTCCCACCTGCTTTTGTGTTCCCAGCTTCCCGTGCTCTCTCGGAACCTCCTGCCCTCCGCTTCACGACTGGCTGCAGACCACCCGCTGAGCCCCCTGTTTGTTCCTTGCTAAGCCTTCCACTATCTCGCAAAGTTTTTTAAGTGGGTATAAGTTCTACCTGATGTGTGGGGAGCCCAATAGGACAGCGATCTATGGCCAAGTGGACCCTGATTCTGCCTGCTGTAAGTTGGGATCGATCTTACCAGGCTCCTCTCCAAATGGGAGTTCCCGAATCCCGGGTTTAGTGGCCTCAGTGTCTGTGAGAGATGGGTGAGAGCCTTGCCCTGGGACTTTTAACAGTCCCTTGGGAGCTGTGAGTGTTCCCGGGGGGGGGGGGTCTAGCCCCTCCGGTTTTTGCACAGTGCCCAATAACTCTGTTTTTTATGGCTCTTTTTTCCCCCGCGTTCAAAATGCATCAGTGTAGGTCGCCGCCATCTTCTGACCTACATTCTTGGTTCTACCCTTTTCATGGTCAGCTAAGTTCCAGGAATCACCTGGTGGCTGGCCTGGCTCTTCTGCCAACTTAGGGGGTCTTTTAATAATTTTCATTCCCTTCATTCCCCACTCCTTTTAGTCCGTTGTTCTAATCTTAGAACCTATATATCTGTTTTATTTTATTTATAATTATCTTGTCCCCGTAACCCTTGATATTGTTGTTTCAGCATTAAAATCTGTACAGCACTTACTCTTAATTGATGAAAGTACTGAGGGGCCTGCACTAGGGCAGCTGTTCCAGTGCCACACCTGATCCTAAAATTACAGCTAAAGTCAGGGAAATAGGCTCTCTCTTAAATCGCTCAGGGCGGAAATCAAACTCATCCACAAAGGCATCTGTGGGGAGATAGAGTACTCTAGGTATAAGCTATACTAACATACAATAATCTTTGGTATCATTAAAGATATTGGTGGCAACACAGGGAGTTAATCCTGTATTGCAGGCCCACCATCTATCTATGCCAGGATATAAGTATCTGGTATCAGAAGTCTTTGGAGACCTCAGGGTCTCATTGCATACGTGTTAATAGGCAGCAGGTGGGTTTCCTAAACAAGTCCTTTTCCCTGATACTTCAGTTAGGGTCAGTTTGTTCTTCTCATGTCATGAGTAGGCGTCATGGTTGGTGGTGTCATTAAAAGTACCCAACGCAGCGATGTCCTCATAGTAAGGGGGTCCAGAAGTTAAACAGAGCCAACATCCTCAACATGGCCTAGCTGCACTCCTGTCTCTACCTTTCCTTGGACAGACGTAAAAATCTTGTTGAGCCAGCCCACAGCATCCCTCTGGCCTCTCACATCGAACTTTGTTCCTAGCTCTTCAGGGTGTTTTCATCGAGGGTCCCTCTCAGGGAGGTTCTGGGGGTCTGCCTCAGGAATATCCCACTGTTCCCGGCCTGCAGCTAGCTGGCAGATGTCAGGAAAGGGAGGGAGCTACCTTAGACATTGACCAGACAACTTCCCCAGTTTGGGAAGCTACCTGCCAAGTACGTTTTTGAGGGGCATGGGGGTTGTCATTCCCCATCTGGAGAGCACCTGTGATGCAGGCATAGCTTAAGGGGTCCCACAGTCTTTTTTAATCCCCACTTATCCTTAGGAGGTTAAGGAGCTTTTTTTACGTGCGAGGTGTGGATCCAAGCATAGATGTCCTCTACCTTCATTGTGGTGGGGGTAGTCGAGACCACCAGGTATGGTCTCTTTCAGTGAGGCTCAAGGTTCCCAGCTCGATGGCCCCAAACGAGTATGGTTTCTCCAACCTGTAACTGATGAGACATGCTCAGGTCTCTAGCTTCATAAGCCTCCCTGAGCTGCTCCCAGGCCTCACGCCGAACTACTTTAAGGGCTTTCATGCGGGTGAACAAGGGGTTAGAAAGGACAACATCAGGATCGAACATCAGCCAGCCTCAGTAAGAGGAGGAGGCCCCCCACAGAGAATCTCATAAGGTGTCAGCTTAAACTGCCCCCGGGGTGTTCCTGACCCAGAACAAGGCAAAAGGAAGGAGGGCTGTCCAGTCCCCCCACTGGTCTCTAAGGCTAATTTAGTCAAGGTCTCTTTTGGAGTTTTATTTATCCTTTCTACTTGTCCTGAACTTTGGGGATGGTAGGGTAGGCACAATGTAATTTTAATTTAATCCCCAGTTGAGTGGCCAGTCCCTGACTTACCTGGGCAACGAAAGCGGGTCCATTATCAGACCCAATTACCTTGGGTATTCCAAACTCAGAAAAATTTCTTCAAGAATCTTCTTGGCCACTGTATTGGCAGTCTCAGTCCTTGTAGGGAAGGCCTCTACCCACCCTGAAAATGTATCTATAAAAACACATCTTGTAGTTTCTTTTTTCTTAGGTGAGTCAGACGGTGTAAATTGGTGACATACTTGCATCCTTTTTCTTGAGGCAGTACCATACCACAAGGTGATTCTCCAGCCAACCCTTCAACCACGAAGCTGTTTTTTCTGCCAGGATGTCAGGGCAGCGGTCATCCGCCTCAGGTAGTAGAGTATCAGGATTCAGGAGGGCTGGGGGAAGGGGAGAAAATATCACCCTCTCAGTCAATAATAGGCTCTGTTGGTGGGTCACTTTAGCATCCACCGGTCAGGGGGCTGCCAGATAATGTTCTCAAGGGCATGGGATGCCACCACTGTAATTTGTTGTCCCAAAGTCAGTTTATCAGCACCATCTTTGACAAGTAAGGCCATAACTCCAATAGCTTTCAGGCATGTGAGCCATCCGCTTGCAACAGGATCCAGTTTCTTAGATAAGCAGGCCACCTGCCTCTTCCAAGGTCTTAAAGTCTGAGTAAGAACGAACGCCTCTGGCAACCCCTGCCCTTTTGTCCGCATATAGAGTGAAAGGCTTGGTTAAATCTGGTAGGGCTAAAGCTGGTGCCGTTAACAAGGCCTTTTTGACATCTTTAAAGGCCTTCTGATGTTCAGAGGTCCAGGTTAACCCTCCTTGGTGAGGGGGAATAAGGGGGCTGCCAGCATAGCAAAACCCAGAATCCATAGTCTACAAAAACCAGCAGTGCCCAGGAATTTTCTTACCTGGCGCGGGGTGGTCGGGACAGGAATCTGGGTGACAGTCTTTTTCCTGACTTCCATCAGCCATCGCTTTCCATCTCTTAGGGTGTACCCAGATAGGTGACCTCAGATTTGCACGACTGAGACTTCTTAGCAGAAGCCCGATACCCCAACTCACCATGTTCCATCAGCAGCCTCTTAGTTCCTTGGAGACATTCAGGTTTAGTTGATGCTGCCAAGAGTAAATCATCAACGTACTGTAACAATGTTAGCAGAGGATTTTTAGCTCTGAAGGAGGCCAGATCCCAATGAAGAGCCTCATCAAAGAGGGTAGGGGAGTTTTTGAATCCTTGTGGCAATCTAGTCCACGTTAACTGTCCCACCAGTCCAGTGTCAGGATCTCTCCATTTGAAGGCAAAGATGGGTTGGCTGTCAGGATGTAACTTCAAGCAGAAAAAAGCATCCTTTAGATCTAGAACAGAGTCTTAAATTTTGGACTGGCCTGTAATCATTAGTGCCTGGCTTCTTTACCGGTAACAGGGGGGTGTTCCATGGTGACTGGCAGGGAACCAAGATGCCCTGTCTGTGAATGTCGTCTCTGTTCTCCATTCCCATTCAGTCTAGGTCTTCTGTTGCCCAGGTTCCCTGTCTGTCTAGGCCCTGTTCTCTCTCTATCTATCTCCTACAACTGTGGCCAGTATCTTAGTCAAGTTTCTTTCTTATTTGCAATCCTGCCTGTCCTCTCTCTTTTTATTTTCTCTTTTTTCTCCTGTTTCTCTTCCTCAGTCTCTCTCTTATGATACACTTTCTCTGTCTCTCTATCAAGATTCCTATAAAGGCCCTAGCCACAGCCACTCATTGTCCCTCAGAGTTGGGTCAAAGGGAGTGTACCGCCTGTAGGCCTCCATCAACCTCTCAAGGAAAACGGATGGTGGCTCAACAGGACCCTGAAGTACTCCTATTACCTTGGCCAAATTGGTGGGGCGCCGAGTGCACCCCTGAGACCTGCCACTAGAGTCTGGCGGAAAAACTGTCAGCCGCTCCCTACCTGCAGCCATGTTGAAGTCCCAATCTGGTCGATCAAGGGGGAACCCAGCATCATCGATCTCATTCGGGAGGGTAGTGGGGGTCCCATTGTCTCCTGGGACATTCTTCTGTGCCTCCAAGAGAATTCTCTCCCTCTCCTCTGTACTAAAGAGAACCTGCAAAAGCTGCTGGCAATCATCCCAGGTGGGTTGGTGAGAAAACACCAGGGATTCCATCAAACCTGTAAAACTAGCAGGGTTTTCAGAGAAAGACAGGTGGTTAGCTTTTTAATTATATAAATCAGCTGAGAAGAAAGGCCAATATTGTAAGGGTTGAAAAGCTGGTGGGTCCACGGGGGCCCGACCGTTTGGAGGGGTAGAGCCATAGTGGAATCGCGTCCCTCTGGACTCAACCCTCTCCAGCTCCGAGTGCCATTTTCCGGCCCTCCCCACTCTGCTCCTTGTAGTTCCAGGCTCGAGCCGGAGCCGGGGCTGGCGTCGGTATGCCTACGGTGGCTGGGGGTGGGGGGGGTGGCCACGGCGGGCTCAGCAACTCGAGTGGCTCCTCCATCTCAGGATAGATCTTAGGCAGAGCTGAAGGTGTTGTTTCCGAAGCTGGCTTTTGTTTTGATTTAGGCTCTGTGCCACAGACAGCCAGGGCTCGGGAGCCTGGCTTCCTTCCTCTCACCCAAGGTTTTACCCAAGGGGGTGGGTTCTGGACCAGGTCTTGCCAAACAGTAATGTATGGCTGTTGATCAGGATGAGACCCTGGTCCTTCCTTAAAGACAATAGCTTTTACCTCAAAAATAATGGTCCAGTCAAAAGTCCCTTCGGGTGGTCACCCGACGTCAAAAGTAGGCCACTCCGAAGCACAAAACATCTGCCACAATCTCTTTTTAACCTCAACTGACAAATTATGAGCCCTAGTTCTAACTTCATTCCAATGATCCAACTTAGAGGAGTCGTTACAGTCTGTCCCATTGTCACAAGTAACACAAAACACAAACACAAGATACACAGAAAAACACTACGAAAAATCCTTTTCAATCTCAAATGCCGGCACCACTCCAGAGAAACAGATGGCCAGGAGGTCTCTCGAGTACCCTCTCTCAAGAGGACCACTGTATCCTCCCCAGCACCCAGATGGGACCCTCCCAGGCGTCCCTGGGGTCCCTGTCCTCCTGGGACGTCTCCCAGGGCTACAGCCGCTGATCCACTAGCAGGACTGCCTGATCAGCCATCCATCTCACGAGACGGAAACGGCTGTCAAACCGAAAACAACCTTCACGAAGCCAACTTTTAATGCAAACCATATAACAGAACCAGACAACAGAGACAAATCCAGGACCAGACAACAGAGACAGAAATCTCACAAACCAGACAACAGAAATATGCCCAAGACATAGAAATCTCACCTCCAATTGGTTCTTGTGGAGATTGGGATGGCCGCAAATTCCCGGCCAATGCACCAAATGAAAGACCCGGGGGAGGGAAGTTCCTCACCTGATGCTCAGGATATCACGGCCACCCCAAAACTCGCAAGAGACCATCTTGATGTAATCGCAAGAGGTTTATTTTGGGGGGAAGGGTGGAAGCGGGGGGCTCAGTGCAATGAAGGCGCCACTCGTATCCCACGCAGGGGTAGATCCGCGACCCCGATTTGGGGAAGAGTAGAGTATTTTATAGGGGACCACCACAGATTAAGGGGGTGGGGGAAATTACAGGTGGGAAGTCCCAGCCTAGCCCATTGTTTACCACAACCCAAGGGGGAGGGGAAATACAGGTGGAATGTACCAGCCCATTAGTTAGTCAGCAGGAAACATCCTACATATGTTTTTCTCAGGAATGAATCTAATCTTGTTTTGTTATCTACTTTGTGGTCAGCCAGTTCCTGAAACCCTGGGGGCCGGTGACCCATGACCTACATTCTTGGTTCCACCCTTTTCATGGTCAGCTAAGTTCCGGGAATCACCTTGTGGCTGGCCTGGCTCTACTGCCAACTTAGGGGGTCTTTTAATAATTTTCATTCCCTTCAACACTAGTTTGTGTCATCTTGACAAAAACTAATCAACACATTCAAAAAACCATGGCTAGTGACATTCCTAGCAATCAAACAAAGCTAACTAGACTTTATGGTATCATCTTCCATTTTCCATTGCAGGATGCTGAGCCTATAGGACCTATGGAGAACTCTCAAGAAACTATTACACCAACTTCTGTGATATAATTAAAGCCCTTTATGAGATAAATTGTTAAGTCTTTACTATTTGGGAAATTTTCAGGTTTTCAAATACTTTCTTCTTTTACTTCCTGGTCAAAAAAAATATAAAATGAGGTGAGTACTTAAGTAAAACACATGAATATAAGAATATTATTATAATTAACAGCTTGATCAATAGCAGAGAAATTATTCAACTATGTCATTTTCAGTCTCAAAGAAGATGAAAGTATAAAGTCTATGAGTGAGCATGAAATATTCAATACTGTAGTAAAAAGAAATATTAAAATTCAGTTCAAGGAAGAAGTAATTTTTCTTGAACAATACATTCATGTAGCACCAGTTCATAGTAAGCCATTTGTAATGTTTTCCGATATAAATATTTTTATAACACTAGTAGAAAGGTAGAAATGTGTGAATATGAATATATAATACTTTCTGTTTTTATGAGCATTTGGACATTAAGATTAGCATCAGGTATGACCGTAGAGATTTATTATTCTTTTAGTCTATTTCTCAAGTTGCCTCAGAAGTAGTCACAAAACTGTAAATGAAATAAGCCAAGTGTTATGGAATCATAAACATAAAAATTTACATTGAAAACCCAATCACATATCAAGAATGTAGAGAATCATATAACTTACCCTTCAAGAGTACAAATATGAAATACAAAGTCCAATTTGGTTATAGGTTAAGGAGACTGGAACACATAGAAGATGACCAAATTTAGAGTGATAATGATTTCAAAGGAAAACTAAATCAAATGTCAAGAAACTCAAATGTTACTTAATTGACTCTGATTGGTTAAACAAATGCTGAGGCCTGAAGATTGGGTAAAGATAGAGGTAGGCAGTACTAAGGTTTGCAGGCTTTTTAGAGAGATATAGAGCATCTTGGGAAGAGGTCGCCAGAGAAGAAGCCAGGAGTAAACAAGGAAGACACGCCATGGGGTAGATTAAAGAAGATCCTTTCATGTGGCCTGGAACATTGACTTAGCATGGAGAATAATATTCCAAAGGGACATATGTATATATGGGGTTATATTTGGGTAATTGAATTATGAGCTAGCTAAGATGGGCTAGGATTACACAACCCAGGCCTAGGCTTGGTAAGATCCACCCGGTGTCTGTATGTATTCATTTATAATGGCGGGTTAAGAATTAATACTGCCAATCAATTAAAGATAATATAAACACTGGTTAAATCATTTAATTAGTTTTTTTCTACACCCAAAACATAAGTATTTTATATATCATCACTCACTTGTCTTGAAAAGTAGACTTTGAACAGCATACATTTATAAGGAGGATTTCTAATCTGGATAATTATTTTTACCTACCTGTTTTGTTTATAATTTATATAAGAATAATTTGTTATAATAAATAAAGGACTCAGCAATTTTGTTTTTGCATGTACATCATAAGAGAATGAAATGGGCATAGTAATGGATTCCTATATTCCCATGCTATTTTAACACTACTCATAATGGCTAGGAAGTGGAATTAACCTAGGTTCCCATAAATAGATTAATGGATAAAGAAAATATGATATATATATAATAAAACATTAATAAGTCATAACAAAGAGTGGACTTATAACATTTATAGCAAAATATTAGATGGAAGTAGATGCAGTGAACCACAGACAAACATCAGGTGGAGCTCAGGGAACCACACTGAAGATGAGGAGAAAGGACCAGGAAATCACAGCCCACAGAATCAACTAAGAAAGGCTCGTAGGGACTCATAAAGACTGAAGTGACAATCTAGGAGCCTGAATGGGTCTGTGCTAGGTCCTCTGCATACATGTTGTGGTTGTGTAGCTTGAGGTTTTCAATAGGACTCCTAACAGTGGAGTTGGAGTGGCTCTGATTCATTTGCTTGCTCTTGGTACTCTTTTCCTCCTACTGAATTTTCTCATGCAGCCTTGATATGTGGCTAGTCTTATTGCTTCTTGTTATGACATGTTAAGTTTATATAAGTGGGAAGCCTTCTCTTCTCTCAAGGGAAAAGGAAAAACAATGGATATGTCAGAGAAGGGAGTTTGGAGGAGGGAAACTGGAAGGAGTGGAGGGAGGATAGGTATCAGACATATGCATTGTATGAGAGAAAAATAAAACAAACAAAAACAAACAAAACAAAAATAACTGTAGGACACTATGTTAAGTGAAACAAGCCAGACACAGAAAAGGAAAACGATATACTTTCACTCATATATGGAAGCTTAGGACAAAGGTGGCTGATTGAATACAGAACAGTGATCACTAGAGGCTGGAAGGACAATATAAAAATGTTTGAATTTCATCAATGCATATAGTATGATCAAAAGGAATCATCACACTGAGCCCATTTATATTTACAATGGACACTGGCTCAATTTTTAAAATGTAGAGACTTCTTTTAAGAAATAAATTATGTAAGCCAAAGGGTATTACATGTAGCCCCTCTCCTCTGTATTTGTTGTTTGTTTAGCCTACACTAAATGTATGAGGTTGTAAAACCACATTATTTCCTTTTTAGACATAATTTTCAGATTAAACTGGTATTGCTACCATATGTCTGTAATCTTAATATTTAGTAGACAGAAACAGGGTAATTGAGAATCAGGAGTTCAAGGCCATTGAGTTTGAGGCCAGCCTGAGTTGCATGAGATAATGTCTAAAATCAAAACAAAACTCAATGCAATGGAAACTGCATCAAAATCCAATATTTGAACTTAATCATCTATAGTTGTGTTTATGGAAAATGTTGTATTAAAGAGGAGTCTTAAGATGGATATTAATTATCATCTATACACATGTCTAAGTTCAGCAACCTCTTTAGATTCAGTCAATATAAGTTTATTCTGACTTATTGAAAATTCCAAAGGATCCACTTGATAGACCTACTTTTTTTGAGTAGAAAGTGCCAAAATTTAATGGGGAAATAGGTATCTCTGTTCTTCGTGTTTTGGATTTATTATCAGGCCATATACTTGTGTATTTTGTATTGTACATGTTACTATTTATACAATTCTCCTTAAAGGGCAAGAGCAGATCCTGAAACTCTGCTTTCTCAGGAATATCCATGGGAGATTGTGACCTGTTTTTCTAGAGTGTGGTGTTCTGGAAGGATTTCCATGCAAGAGGCTGTCCTCTTCCTCATACAAGGGACATGTTTTAACAGTGAGGCCTGTTTTTAAGTCAACAGCAACCTAACATAAAACACATGTAGAGACAATACAATAAGAAAAGCAAATATCTAAATTTAGTCTAGAACAAAGAGAGGAAGAATATGCTAATAGAGAATACTTCTGTATACTCTGAAGGCCTGGGCATTCTAATGATATTTGCAAATTAATGAATATGCAGTCATATATGTATGTATATATGGGTATATATATCTACATATATTTCTGTGTGTGAGCACATGCATGTGAATATGTATATATGCATATGTATGTGTATGTACAGTATATATATATATATATATATATAGTGTGTATGTGTATGTGTATCCATATACGTGTGCTCACACACACACACAGAAAGAGAGACAGACAGAGATTTCATTTTACCTATACTGTAAGTATCTTGATAGAGGTCAAGATGAATAATGAAATAAGTGGATAGAAGAAAGGATCAATTCTCACCAGGTACAATAAAACTACAATATTTTTTGGAACTGTTAGTTGTGACCTCCGCTTTTCCAGAGTCTAGTGTTATCAGGAGGGAAGCCAAAGTAGGGCAAAGCAGATTGAAGAAGTGAGAGAGGTCTTGAGCTTAAATTTAGATACTGTTCAGATTCCAAAGCTCTGAGAGAATTTTGCCAAGTGGAGTTGTGTGACTACAAAATAAACTCAGCACATTCTGGAAATGTGTTATAGCTGTTAAGAGCGCAGGTGCTAGGCACTCAAGTGCCTGAGCTGAAATAACAGTTCTGTTGATCAGCTGCAGGATCCTTGGACTTGCTCAATTCTTTTTCTTTATTGGTCATCTCATGACATAGTAAGGTTCTTGATAATAAATGCATGTGTAGTAAAAAGCATCTGAAATTGTCAGATGAACAGTGGATGCTAAATAAATGTCTGAAGATATTAATAGCAACCTTCTTAGTGTTATTAGCTCCAAGAGTATCAGTCACTTTGTAAACACTTGTGGAGAAGCTGTAATCTTTCAGATAATTCCCCACTGTTACTGAAGCTAGGTAAGGTAAGAAAAAAAATCAAAATTTAGAAAACGGAAGAAAAATAACTATGTTTTTCTAAATATTTCAGTCCAAACTGGTAAGCATCATAGTTTTCTAAGTACTTGTACCATCATTGTTATTTCAGGTATTTACAAACAATTCTTGTAGTGGTCTAAATGTTGATGGATAAGTCATATTATTTGTTTTTCTCTGCATAAGAAAGATAGTGAGAGTAATGAAAGGAGGGAGTGGTGAACAAAGGAAAAGAAGGAGAGAGAAAGAAGAGAAACAGATATGAGTGATTGATTGGGAACAAAAGTTGTGATTTATTAAGATAGTCAGACATGGGACCTTGAATCTTTGTCTACTCTCCTTGGCAAGAACTTTGATTTCCTAACAACTACTGTGTAGCAAATATAATATACATACATATACATACGCACATGATGTACAGACTTGACATTCGCATTCAGAACAACCCTTTACAAATGTTATTGTAAGAACTCCATTTTGCCAGTATAATATAACATAAGCAGATATGAGTTAATGAAGCTTATTTATAAAAAGCAATGTATTGTTTTTCCATAAATGACATCAGTTTTTACATCCATATCCTCTATATTGCTTCAGACACATATTATATAGGAATAGTGCCATTATGATTATGAGAAGTAACTACAGCATAAACAGATAATAATAAAAGACCTAATGTTTTACCAATGATAGAATATTAGACTGAGAAATGCCCATAAGCACAAATCTCATTTTTTGACAACTAATTGTCATCCAGGTTTCCTATCTTACCATAGCCTTTTAGGATTATTTTGGAAAATGACAGAAAGAAATTTTGTTCTGGGATCATGTGTTTCCATCTGCAATTATCCTCTATTTTTGTCCTTGGGAGAGTTGTATGATGTTACTAATATTTACTATATATTGAACAACCTTTCAGGTCTGGAGCCAAAGCATGAGCCATAAGTTATCTCCACTAGGGATTCACCTCAGAAAGGAGTTAGTAAGTATGCAGGTGATTGCAATAACCATGAGATGGTTGGAAGGAAAACAAGTCATAATCCCTATCTCCCCTTAATATATAGTCCTATAGTAGTCTTTCCTTTATTTAATATGCATAAAAATCAAGGAGATTCTAACTATGATTTGAATATAGTTTTGTAAATATCAGTAATTTAAAGAAATAGTGATTCTTTTTTCAGTGTACATTTTGGATCGCCAAGAAACCTAAGGAAAGGGGTACAATATCCAAAATGTAAAGAATAGTCAATGAGTCCAAAATGATAACTATTTACCCAATTCTTCATAACACACACATAGGCTATGTGTGTAAATAGTTTTAATACATGCCCCTCTATGCTGAGATGAATCTCAAAATATTAAATGCACTTTAGCTATTGGAGAAGTTATATGAGGCCAAGAGACTAGGTTTATAGTCATTTGCCATTGTAATCAAGACAGCTTCAAATATTTTATTGAATCCATACCAAACCATTAAAATTAACACATTGATATCACACCTGCTGCTCAGAAACAATACCTTTCATGTTCTAGACTACCTGTCCTTGGTTCCTGAGAAACTGGCTTAGCACCCAAGGATAGAATAACAATGAGCCTCCAAGTCTTGTCCATTTGTCATTGTCTTTGACCCTTGGATGTCACCTCATAGTAAATATACTCAACCACAACTCCAGTGCCTCAGTGGAGAAACCCACCAAGTTTAGGCATTCAAATTTAGGGGAAAGTCACTTAGATCTGTCTCTACCGTGATGTATTTTTCTCTTATTCTTAACCCTAAGTGCAGCATAATTTTACAGTTTGTTTATTTTTAACTGCTGAAATCACTGGCATGAATCAAAACATAGTCACATCTTTTGTCTGTTTTTATTTGAATATATATGACAGGAAGTGCTTACTTTATAACACTTGCTTTGCAGAACCTATTTCCTTTCCATGTTCAAATGTCATGAATATTTATGAGCCCATGGATGGAAGCAGTAAAATAAAATGAATTGGCTTGAACCAAACACTATTCTGTGATCTTTTCCAGTTCATTCAACTGACTGCCACTTGACCAAGACCTCACTCAAATGAACTTAAACATTAAACTACTCACTGAAAAATTGATTCTCCAAATGTTTTCCAATTACAAGATCACATGGTGTTTCACACAAGATTTCTGCAAAGCAATCAATATTGGTAAAATTAAGACTCGATTCAACATTTTAAAAACGAATGTTGTTTCTGTCTGCTTGTCCCCAGGCTTTTGAGTCCCTTCTTGCAATGCACTTTTAAAACAGGCAATGAGTTTGTTCTAAAATGTTTATTCTTCCTTTTCTATCAAAACCATCCTCTTGGCCATGTGACTTCTGGAGACTTCCCATGGTAGCAATTTCATGTATCCATTTGGCTTTTTTGGTCAGCAAATGTAGGGCAGGTGTGGGATAAGTCCATCTTATGTAGAAGTCTAATTCACTGTTCTGTAATCCTACCAACTCTTGCCCCCACCTGTTGCTAAGAAAATAGCATGGCTTAACACAGGCAGTCTTGCAAACTGAGTTCCTGAATAGAGGGTACATGCAACTAAAATACTTGAAATTCATAGCTAATCTAGTATGAGTGAGAAATAAGCAAATGTATGTATAATCCATTTATATTTTCAGGCTATGAAGCAAAATCTAATAAAATTGCCACTCAAGATAAGATTCCTTTGTGAGATCAGCCTAAAATATGTGGCACTTGCTTCTGGGACTAGGCAGGGAATGTCAGTGAATGTTTGAAAAACAGACACATTATGTGTAAAAGATGCAAAGTAGTTTGTAAAGTACTTCCTAGTTGGTGATTTAAAGGTGGGTAATATGTGCTATGAGTTACAACTTTTGTAAAAGATGCTGGAATAAATAAGACTAGGAAAGACACCTGGCTGGGTTCAGTGACTGAGAGGGCTCTTTGTTCCCCTCAATTTGGATGCATTTTAAGGAGGTTTTTTGCTGACCACTTGCCCTTCCCTGTCCTTTAAAGCACTTGCTTCAGAAAACCTACAATTGTAAATTTGTTCTTTACTTCTTTAAATTGTAAATCCTTTATACAGGAATGTCTTTCACAAGGAGAGAAAACATACCTCTGAAATGTTTTCATCAGTGAAGACAGGGCTCCCATTTCTCAGTCTCTAGAGGAGGGTTGGTGCCTAACTTTTTGATGAAACATGCTCTAGCAAATATAGATGTTCCAATCCTATTGACTCACCTCTCCTCAGTGTCTTCCAATAATTTTCCATTCTTACATTCCAGCATTTAAAATCTCTAATTTCTTTTTCTCCACAGAGGACTTATATTCAATCTTTCTCCCACCCTCATCCCCCATTGCAGTAGCCTTGACTCAGCAAAGTATTTTCTATGCTTGTTTAACTCCATCTGGTGATTTTTGTTTTATTATGTTTTGTTTGAAATGAGCAATATTGCACTAGGTACTGTAGGAAATAAATTAGCTAAGAAAACAATTGACTGACTTACATGAAAAGAAGTTCCTCTAGAAATTAAAGGCACAAAGGAGAGACAATGGCTAGGTAAAGACCAAATATAGGGTTTAGTCACCAACAATCTTGTTTAAAAAGTTGAGCATCCTTAACTATTTTCTAAACACAAGTAGATGGATAAAATATATCATGAAATCGGCTAGCAGTGTGACACTTTCATAAAATCAAGTGACTCCCATACTGCTTTAAAGACTTAAGTGTTCTTAAATAGAATTATGGAGATGCAAGGGCTGGATGGGGAAGAAAACTCAAAGTTTGGAGGGTAGGGAGATTAGAGCACAGCAAGTTGATATGAAAGGGGTTGGAAGTGAATTTAGTCAAAGAACATTGTATGAAATTGATTAATTCACAGGGAATTAATATGATTTTTAAAAGATCCATGGGTCAAGCTATTAGTGCAAATATTAGCCTTAGTGGAATCTAGTGAATAGTATGCTGCCAGTTCTTGAGTGAGTTATACAGTCACAAAATGCTGGTTTTTTAGGTAGAGTAAAGGTAGCTCATAATCATGTAATCAAATGCCCCTGCTGTACTTGATGAAGGAAAAGAATGAGAAAGGAAGACATTTTCAAAGGGTAGGGTCAGGAGCCAGGAGCCAGGGACAAAGTAATTTTCACAATATAGAAGTGTGACCAAGTGGAAAACCCTCATTATTCCCAGTCAGAATTAGTAATAATATCCATAGAAAATTTCTATACCTATAAAATACATTTATAACTCCTCTGGGTCAATAGTTTTTCTTACTTCTGAAATAGAACATACCATTAGTATTATTTTATCTATTTTGCTATTCTAACTTAGGTATTTAGAAGACAGAATTTCATTTCTCTCAATTAAAATTTTACTTTCTTGGTCAAATATATCTGTGATAGAGATGTGGAAAGAGTGTTTGATCTTTTATTCATGATGAGATTGAGTGGAAGTTTTTGTCTCTTCCCGTAGAGACTGTGTTCATTATATATGAAGAGGGAGAATTTACTGCATGTTTGCTAACAAGGAACTAGCCTGTGGTATTTGACACGATGATTTCCTAATGTTTTTGGTCAAAGGCCCAGCTGTTACATTCTCAAGAGACATGGCAAGTCACTCATCCCAATATGTTAACAAATGAGACAAAGAGTAGTCAAGGGAAAAGAAAAGAGACTTAGTCACCCTGGCTGATTGAGAAGGAAATATGAGGAGTTTCATGACCTCAAGTCAATCCTCAAGCAATCAGCAGGAGCTTTGGAATTTTCTGGAAAGTGCCAACAAAGGATGAAGCTGGGGTTCATATGATGGCTACAAGGTAATTCTGGTCAGACCTATGGTCTAATCATTACCTCAGTTCTGATTCTGTAGTGGTGTCTAGTGTCATTGTCATCCCTTTCATCACTTGAGGAGCACAATTTGATTGACACAGTTTCCTAGTGCTCTTTTGGAGGGAAGCTACACCATCTTAAACAATCATCTTGATTTAAGAGGTGATCTGACCTATGAGGCCCTCTGTTGTTTGGGGTGGTTTTGGCCCTCTGCCATAAAGGTATATTTACATCAGTAAGTCTCATAATCTTAGGAAACAGAATGACCAAGGAAAAAAATTAGAGAGTCAACAAAAAGCTATATAGAAGCAAAATGGGCAGAGTTTGCCAATGAACAACAACCTCTTTCATGTTTTACTATACTATCAAAACATTTTGTGTTTTCTTCAAGAATCCATACTAAACAAAAGGGAGACTAGTATTAGTCCTACTATAGTAAGACTATAGAATATGAATAGAAATGTCAGAAGCCAGTAAAGGCAGAAACTAAACTCACAATGTGTTTTAAACATCTTTCATTTTCCTTCTGTTTTAAGACTTTTGAAAACCAAATATATGCTATCATGAAAGCATGAAGCATGAAAAGGACTTACGGAACACAACTTCAACCACCCAGGGATTACTTGATGGTATACTATAACCGTCAATGTGACAAGTGAAGTACTATACCCACAAGAGAAACTTGCAGAAAATTACATTTTACCTAATCACCTTTCAGACTTTGTCTTATGTAAATGGCATCAGCAGCTGTGGCTGCAGTCCTTAGGTAGAAGAAACATGGTTCTTTCTCCTTTCCTAGCATCCAAATGTCCCTCATCCACATCACAGCCCACAGGCAACGGCAGCTTCTGATAGTGAGAGATCCACAGACACTAGTGCTTTCCCTCATTTATCCCTTGTGTCCAGGGCACAGTTAACAGCTTCTGGCGGTGATTGCACTCTGTGGAACACTTCCTTTCTTTCTAATTACTTTTGTTCCCCTCACATTTCTAATTTCTAACATTTCCATAACATACTTCCAGTATCAAATTTCAATCAGATAAAATATCTAGAGGTTTTTTAGATGCAATTTAACTGATATAGACATAATATCAAAGAAAATAAAATTGAAATGCCTGCTACACATTAGGTTAAAAAAAAAAAAAACTCTTTGGAATGCATTACATCATGGGGAATGTAAAAGAAAACAACAAATAGAGGAAGAAACCAGAAGAGAATGTAACTGTAGTGAGACACAGATGAGGCTGTGTTTTTAATTAACCACAAGGAACAGATACCATGCTCTAAATCAGTTCTAGAAGGAAACCCAGTCCAGACATTAAGTGAACATCTCTAAATTATACAACACTGAAAGAAATACCATTCATGACAGTATAACATTAAAGTCTGTTTTTAAATTTTACTTATTTTTCTGTGCACATCTGTGTGTGTGTGTGTGTGTGTGTGTGTGTGTGTGTGTGTGTGTGTGT